>VWZN01011097.1:134731-162383 GCA_013396955.1 Regulus satrapa
AAAAAAAAAAAAAAAAAAAAGTTAGCAGTCCACAGATATAGGAGTCAAGAAAATAGCAGCTTATTAAAATAGTGAAATTATTATGATAAGGGTAAGAACTAAATACATGAATCTGTACATTTTAATTAAATTGGGGGATACTATCTCCATGTAGAAGTCAAGAGAAAACTTGTTTTCAAATTTCAAGGCTGTGCATGCTGCAAGACTGAAGCAAATGAAAATATTTACCTTTATCTGGCCTTTTTCACAGGGTTCACTGCACACAGATCTGATGATATTACTTTTCTCTGACCATATTTCATCATCATCCATTTTCAGCTCACCATTGTCCCAGCTGCCAACATTGATATAATCAAAGTAGTCCTTCCCCATTTGTTTAAAATTCATGATTTCATATCTTTGGAAACAGAAAGGAGAGACATAGCTGAGTTGAGGAGAACATCATAAAATATTTCAAATTAAAGGGTCATCCTACAGTAGAAAATCAAACATGCTGAAATAAAGAAAAAAAAGATTAGAGAATTATGCTTGCCCTTGAGTATCTCACAACAGCTTCCATGATAACATAATCTTGCTTTTCCTTTGTTAAGTTGTGGGGTTGGGGTGTTTCCTTTGTTTTTTTAGTAAATTTTGTTTTGGGTTTATTCCTGGGACTTTTTGGGGTGTTTTTTTTGTATCACCATAAAAAGTTCCCTGAACACTCTAGGTTTAAGAGACTATGTTTCTAGGAATGACTATTTATTTATGGAATACAATGAAATGAGCCAAGCAGAATTAAATCTGTGCAACATCCAGCCCTGGAGGCCAATTGAGTATGGAGCCCCAGTTCTGACTATAGTAGATGCTGAGTAGTCTAAACCTACAATGCCAATTCCTAACACCACATGCTCTTCACTGTCTGCAGGTGCTTATTCCCTTCCTAAGGGAAGAAGATGATAAACTCTCAAAGTGATGTAGAAGCAACCTCTGTGTGATCAAAGGAAAATTCCTGTGCTGTAAGTCTGCAATATGAAATTTGATGCGGCAACTAGAGGAATCAGGCATCACTCTTCAGGCACAGAATCCAACAATCTTTCCTTTTTTATTTCTTTCCCCTTTCTCTTCTCCAACATTGTATCAGTAAATGCTGGTCTTTCCCATCCATGCAATCATTTTTATGCAATTCCTTGGTGATTGAAACACATTTAATTCTTTTAACAGTATGTTGTGGCAGAGAAAAAGTACTCATGACTCAGTCCTAGGCTGCTTTTGGGTCAAAGATAGAGCTCATGAGAGTTTTTCAGTTTCATGTTCCTCTTCCTCCTACTTTTTCTTCAGTTCCCACAGAGCCTTGCAGAAAGTCTGTGGAGCCACGTAGGACTCACTTCCTCCCACAGCTGAACACCAGCCCACCTTTCTGCCATACAGGCTTATTCTTTTAGCACTTTTTTATATGGCATGCTTGAAAAGTTGGGCAGCTCCTGAAGAAGTGATACCATGCTTTTCTTTGCCTCCTCTTCAGTGGATTTGGAATTAATATGTCTAAGATATATAAAATTTGCTGATGTAAAACAAGAAAATAGTATAGACCAGGAAGGTTAGACAACCTTGCTTTTAGAAAAGTTGCCTCCTTCATAAGCAAGGAGACATCTTTTTCCTGTCAGTAAGCACCAGATTAGTCTTGAAGGCAAACACACACACACACACACACACACACACACACACACACACACATATATATATATATGGTTGCATTAAAAGTGGTATTGTAAGAGTGTAATTTATGAAATTCACTGTACAGATGAGGAAAATAACCTGCTCATTAGATCAAACAATCTCTAAAGTAATATACCCTGCTGGTTTTAGTTTAAGTAGTTAATTTTTCTTCACAGTGTTTTGGCTTCACAGTGTAAGGTTGTGCTTTGGATTTTTGCTGAAAGCAGTTTATAATATAGAGATGGTTTTGTTATTGCTGAGCAGGATTTACAAAAGGCCAAGGCCTTTTTCACTGTCATGTTGTCAAGGAGGGTGGGAATGACTGGGAAGTTGGGAGGAGACTCAGCTGACCCCAACTGACCCAAGGAGTATTCCAGACCATATGATATATGGTCATCATACTCAGAATATAAAGCAGGGGGAAGAAGGAGGAAGGAGGGGATGTTTGGAGTTACAGCATTTGTCTTCCCAAGTCAGCATTATGCATGATGGGGTCCTGCACTCTTGGAGATAGCCCAACACCTGCCTACCTAGGAAGGAATGAAATAATTTCTTGGTTTGTTTTGCTTGTGTGCATGCCTTTTGCTTTTCTTGTCAAACTCTCTTTATCTCAACCCATTAGTTTTCTAGCTCTCACTCTTTCAGTTCTCTCCCTGATTCTGTTGATGCAGGACTGAGCAAGCAGCTGCAAAGTAAGTGGTTTCTGGCTGGGGTTAAATCATGACAGACACAGACATCTCAAGTTTTGAGGAAACACTTCTACGAGTGACAAACAGTAGCCATATTTTATCTAATATCAATACTTTTCCCACAATGATGTAAAAAAAACCAAACCAAAACAAAACCAAAAACAAAAAACAAAAGCCAACCAACCAACCAAACAAAATCCCCAAAAACCCCATGAAAATATTTTATAACATTGTCTATCTCTAGATCTCAGGATGATTTGCATCATTAAAGAATTCAGTCACAGTGGGGAAACTATGGTATAGCTGGGATTCAATGCCAAAATCACACCCAGGGCAGGATCAGGACTGCAAGCAACCTTTGAAAGGAAATGAAAATGGAGTCTGACTGAATGTATGATGCACATTATATTGTTCTTGAATCTTTATACAGAAGATAAAATAAGCACACATAGAATGAATAATTTGTTATACTTCTAGATTTTGAAATATTTCACTTTCCATATTGTATAATGAAGGAAATGTCCACAGCTTCAAAAATTATTTCCTCAGAGATGGAGATAAAAATGCTCACTGATACAAAATAATTGAATATAGATATCACAAGCACAAACCCAAAGAAACAGACTTTTGTGCAAGGTTATGAACTAACTTTTTTTCTGAGGTTTGCAGCCAGAGTAACAGTTAGTCAAGGATTAAACAGACTAACCATAAAGTTAGCATGGAAGCCGCAGTAGAGCCATTATTCAACATTGTCAGACACTGCTACACACCTGTAACTTTATTAAAGCTTTCAGTTTACGGTTTCATGGACAAACAAAAGTACTGCCAGTGCTTGACAGGCCACAGAATTTAAACCAATTATCTCTCCACTAGTAGTTCCATGCATACATCAAAGTGAAATACTGGAAAAGAACCTAAGAAATTTAATATGGTATTTCCTCAATAAGTCTTGTCTCTATTCTCTGTGGTGAACAGCATTGATGGATGGGTAGAAATAGCCAGATTCAGTAAGTCCATTGCTACAGTGGAGGCTCATGAGTCACTGGTTCCCTGGATTCCCTGGAGGTTTCTTGAGACAATACAGGGACAGTTTGTCTCTTTAGGATAGGAGAGACCAGATGGTACAATAGCACATTTCCAGCAGTGCTCTAATCGCTGTGCAAAATACTTGTTTCAAAACAGAAGTGCCGCGAAGTTGCTGGGAATACACATTCTACTGGTAGCACAGTCAAAGCATCAGCATCTTGTTTTTTATTGCCTGTTCTTCCCTCCTCAATTTCTTCTTTCTATCTTCCTGAGGAATCATGGCTTCCATACTATTTCTACTACCCCCCCATCTCCTGACTCCTGACTCACATAAAACTAGACTGTCTGCCTGCTTAAAACTCAACATACACATAAAAGACTTCGGAATAGGGTCAGGATTCAAAGCATCTTGTGGGATTAATCATCTGTTGTGTAATATCAAACCCTTTTTGCTATACATCGAAATCCTGAGCTATCTAGGTCAGAAAGGCTTTTTATGTTCTGATTTCCTGCTTAACACCACCACCACCACAGTACAGCAGTGAGGATTTAAAATCCTGTTTTACAAAGTAAAGATACAGTTATTAGTGCAAGTGAACAGGGAAGATGAGTTGCTCCAGTATGACTGTACCATCTCCAAGTTCTTACAAGTGGTGCTTGACAGTGCTTAAAAGACTATACCCTACTCAAAACTTGGAAGTTAGAAATGGAGCTTCCTATAAAATCTTCATAATACTGAAAGAGTACATTTTGTCTCAGTGTTGTCTGACATCAACTGCACTTAATGATGTGATTGCTGTTGGACAAGAGGGAGCAAAGAACTATATAATTCAAAAGAAAACAAAGTCTGGGACCACTTTGTAACCACACACAGTTCATTAGTTTGTGTAGACACAAGTATCACACAAATCTAGGGAAACCAGACTTTTTAAAACTTGGGCTATCGTGAGGTACACATTCAACATGGTGTCCCCATGCTCTTCAGGGAAATACTTATGTCCAACTGTGACTGAGCAGAGGACTGCACATGACGCAATTTCTTAATCATCTTTCTTATAATTTAAAAATATCCAAGATATTAAATTCTTGCAACAAATGATGTTAAATTATTCTTGTTAAGAATATCAATGTGAGGAAAAGGTAAAGCAAATTATCGCTGTGCAATATTTAGATATTGGTATTGATGCTGTCATGTCACACTTTTTTTTTTTTTTTTCTTGTTTTTTGCATTTTTACACAAGAAACTGATTGGAATAGTGTAGGATGCAGTCCACTGTACCTGAGCACCTTTAAAACCAAAAATAAATCCTTTTAAAGAAGTCTAAAATAAGTATTTTAAAAATAATTTGGCCGGAAAATTTCAGACTTAACACCTTTCTTCAAAATTCAGCTATTTTTCAAAATAGAAATCTTTAGCAGAAGACAGCCTTGCTCATGCTAAAAAAGCTCTGAAAAAAATTCCATTTGAAATTTTCTTAGGTTTCTGCCAGTTCGTGCCTGAGTTCTCCTATTAGCTCACAGTGCCCTTCCTTAGAATTTGAGTAAATTCAAATTCAAAATTTTGAGTCTCCAGAGCCAAGAATTCAAAAATTTGTGTCTCCAGAAACAGACACAGACAGCAGTGTAGGTGGCTGTCCTGCTTGCTTTTGGGGAGAATGCTGACTTTACAGGTTTGCAAATAGAAGGAGAAAAAAAAAAATCAAGTTGGAAATAGCAGAAATTTTTGGAAATGTCAAAATATTTTGACCAATGAGTTTAAATTTTCCATGCCATTTCTACTAGGAAGTTAATGATTTCCTTTTTGCTCACATTAGGGGAAGAAGAAAAAAAATTGTATGAGTGTATAGGATAAAAAAATTTCCCTCTAGTCATCCATCTATATGGCACCATAACAAAGATGTTTAAAACCTTCCAATAATGTGGACATAAAGTGAGTGAATACTAGACTAAAATTAGAGTGAAAGCAGTGAACGAGACAGGAAATACATCAAAATATAGGGAATACATATACTTTGAATACTATAATTTTTGCTGTTCACCCTCTGAAAATTCAGTAGGCAAAAACCCAGAAAAATCCCCAACTCATGACTGTTTCTAATGTGCATTACACAGGTCATAGAAAAACTTTTCATATGTATTTATACATATTTAAGCATGTTACCAGCAAAATAAGCTTTATTTAAATTCACTTTGTTGTAAAGCAGAACAATATGGATTGATAGCTTAGTGTGTTATGCAAGTGGAAAGGTTTCATTTAGAATATATGTAAGCAGGTTTTTAATACTTCTGATTAAAAAAAAAAATCCAGATCCATCAGTACGATATTTCTATTTTGTTTTAGCTTTCTTAATAAAATAACTAAGTCTGCTATGATTTTTATAGGTCAGCCAAACACGTAGAGCTTAGAGCACTCACACTAAGAAAGTAATAGGCTGTGGTGGACAAAATAATCTACAAACAGAAAGGTCTGATAGTTTGGTTTTTTTCAATAATAATACTACTAAAGGGTATAGATTAATATGCAAATTAATGCAGGAAGCTTTTACACCTAAAATTCCACATCTTTAGCTTGAAATGCCATAAAAATGCACATTCAAAAAAGTTTGGTTTGTTTTTTTTTTTTTTTTAAATAAGCACAGGAATCAAGGAATGTATAATTAGGAGTATGAGATCTTAGTTCTGTTGTCAAGTCTTCACATATCTACTATATACTGTTAGCATCCCTGCTATTAAAGAGTTTGACAAATGTCAGCATTACCTTCCTGGTGAGTCACCATTCTCATCAAACAAGATCATGTCCCCAGAGACCCCGGTAAAGTTAGTCTTCATGAGGGACTCCAGGAGTTTCCGACCATCTATGGGTTTCATGGCATCGCAGAGGCCCACGTAGCCTGGGCACAAGGACAGCTGCATGTTATGGAGCCCATAGGCCATGGAATATATTGCATTGATTACAAAACCCATCTTGGAATCCTGAACGTGCTGTGTCTTCAGAGTCATCTGGCCTGTCAGGGAACAAAGAAAAAGGTTTAGTGAAAAAGCCTGGCATACAGTCAGATCTTCAGACATCTGCTAGTGGCTTAATTATTAATAGTGGAAAAAGTATTTTAAGTGTCTTAAACCGCTCATAAAAGATGCTTTTATTGGTACACACACTGACCCTGTTGGAATAAAAACTAATAAACTAAAATAGAGGTTCTCTTTAAATACTGTATTGCCTATATGGTACATTTCTATCTGCAGCTCATGAGCTTACCTCACATATGTTGGTTTTAGAGTGCTACTCTTTTATGTATATTTTTAAAGCATGCATCATGGTCACTATAAGATAATATTTTAGGTAATCCTAAAGTTACTAAGAAGTTTAGAAACTTCTCTCTACCTGCAGAAATCTCTTCAAACCTTCAGAAATATTAATTGAAATGTAAATTCTAATAAGAGGTTTATTCTCTAGAAATATTATTAAAAAGTTCCACTTCTGGAAAATTAATGAACTCTGTTGCCAAGAGAAGTTGACAATGCATGGGAAGGATGGTTCATCCTAGTTCAAGGCCAGGTTGGGCAGGGGCTCTGAGCAACCTGGTTTAGTGGAAGGTGTTCCTGCTCAGGGCAGAGGAATTGGAACTACATTATCTTCAAGGTCCCTTTCAATCTAAGCTATTCTATAATTCTATGAAAACACTTTTGTTTCAAAGACATGGAACTAATCCTGTGCAAAAGGACTGACCTAGGCTCCACCTCTTTACCAAAAGTTCCCCCAATACTCTCTTACTTCTACGTCTCTTGCTCCTCTCTCCTTATGAAGTGAGGATAACAATGCAATGCAGACAAATACATTAAAATATATGTGGTGGGTTTGCCAGTGTGGGTCTGTAGGCAAGGACTCTGTTTAGCCAGAACTGGTGAATCAAAATTATTTTGACTTTTTAAACATGATGTTTGCACTTATATTCTCTATTTATGCTTCTATGAAATGCACAGAAATAATTCATTCAGCAGTGGCAGCACCTTGAAAACCTTCATTTTTTATAGCACACTGTTATAACTAACACAGATTTCTTCTAAAAAGCACCAGGCAAACTAAGGAAGTGTAGGTTGGCGTATTTCTTCCCAGCTGCACTCTGGCCACAAGATCTTTAATACTGGGGAAGTGAGAAGAGTCTGAGAGAAAACAACTGCATCTATGGTGCTAGATATTTATCTGATTCCTAGAAAGATTTGTCTCTGGAGGCAGGACAAACAAAAAAATCTCTATTAGAACATTTTCTCTCCTTAAATCAACCAAGCAGCAACCCTAGGAACTAGAGAGTCTCTTGTGTGGGCAGCTCAGACCAAAGGGAATGTAAATAACCTGTCCACTCCATGAGAGTCTGCTCGCCATGGAAGCATTGGTGAGGGGCAGGGATGGTGCTCACACCCATCTGAGAATCTGAGAAGTGTTTTATGCCATGAGAAGACTGAGACACAGACAATTTTTTTCTTTAAAAAAATGAAAACTAATCTATGACTCTCAGGATGGCACTCAAAATATCCACCCAAAAGACAAGAATCCATTTTGATGTGTAGGCACCTTTAGTGAAAAAGTATAAGAATCTCCAACTGGTGATCAATTGTTTCATAAAACAGGTATGACCACATACAAGCACACCTTTTCAGTGGTGGAAAAGAGCATCACCCCATAGTTCTAATCACTAAAATCTATTGCAGCAACTGGAAACATCAGGAAGGGTAATAAAAGATATAGTTTGAACTGAAGAACATTTTGTAGAAGTAAAAAAGTGATTGAGAGAATGGAGAGATTCCTTTATCCACTCTGTTTTACGTGGAAGCTGACACCACCAGTCATGAGCCTGAGGTATCTTAATGGAAAAAAAAAAAGCCATAAACAAACTTGAAAAAAACACAGTGCTGCTTATTTGTTCTGTTCTACTAAGTTATTGCTTTTTCCTAATTAAAAATAGTAGGCATAAAAACTACAACAGTTGAGCACATGTAAAACCCATATTAATTGAAATTAAGTGGAAAATTGAACAAGCGTATTACATTGCAATACATAAAACTTGTTTTAACCAATTATCAATCCACAAAATTAGCAGCTCACACACCATGCAGTTAATTATAGTAGCCATTAGAATGAATCAGATTTGCATTGGCAATAGTATTTATCATAAAACAATATTTCAGCTGCTTTATTGCTTATGATTGCTTAAAAATCTAATAACTTACTTCTTAATTTTTACTCTCCACTGGGCTTTGTGCTTCCATTTTATGAAATTATTATTCTGATTTTCTTTAAATGAACCTCATTCCATTTACCTGATGATTTATAATGAGACTGCTTAGCTCTTCCTAGAAGCTGCTGGCAACTGTCAATGGGTTGTGAGTGATTTAACTGTAGTGAGAATTTTAATATACTTCCTGCAAATGGAGAACACATTCACCTGTGATATTAATTGCCTCACTTGTCTATATAGGCAAAAATCCAACCTGACAAGGTCAGTTTGTAGCACCACAAGATTCTGTATTTAAGGGAAAATGACAAAAAATAAACCAAAAAAATATCTTTTTTAACTCTTTTGTGTATTGCAATAAAGTCTTTAAAAATACCAGCATACAAAAAACTCCAAAATCAGCAATCAAAACCAAGGCTGGAAATTATTTTCAACCTGTCTCACATAGTATTTTGGCATGACAGTCTTGAAGCATTTAAGTAACCCTTACTTACCTCAGTAACCCTAGCAGTGGTTTTAAGGAAAGGCTGAATACACAGGCTAAAAGGTAGTCTCTTACTCAACAACTAGAAACAGAAAAGTAAAAATATTTTAAATCTATCTCTGTAACACTTATGATTTAGGTAGCCTTAAACACATTGCTCACCTAAGAGTTCTTGCATATTGTTCTTGCTGGAGCTCTAGAACATATTCTTACCCTTATTACTCATCCAGGAGTGCTGTCTTCAGCAAAGAACCTCTCCCGACACAAGGTGATCATGACATGGAAAGGTGGCATGGATGAGTTCAATGGGGATGGCAGTGTTTGGAATACATCAGCCTATTTATGAATCTATGCTGAAGTTTTCAAAAGGGCACATAGTGACAGAACAAAGTAGAATGGCTTTAAATGGAAAGAGGTCAGGTTTAGAGGAAGAAATTGAAGGTAGTAAGTCTCTGGAACAAGCTGCCCAGAAAAGCTGCGAATGCTCCATCCCTGGAAGTGTTCAAGCCAGATTAGATGGGGCTTTGATCTAGTGGAAAATGTTCCTGCCCATGGTGGGGGAACAAAAATTACTTGATCTTTATGGTCTTTTCCTTTCCTTTCCAATCCAAACCATTCTATTCTATTATTCTATTGTACGATTAACATTGCATGTATGGCAATAGCTCAGAACTAAACTCTTCATCCAAACTTGTTATTTTCTGTTGTCAAGTCTCCAAAGCACACAAATATGTAGATGATGAAAAAGAAATGTGTTCTTTCACTGAGAAAGTGATTCCAACTAGCAACAATTCATTTCTTGGATCTATTTAGAAACAATTAGAGTACTTATGGGCAGTGATCCAAGAAAGCACTTATGGAGGCTGTTAGTCCCTGTGTGTGGTGAGCCACCTCTGGACTGCTTCCCATGCTTCAGAGCTACTCCGGCAGCTCCCAGAACTTGTGGTCCTGGCTACCAGTGAGACTAATAAAACAGTTCTTCTGAGACTGACCCTCTCCTTCCAAATATGGAAAAGGAAAGCAAAGCAAACCCCATCTTTGTAGCAAATTCTGAAATTTGTCTATTGTTTTTAGTACTGAGAGAGAAAACAAGAATTCTTCAATAGATTTCATTATTTTACAGATTTTTGATGTAAAGCTTATCTTTTTTTTTTTTTTCCACGATTTACCCTTAAAGAAGATGAAATACAATTTTTTTCTGCTTGCCAGCTTGTGATAATATACAGTCTCATTATTCAAGGATGTTAAAGAGTGTAAAATTACCATGATTCAATATGTTTTTTTCCCCTTTTGAACTTTTCCAAAGATGACAATGCTTTGCATTTTAAAGAATGAATAAAGAGTAAAAGGAAAAGTTTTAAAAGAGAAAATACTTTACATTCTGGGTAATCCCTCAACTCCTTTATTTCATTCCCTGAGGAGAAATAGGATAACAAAATATGAGACACAATATGGGAGGATATTTTTTTCAAAGTGAAGAGCAGTTTATTTGCTCTGCAGTGTTTTACACTGAAATGTATTAGTGTGTGTGTGTTAGTGTATTATGATTGTGATAATTATTATCTAAAAAATTCTCAGTGACTGGAAGGTTGTTTATGACAAAGTCATAAGAGATGTTACAATGGAAACCACAGGTATATCCTGCAGCCTGCAATTATTTAATGTTTCCTCATGATTATATAATTTTGTTTTTCTATACAATTTCCATAAATAGGCCATTTAAAACTTCAGTGAGTTTTAGTGCTAAGTTTTGTTTTGAGGGTCAAGGGGCTGACAGAAATCAGTTCTAGTTTTGCTGGCAAATATGTCCCACATTCTCATTCTGGTCACCATACTTGAAGTCCATCAACCAATGTATTTTCCTATATTTTCTTTCCTTTGCCTAAGTAAATTTCTTAGAAAAAATCAGGACAAAAGGCTAATCTTTCCAACAAAACCATGGTAGTGCCTGTCTCCTCCAGTATATAGTGTGTGGCTTCTTAGCTCTGTCAGCAGGTCCTTGTTGTCCCTGTTGCGTTCCTTGGGAACACATGTAAGTTTCCATGGATGTGTATGCTCTGGATGACATGCTCTAAGTCAGTCATCCCAGAAACATGCATATCTCTCTGCTGAGGAAATCTGTGGTATCTTATAAAACAGAGGAAAGATTGTACATAGGAACCATATTGTTCATATCTAATTAAATTCTCATTGTTTAAGGATATAGAAAAGGAGTGATTTTGGAGCCTTTCCCAAAGTCTGTTATCAGAGCTTTCTATCAAAGCAATGCAAAATGATAAGGTAACTTTCAGTTCTGTGTTATTTGTAAGGTTCTGGATATATTTTTTCTGCTAAAAAGATCAATTGCAGTAGTTTACTTGTTCATTTGTTTTCCTATTATAATTTATTACAGGCTCTTGGACTGAAGAAAAGAGGTATTTTTTGCTCTATAGGAAATTTCACGCAGTTTAAATATCCTTTTTCTCTGGGAAATATAATTTTGAATCTGAGGCAAAACACACAGCATAAAACTGAAGCAATGTGAAGCTAAATTAAAAACTTCAAACAAAGCTTTTCAGTTTTACTGAGACAGGAAAGGGAAAATGGCCCATTTCAATGCTGCTACGGAATATTTTTGAAATTGTACAAGGAAGTACCCTCCAGTGCAATTCCCTCACCCAATGCTTCTGACCAGTTCTTTCACTCTTAACTGAAAGCCAGTGTCAGCTCTGTTACATTTCACATGTTGAGTAGCACCAAAATGCCTTTTTTTCATTTTCTGAACAGTACTATTTATTCTCTACAGAATTCAGATTCTTTGGTCACAAGTTGCAACAAAGCTCAACTGCTAGCAGGTAAGTTATTTCTAGCTAACAAGGTGAAAAAAGCACATTAAATGGTAGCATAAACTCTCTGTACTTGCAAACATGCTTATGTGAAGTATTTTAATCTATATAGGAAGTTGAACTGCTGAGAGAAAAGAATGACAGGAGCCACTCAGATTAAAAGATACAATATGAAGTATAAATAATCTGAAAAAAATACATTATAATTTAATTTTAAAGCCTAGAGAGACATAGTCCAGATAGCTTCCAAGGCTTAGAAAGGCAGTTGAAAAAGGAATTCTAATATAAAGAAGAATGTCAAATTAGGTGTATCATCACATGCATCTGATATATTGAAGGAAGAAGTCAGGGAACATAAAGGGAAGGAAAAGCAAATGTAGTTCTGTAGTCAGGTTTTGGGGAAGTTTGATGAATTCTGTAACAATAATTAGAAGATTCAAGCTAATAAAGTGCTTGAGTGACAATGTGTTAAATTCAGGATAAATGTATATCCAAAATGCTTTTAAAATATAAATCAGAGCATATAGCAGTTCTTAGTGTCACACTGCTTCTTTCTCTGAATCAAATTGTAACACATCTGTGTGGGCTCCTGGCTCAGATTATATGAGGCTGCTGGAAAATTCAGGTCTGGACTTATGCCTTACAGCTGATTTGCCTTTGGAAAGTTCTGAATCTGACCCAGCATCACTGTAAAAGTAGTAATAACAGTGTTTGAGCTCTACATGTGAAATGTGTGGCATAAAAATGAGGGCTGGACCATAATTAAGCTTGCCAGCGCCCAAACACGAGTATCAAATGGAATGACACACAGGATTTATTCAGGAGAATTTAAATGCTTTCTAATTCACTGTTTAAAAAACAGAAATTAATTTTAACTGTATTTGTTCTGCTTTTATTTTCAATCTAAAAATAAAAGTATAGGAATGCTAAGTCTAAGCAATATGATGTTTAAATGTAGCACATTCCTTGAAATATAGAAAATACTTTCCCATTGTAACAGCACTTATGTTTTGTTGTCTGAGTTCTGAAAGTCCATTTTGGCATTAGAGCTTTCATTTAATCAACAGGTTTAAATGTTGCAATGCAAAGGACTAAACAGTCACAGTTTACTCCTTCAGTCTATCTGGAAACCCAAAAGGGCCATTTTTTAAACCAAATTTATGTTCATTCTGAAACAGTAGATTTTCTCTGTGTCCTTTTGTACTCATTAAAAATAGCTGGAAATGGATGGGATTCAGCAAACAGGTAGGTTGCATTTTGATTTTATGTGCACATTTGTACCTTAAGCTGCAAAAACTTTTCTTGTATTTATCCCAAATTTCCCTAATCTCCCTTTCTGGAAAAAAACTCATTCATTTTAATCCTCTTCTAAATTTGAGATTTATTTGTCATCCTTCTTATTATGAGAATTTTTTCACCCTCAGAAGCACTTTTATCTCAGAGAAGCCACATGGTTAAATCATTAATGGATTTTGGGATTTGTGCATCCTGCTAAGAGTCACTCCAAATGCTGCGGCCAATCTCCTTTTCCTGTGAGCAGTAGCCAGGACACCTGTACATTGCTGTGTGTTCTTCTTCCCTGTAAACACTGTCACTGGATCCTTGCTCCCAGCCATGTCAGACATAAACTGCTTTCTCACTTTCAGGGCTCTCTACATCTTGTTTGTGGCTGACCTTTGTCTGTGATGACCCAGTTCCCATAATTTCCCTTTGTTTTCTGCTTCATTGCTTTGAACTGCAGTATTCAATGTCAGGACCCTGCTGTAAGTACCTGAAGAAGTGACCTACCACCTCCCTCCAGATTCTTCTGTTCCTTTACATGAAAATGTTGGGTTTTTTCTGAAGTCTGTAACCTCTGCCAGTCAAAGTAAGATACTGCACAGCTTCAGTAGCATATTCCTCTATTTATTTATTCTTTTGTCTATGACTTAGTTCACAGATACTTAGGATGTGTATTCTGGTATTGTCCCGTGTTTGAGTATCATCATAAATAATGCTTTACATCCGTGCCTCCAGCTTTTGCACATCATGGGAAAAATAATATCACTTTACAATGCAGGCAAAATAAATAATTTAACTGACTGGTAAAGGCAATAAATATGCTTCTGCTCCTGGTGACTTTGAGGACTTGTCTTTTTCCAGTTCTCTTCACTGAGCCAGGTCTTCACCACTTAATTAACTGATGTTAGGGTTTGTCAGTGCTTAGTGTTAGGTTACATTTTTTTATAAAAACCTCACCAGGATGAAAAGCTACTAGGAATTAGAGGTCAGGTGGGAACCCTGTTTGAAAGAAAGCAATCACATAAATGTCTAATCTTCAAAGGTCTGAAGGCAATCAATACCAAAGGATGAGATTAGCCTTTTGAGACCTGAAGCTGGTCATTGAGAGGAGTTACTCATGTGGATCAGATTGCACACCTATTTATGAACTTCTTTGAATTATGGTCTTAGATATTAAAACAATCTCTGGCTGGTGCTAGAGGTGAAACCAACCCCAAATCTTGTAAAATCCCTAGTGTTTGGAGGCCATTAAATGTATCCTTTTACACATGCATTTTAAAATTCTTGGTTCTGACTCTTGTTCTTCAGAGGTGGCTTATAGCAGCTCTCCTGTGGCATTGAACTGATTGCACTGAAAATCAAGTCAGATAAGTCTGTGAACTTCTCACTTTCTATAGTGCTCCAGCTGGGCACAAAATCAATGTTCTTAGCAATGACAGCAGCGACACCCATTTGAATTAAGCAAGTATGTTCTAATCTGCAAATGAAAAATGAGCTGGATGCTGAAATTTTCATCTCAGTGTGAACTAAATGTATGTGAAGAGATGGAAACTTTTTAGTGCTTAATAGAAATGAATGGAGAAAAAAAGCCCAACTTTATTGTATCTGATTTCAAAATTTGATTTTTTTATACCTATATTACTAAATCATGTATTCTTTAATAATAATACCTGCCCTGAAACTGTCTATGAATAGCTTACTTTAAAAAGTGAGAAAAATACTCACAAGTCACTGGAGATGATTGCGACAATTTATGGTTTCATGTATTTTCTGTCACAGGGATAAATGTGGCCTAATATTCTACTAGGCATGATTCATTATAGCAAATGCAAAGATTTTAACAGCTAGATTCATAGCTGTTGTATAGATTAAGTCAGTTATTATTTAGATTTCAGCCATATCTTCTTGTGTTTATTTTCCTATTGAATAAACTTGATTATGCTATTAACAATTATTAATGTTTTTATAACACAAGTTGATTGCAGAGAAGAATTATTTTTTTCCCACTATTATAATTGTTATTGCCTTTTATATAGACACATTCATTTAATAGTGACTTTGTCTATTAATATCACTTCTATGTTTATCTTTTAATCTTATTTCCAAGAAGTAAAGAATTACTTGACTTTGGATGTAAAAAGTAGGTTTTGATTTCTCTCTTGCATTTCTCAATAAACTTAATCTCATTAACTGCAATCCTAAAAAACACCTGTAGCTTGATTTCTTTCAGTGTGTTTGGGTAATTTTTAATTTTATATATATATATAAATGCAGCTTCTAGAGAAGACCATGCATTTAGTTAGATAAAGTAAAGGACATAGTCCTGTTTTCTTACCAGGTGAAATCAGAACCAAAACAAATTCTTCATCATGCAGAAACTCTTAGGACAGTCTGTGAAATGTTTGTGACTACTGAAGGCAAGTACAACTGAGAAGTCTGAACTGAAGGAATATAGAACCAGCAACTTTGAATGTTTGAAATTAAAAAAATATATAATATAGGAATTGATAAGACATAATTTTCAAATTTGTATGGATGGTAGGAAATGAGGCAGAAACAACAACTAGCCTGCCAATTTAAAATATTCATGGTAATTTTGATCTTGAAGTCACTGCATTAAAATCACTCTTAAAATTCTCAGTGAATAATACATTTACGTTTTTCTTGCTGGTTAATCCACAGAGTTGAGTAACTTCAAGTGTCTTCACTTCACCATATGTCCTTGCCTAGTTTTGGAGATATTATGAGAAAATCAGCATAGGTGTCATAGCACCTATGGAACAAAGAATGTCACTAAGTAGCTCTGCATATCAGCCTTCAGGCCAAACTGAATTTCCTTCTATATGAATTTTGACAGATGGTCTGATAGAGGTCAAAACTATAAACCCAAGTAATATGACGACTAACAGCTTCCTGTGTGAGAACCCTGACTAAATGGACAGTTTTAACTGACTGCTGAGCATGATGTCATTAACCTGGGAAATTCCACCATTGAATCACCATTTTTCCCTTCAGCAACAATAAATAATTATTATAATCTGCTTTTCATTCTTTACATCACGGTCCAGCACTGAATATTACAATAAAACTGAAGAAAAGGAAATTAGAGCAATATTTTTGGGAAAAAAAGCCTTTTTCTCTAGTCATGATTTGCAAATCAGAAGATTTGTATTTTTGCACCTTTATTTTGTGTGTCTTTGAGATTCACAGATTTTAGGAACCTCTTTGAGCTGTGATTCTTTGTGAGAAAACTTCCAGCAATGAGTGCTGTTCATGCCAAACTATTCAAGCTTTATGACTAAGTGGTCCTATATCCATGACTGGATGATTTTGTTAAAAAATAACATCTCCCTAATTTTTCTGTGGTGGTGAATTTTATTTTAGGTGCTATAAAAGACTCTCTAGGCACTTACATTGCATAGTTCCCAATCTTTCACATAAAACATAGAGTCTCACATTGTTGGTAAAAGTTAAGTTAAAACAAGAATCAACAAAAGACAAATTGAAATTACTTTAAATAGCACACTGTTGGAAGTCAAGACTTTTTTAGCCTGCATCCAGCTATGCCCATATCTGCATTGACTGCATTGACATCTCAGGAAACAGGTCTACATTATCATAAAGAAATCAATGAAGTTGGCTGCTCAAAATGCAGTACCTGTCAATACTGCAAATAAAATCTGTCTCAGACTGTGTTGGAAGGGTAACAGAACAAAAATAATGGGGGAAAGTAATTTAAAATAATGTTATTATTTGTAAGTAATTTTGAATAATAACTCATTATTCAAAATAATGGGGAATGTGGAAGGTGTACACTGAGATTTTGGGATTACTAGATTCCATTTGCATCTCACTCACAAACTTCCTCTGTGACCTTGTCCAAATCAAAAGCAAGACTTTAACATCATTAAGTGGGATTTAGGTAGGGCTGTGTTTTGTGTAAATCCAAGACTCTGATCCTTTAAGACTTTTCTTGATCTCATGGGTGTGTGAAAGATATGGACATTTTTAGGAGGGAAGAACCCTTTGGGTTTACAGCTGTGATTGGACTAATGCCCGGGACAGCCCCACCTTATCCCAAACACTGCCAGAATACCCATTGTATTAGTGATATCTCAAGGGTCAGAAATAGTTAAAAAATTGCCCAGAAAGTTTCAGAGAATGAGAAAGGGCTTGTAAAACAGTCCTCCTAACCTCAAAGGAAAAACTCTGGACAAAGGACCCCTTCCAGATAGTCTGGGGTCTTCTTGCTGAGGGACTGTGTCCTGGGTTCCTGATGTGTCTCTTGTCACTTGATTGGAGCCACAGATCCCCATGGCCTTTGGAATGCAAGACATGGGAGCCAGTTCACAGCCTAGACAGCATTAGTACTGCTTGGCATCTCATGAAATAAAGAGCAATTAACAGAAGCAGTAAATAATTTTTAAAACCCAACAAAACCCCAGAAAATGTACTATATCTATCTGTAGTGCAACAAAATGTTGTGGGAGGTTTTGCTAAAATTAGTACAATTGAATGAAAATAATCAGTTCAAGATAGCATATCCTCAAATGATCCATGGCTGAAAGAAAGCCGAATGATATCTCTCAAATAACCTAATGTTTTATAAGAAGTTCATAAATAATCATAAGTATCATAAGGACTTCAGATAACTTTTAGTATATTCGTTCTCTCATTGCCTTTGTGAGCCAAAGTAAAATGATTAGATTTTTTTTTTTTTTTTTCTGAAAAGGCACACTTAATTTTGTATTGCAGCATTTTTTAAAGTATTTACATGCCTATGGAGGTGGAGTAGTGTAAAGTTTTGCAAATACAGAGAGCAGCTAGGTACTGAAGTTCTATCTTTTTCTTTAGAAATCTGAACACTTTTAAAACAGTGCTTTTCATCATTTTGAAAACAGCAAGCATTGCAATTACACCTTCTTTTCTTTCCAATCCAAATGATTATTTCACCATGCTTCACTGGATCCGACCTTCATTCACATTGATTCACACAGCAGAAGTAATAAATTCACTTACTTGTGCAAGTCTTGTTGTATTTAGGGTTCTCTTGAGGAAACCCTTCCAACCGGCACTGGAACCGGTGCTGCCAAAATTCCTGAAACCATGGATTCCGATGATTGGTTTCTGGCCGAAGCTGTAGGTAGTAATCATCAAACCATTTCACATCTGGAGACTGCAGCTTGATCGTAATTCCACCAACAGCTTCGTTCTGGTACCCTTCTGTCACGTCATACCTGTCCGCCCAGCCGTCACTACAGGAGTAAAGGTAAGGGACACAAAATTGACCATTTGAAGGAATAGGAAAAGAGCTTCCTTAGCATTGCAAATCAGAGCCTAAGAGCACCCACAATAGCAGTTGTGGTTCTGAGTGAAGTCTTGTAAAGCATCTGTAATTCTTCAAGAAGTAGAATTCAGTGTTTTACTTATATATGCTTGACATTGGCACCTTCTACTTAAATTATCTATTCCACCACAGATCCTGAAATCTACTGTGTGTAAGTACATTTCTACATCAATTAACCTCATTGAGCTATGGGGAAAAACCTTGGATTCAGTGCTTCCCTGACACTGGTTGATCCTACTCTCACTTGAGAGGATGTGATTTTGAGAACAGCACCTCTCACTGTGCAAAGGGCAGGACTGTGCTGCAGACCACGTCCATACTTCTTCATGGGGCATGGCCCCAGAAGTCAGAAGCAGGTCTTGAATGGGCTGGCACTGCTCAAGCAGAAACATCAGCACAGATACAACATGGCAGTGCATCTGAAGTCATTAATACTCTCTGCAGGCATGGCTAATGAAGCTGGGCAGAGCATTAGGCAGATCCAGGTGTTGCTCCTATTTCTTTATTACTTGTGGCTGGAGCTTCATGGAGTTAGTTTATGCAGTACAGTGTGATATTGTACTGCACACATAATTTTAATCCCAATCTGTTAACCTTTTAGCTGGCAACACTCTAACCACAAGGAGACAGAAGTAACTGAAAACCCCATTCAAATAAAATGTCACGTACTTCTCAAGGTAATTTCCCTCTCCCTATTTTCACAATGGATTTTCTTGGAAGTACTGGCATTTATGAGGTTTCACTCGACTCTAAAAATGTCTATATCTAATTAGAGAATGTCATATTTCTTTTGTTTTATCATGAACATATTTTAGTTTTTTCAGAAGCCCCATGTCTTACAGTCAGAGACTTGGAGAAGAAACTCAGATTACCATTACTCCCCCCGTCTGGAAAGTACTGGTGTTGACTATAGAGAATACCTTTAAATACTAAAAGCTGAATAACTGAAGGATAAAAAATAAGCTCAACTTGTCTTATTTTAAAGTTTCATGATTTGCTTAAAGCTAGCCTTTGTGTAAGTTAGTCATACTGTAAGTGATGTTGGTGACCTTTATGTGTGTGCATCTGTTGTTCTATTTTGATCATTCACTGCCTGTCTTAAACTTTTCTTCTGTATTGCAATCCTGCTGCAGAGATATGGGCTCCAGCACATTCCTTATGCTGTGCACTCATCTGTCCTCAAACAGGGCAAAAGCCCTCAGAGAGTGACTCCTGCACAAGAAAATATCCCAGCAGAGCCTGGATTCTTGACTAGTCTTCCTAACACAGCTGCAATGTCAGTAAATATCATATCCAGTGTCTGGAATCAAAATGTAGGAACCATTAAACATGCTTCAGATTTCAAATACTCTGATTTATTCAGCATGGAAGAGTAAAATATGCATTCACAAAAGGAGAAAGATGAGCACTCCTGCTCAGCTTGGAGATAACACTTGGAAAATTTACTTTCCAGCTTAGGTATTAACACAGATGTTTATGTTCCCAGCTGTGCTCGAAAAGCTCAGTAACTCAAACACCCCTCACTTCCACCAACATTCCAAAGGAATGTTTACTGGACAGAGTTAATACCTTTTACAGGTTGTTTCATGATTAAAGTCACAGAAGGTGTTTTAAATTCATGACTGATTTAACCTTTCCTTTAAAAGATTCTTCTTGTTCTTTGGCAAGTTTTTAAGCAGTTTTATCCACACTCATGAAATCTGACAAGGTTTGAATGCAGGAAGTGATAGGTTTTGTAGTGTGGGATTTTTTTTAAACTGGGTAGAATTTAAAAGAATTAAAGCCATGCTGACAGTATCCCAGCTTTATGAGTTGTATTGTAGAAAACCTAGAAAAAAGCCTGATCTCTTGTAATTAATTTCTTTATAATTTTTAAAGGAGCAGTTTTGTAGATCTAATCCAGCAGTGTGGTATAAAATTTATGGTATTACTTTATGATTAGTTATTCGCCCTAAGAAGATTTGCAACAGAGATACCATTTTATATCTTTAAATTATTTAAAAATATGGAAATGACAACTTCATATTACATAATCCTCCTTCTCCACTTTTCTGCAGGAGATCTTCTTAATTCAATGGAGCTGCTTCTCCTTCAAATAAATATTTCAATTTAGCTTCTTGAGCAAAAAGCATTTAGGAATATTATATAAAAACTACTCAAAGTAAGACAATGATATAGAAATACTAAAGCCTAAGATAGATAGTGTGGCAAAGCAAATGCTAAACCACTATCCCAAAGTTGGTGAAAATGGTACATAGGTACATAGGATAAAATGAGTATTTAAAACAAACAAAAAATGTAGTTAGTTTCAGAGATGGAAGGTAAACCAAAAAGTGAGATGATCTAGAAAACTGGCTTGATTGAATTAACTGCAGATTTGTAGCCTAAGAAACCAAACACAATACTAGGGGAGACCAGTGATATTTGTCTACGGGTACATCAAAAGCATCAGCAAAGAATCATAAATTTTTTCTCATATTGAGATAAGTATTTAGGACTTAAAGTGAAAAGAGAATGACTCATCTTAGACACCAGGAATGTTTCCTCACAGTAAAGAGAATGAGGAACTGGAATAGCCTGAAGTAAAGACTCTTAGGTGTGTTAGAAAGCAAGACAGACTCTTGCTTTCTAAAATGATTTATAAAACAATTTATATCTGTCTGATATAAATGTCCCTGCCCTGGTGGAGGCATGGCAGTAGGCTACCTGAATTCTTGACATCCACTATGCATTAGTGGTGGTTGAGATTTCACATGGGTCTGGGAGTGATGATTCTGTAAAACCCAGCAGGTTAGGAAAAAAATTAAATGAAAGTTAAAACAATAACTCTCCTTCACAGCTTCCCAGCTTCTCATAATGTTTTACCTTAGTTATTGGTTCATTATTGTATTTTTTCTCTGTATATATTTGCTATGGGAAGCAACAAGAAACAGAAATTTAGTTAGGCTAAAGGATGTGTTCGGCTATACACACTAGTACAGCTAATTCCAGTTATGCAGTATGGGTAGGCAGGAGTGTGCACTGGGTATAAATTACTCTAAATTAAAATGAAACTCTTATATTTCTCTTTTGTATTGGGCGAAAGGAAGGTTTTTCCATCTAATCTCCAAATAACACTATCTCACTATAATTAAGATAATCCTCTGAGGATAGAAAAGAGAAATTCTACGCTCCCTAATTTAGACATTTTGGTTGACAGTATGAAGTAAACACAGGTCTGGCAGTTCAAGGCCACTTGCTCAGTTTTGAATATTCATAGCATCAATTCTGTAATACTGGCCCTACTTCTTGTCACTTTCATAGTCCAAATGACCTTTGCCATGGTGAATGAAGTTCCAAAACTAATGAGTCAACTATATAATATTTTAATAACTACAAAATAATTTGCACTAACTTTCCTGCCTACACACTAAATAGACATACATTTAATTTTTAAATATTACAATCTTTTATACCGTTTAAGGTGTTTCTTAAATCTCAGCTATATGGTTTATAATATTGATTTCAGGGAATATTTTCGGATTCTTTAAGCCTTTAAAGGAAATAGAGAAATTCTGTCACTTTTTGGGGACAACTGGACTAAAAAAGTTTCAAAGTGGAAAATTCTATGCTGATAAAGAGAATAAATTAGTACTATAATTGACTATTTTTCCATTCAATACCACAATATCTTTCAACAACTTCAGATTTAAGTACTCCTGAACAATGCCAATGCCTAATATGGATTTGTTTCATTCCATGCAGTATCCTGACAGAGTTGGAACTTTTCTGTTCTGAGAATGAAATTGTAGAGAACAATACACAATCTGTGATTTGAAGACCATTAACTATGGTGTGTTCCAAAATGTAGCAAGAGCATATCTTGGATAATATGAAAGGGGCAGAACAAACAGGTACACTGTGCAAATTGACA
Organism: Regulus satrapa; assembly: GCA_013396955.1. NCBI lineage: Eukaryota > Metazoa > Chordata > Aves > Passeriformes > Regulidae > Regulus > Regulus satrapa. The sequence goes on from VWZN01011097.1 coordinate 157,223, forward strand.
GTCCCTGAAACTACTGCAATCCTTTAGAGTCACTATGTTGAGAACATTTGACAATTAACTCATTTTCATTTTATTATACTAATGAATTAAGCAACAGTGAATTGCAAATATGATTTTTTGGCTGTTGGAGATATTTTTGTTAGCTGCTCACTTTTTTTTAAAAAAAGGTTGCAATTGATAAGCTTTTAAGGTATCAGGCATACCCTATCATGATCAATTCAGTATTATTAAGAATATACTATCAAGATATAAAGATTTTTTGGGAACAAACTATCTAAATAGCTAACTTAGGATGGTGGAATTGTCTGCTGTAGGCTGCTGCTATTCCAGAGTGGAAGAAAGTGAAAAGAAGAGGTCTAATGCTAAACCAGCTATAACAGCAATCTGACATCCAGAACACCACCTAGAGGTGATGCTCTTGCAGAAGATTCTCCCCATGTTACCTAATGCCCTATTTTTCTACACCAGCTCTTTAGAGCATAGAAAGCTGCAGAGATGTCTACTAGTTTGGTCCATTAAGTGTTTCACTGTACTGAAATAAAGTTTTCCACTATTGGCTCTGGATAACTCATGATCAGAGAAATGTTGTGAGTTAGTACCAGTGAGCTGGCAAACGTATATTTAGGATTCCTGTGAAAACAACCTGGAAAATTCAGCACACTTTCTAAACCTCTATTTCTAAGATTAGACAAAAGACTAAGAGACACATCTGTACAACAAAAATAGACTTCCTTCTGCAAACTGTTCTACTTATTTTGTATGTTGAAAATGCGGCAGGTTCTTGGAATCAGTTGAGCTGATTTATTTTCCTCTGAAGTTCTTTTCAAGCTATAGCTAACATTATTACACTTAATGAGTGCGTTCATTAGGCTGTAGACTGGTCTCTTTTTTTTTGTTATGCAAAAATCTGCTTGTAGGCTGGCCACATAATAGTGGTGGAAACTGCTGTTCTGCCCATATCTAATCACTCTCCTGCCAAAAATCTGACCGATAAAATTTGAAAATATATTTCTCCATCTGTGTAGGAGTTTTTGCCTAAGTGGATGTCTTTAATTTTAATTTCACTGTATTTCTCTGCTCTTCCAATGTTTTTCCATGTATTTTAAAAGCTTTAAAAGAATTAAAGTGTCTTGATGCTCTTCTCAAAGCACTGCTGGTCTTGCAAAGGTAAATTTATTTGGTTAGTACTGAGGGGAGGGTAGCATTGCTTTTGCTGAGCAGCTGTAAATTGATGCATTTAGATGAGTTCATTTTATAATAACTGTGCATGTAATGAATTCTTGTTTTGCTGCCTGGCTTTTTTTAGGTTGCATATCCTCATTTTTTTTCTCTTTCTTTTCATGCATATTATAAAGATAAATAAATTTAAGGGTAAATGAAAGGAAAGAAATTACTTGATTATTTTCAAGCAGTATGGCCCACAGTTTTCTGCAAGACGATAGCTAGAAGTAGCTATGCAGTGAATTTGGCAGATACCTTCCACAGGGGATTACTGGTACTAATTACTTGCTGAGTATCCAAACTTCTCCAAGCTGAGGAGGGTTGTGATGGCAACTAGAGGGATTGGTAGCCTATAGCAACATCTAATTTGCATGAAAACAGAGAGTTTTGCAGCTGTGTTCATCTGTAATTCAGAGCTGCAAAGTAATTCAGCCTGACTGTATTCAGGTGTACAACAAAACACAGTTTCCAATGTGTGATTCCTATTTCTTTAGGTGTCAAAGCTGACCATTTTAACTAAAGTTATATCTATACATATAAGCAATATCAGGTGTCTCATAAACTGAAGGAAAGTTTGCCTGAAAACTCCTGAAAACACCAAGAATATTCAAATTGTGCTGTATGCTCTCTTGATTCTCAAATAATTCTTTCATGTAAAGAAAATATTTGACAAATTTCCAAGAAGAAAAGCATTTTGGATAGCTATACAACTTGGTTTTCCTAGGATTAAATGCAAAGTTGTGCTACAATTGAAATTCCTTACTTTTTTACTATGTTCACTCTAGATCAATTATTTGTAAAGGTTTTGGGGTTTGTCTAGACTAAATAAACCCAGTTACATCCAACTTTTCTCAGACGAGCTGATTTCTAACTTTGTTGTCATTTGGGGTGTCATTCTTCCTGAAGTGCCCAGCTGGTCCTTGTCTCCATGGACTCAGAGTTACCTTGGGTTGCTATAATAATGCTGACAGTGTCATGGACATGACTTGGGTACTGCTGTCAGTGAGAATCAAAATGAGAGAGAGCTCTGTGGGCTAAAGAGGAGAGGGCAGTGCTGGAGTGTCTTCTTGTGATCTGTAGAGACGTAGGGATGTTCTATCCCAAGCTAATGCTTGTCCATGTTCCAAGCAGGTAGCTCCTGCACTGTACCCAGTCTCCTGGCTATAGCTACCAGGAGAAACTGGTGAGCCTTTAATAAGGGGCAGGGAGGGAGGAAGAAGCAAGCTTTTCATGACAAGATGTTGTGAAAAGAAGAGTGGGAAGTATTTTTCTTCAGATTTTGCATTAGGTAAGGATGGTCAAAAGAGAGTAATAGCAAATGAAGGCATGTGCCCTGTAGGAAAACCTAAAATATGTTTGGGAACTGGCCATCACACATCAGGACTGTTTCCATCACTGTTTTCTTACAGAGTAAAACAATTACTTCCTTCAGTATATCCTTGAAGTGTATATTCCAAATATGGCAGCAGCTTTTCTTTTCATCAATATTAATGCTGTTGAGTCATATTTATAATTCACTCTAAACTCCTCAAACCGTAAACTTTTCCCAGTGACAGCTTAAAAGCCACCAGTTACATTATGTCAGCAACAGCTAAAAAACAGGAAAGGAAAAAGAATGGTTCATGTCTAAATTACTTCCATTTCATGTGTATTTTTACTGTGAAAATAGTAATTTTTATCGCCTCCAGAATGTCAAACTTCAGGATAGCTTCAGGCCATCAAGAAGTAATGTCCCCAGCTATGTTATGTAATCCATAAAGGCTATATAAACAAATAGCAAAAAAGTCATGAACAGAAATCAGGACTTGGCAGAAATTATAAGTGAATACCTACTGTCTTGAAATGCAGTCACAAAGCTGTTTTCTGTATATCCCATGTTCCTGGAATGGAAACATCTCTGGGATGAATCTAAATGCAGAAAGATCCTCAGTTTGTTCTACAGCAGAACAAACATATAAACCAGTGCTGCATTTCTAGTCATGATTGCTTTCATTGATTCAGAGGATCTTTCATTACATCAAGTCCAACAGGAGAAAAATAACTTATTCTGAATCAGAGTTATCTTATGATAATAATTTACTGAGGCTGCCAGTGATGGAATGCTCCACCATTAGACATCCAGCCACCACTTTCAGGGACATGCAACAACAATCTTTTAGATAAATTCAATCATAGTCTTATGAATGAAGAGATAACTGTGGCAGCCTTACTACTTTAAAAATATTACAGAAATGGACTTTAAAATTGTTTGAGTGAAGCCATTTACTTATTTGATAGAAAGTGTAACAAATATAATCATATGATTTATATATGCATACATTCCTTTTCATATGAGCATATATTTACTCAGCCTGAAAAAAGTAGCATGCAATAATCTCTTCTGTCTGAACATCAGTCATTAAGTGTTTTAACATGTATTTGTGAAGTATTAAACTATGCTATGAAATATAATTCAAAACAACACTTGAGATGTTACCTCTTATAGTTGTAGAATAACACTTCTAGTAATAAATAATATAAACTGATGTATAAATAAGGAAAAGTATTACTAAACCAGTATAAATTAACATATCTAGGTATTTTATAGAGAAGTAAACAAAAATGAGTTTAAAAGTTGGACAACACAAAATAAAATTTAAAGAAGGATAAGTACATTTTGTTTTTCAGTAGTTACTCCTAATAGTAATGCATATGTTAACACTAAACACTCTTTTGGAGAGAATTTGTTTATTACTAATCAGAAGTTTTAAGATGAACATTTGAACATGAAACCAAAAGGTAAAGATGGTATTTTGACAATATTATTTGTATTTTAGGAGCTGTTGTAAAACCATGATTACCTAAAAAGTTTTCTCTTGTCTAATAGTATGGAGACAAGCAGATAATTACTTTTTAAAAGTTTTAAATCTCCATATTTTCGTGCATACTCTAGTAAATCTAGAGGGGCTAATATAAAATTTGTAGTTGAACAATGTATAGAAAATTCTGCATGCGCAAAGGTTTTAAAATGACAGATGTTATTAATTTTTTCAGAGAAAGGATAAGGAATTTAAAGTCCATAAATGCAACAATTAGCACACAATTAATCAAAAATACAGATAAATTAGTATTCACAATCCTCCGGGGAGTCAGTAATTTCAATATTTTTTTAACATTCAATTCAGCAAATGGAGCCAAATATGGCAAAGGAGTAATGACACAAACAGTGTAAATATGTTGAAATTCTCTCCTGCTGAAATAAGATGAAGCTTTGCCATTGACATCAGTCAGGATTGCCTTTTTCTCAGACCAAGACATATCCCTCTAATTAATTCAGTGTCTGCCCTCAGACAGTATAATGTGTGATGGATATACAGAGAATTGAATTATAGAGCAGCTTTATAAATCCCTCATCTTCTAAAGTTCAATTCAGAATAATTCAGGTGTCATGGGCTATAAACATGGAGTTCTTTTAGTCAGCTCTTTCAGCCATGACTGTCAGAAACAGAGCATCACTAGACAGTTACTGGCGTCATAGGAACAAAATGTGTCAAAGACCTTGCCTTCTGTCTGCCTCTTGCTCTACAGCATTCAAAGCCATCTTGTTCTTGAAAAGAGTGTGTCGTATTCAACGTGGTGACACCTCAGAGCTATGATGCAATATGTACATCACAAGGTTTGAGAAGTCTGGATGAAATAATTTGTCACTGCAGCAAAACACAAATCTTTTACAGAATCAGAGCACAGGAATATATTTATATCTTGGTGGCATTTACTAATCTGAAACCAGTGTAACTTACATTGTTACATTTCTTGAAGTAATTGTGTCTCTTTAAAAAACTTGGTCTAGTGGAAAACTAGTGGAAGATGTCCCTTCCAACTCAAGCCATTCTATGATTTTATTATTTCTTTTGATGAAGCAGTTTGCATTTCTCATTTCTATATATTTTGAACCATCATT
>VWZN01011097.1:189870-211529 GCA_013396955.1 Regulus satrapa
CCCATGTTGCTTTTGATGCATCCCAGAACATGGTTGACTTTCTAGGCTGTGAGTGCACATTGCTGAGTCATGTCCAGTTTTTAATCCACCAGTAGCCCCATGTCCTTCTTGGCAGAAGTGCTTTCAATCCCTTCATCCTCTATCCTGTATCAATATCTGGGGTTGCCCCCACCAGATGCAGAACCTTGTACTTTGGTTTGTTGAACACTATAAATTTCAGTGGGTTTACTTCTCTAGCCTGTCAAGATGATTATTGTCAAGAAGGGACCATGGAAAAAGCCAGCAGGGAGTGTGAAACTCAAGATGCAATGAGTAGCCTCCATGTGAGATTTTGTTGGCCAGATCCATGTTCAGCACTGCCCTTCTGCAGGAATGAGCTTGGAGGACAGGTCACTACCTCTCAATTTCTCCTTATCTAAGCACAGATATTCAATAACCAGTTTCCTTTCCAAAGGCTGTTTGAGAAGAGAGAGATGGCAAGTATAAAGAGGAAGGACAAACATAACCAAAAAGAAAGGAACATGGAAGACATAGAAAGAGGCATAGACTATGCCAAACAAAGGGATAGTACTGATGGGAAAAAGAAATTCGTAGTAGCTTATGGATGTGGAACAACATACTTAGAGGGACAGCAAAAGGAGATGAACCAGTGGGATCAACACAGTGACTGGGATCCATGACATGCTGACAGAGGGACAGTTTGAATTTTTACACATTAGCAGTGTAAAACAAGCAGAACCAGTTCAACTAAAGGCATACTACATCATTTGTAGAAAACCTTCAAAGAAACAATGAAAAATTACTCCTGGTTCCTGCCCAACAGCTGATACATGATGAAAAATACCAACCCACATGAGTAAATCTTTCTCACAGAGTTCTACAGATCAGGAAGACATTTATGCTTCTATTTCTTCCCAAATGTAATTTTGAAATTATTTCTTTGTTTGTGTTCCTGGACTGCATTCCTGGAAAGTTTGTATTGCAACTATAGGGTTTGTGCACTAAAATTTTCTATGAAGTTGCCCGAGGAAACAGTGCTTTGTATGTCATTGTTCAATGGCATGCCAATAAAAGCCTTCAGAAAAGCAGAGTAATCACCTCTAATCTTTCCTCAGCTCTCATGCAGTGCTGCTAAATGTGAAAATTTGCCATTTTTCTGTGAAAATGGGAGAAAAAATAATTTGAATAATAATAATTTGATCTGAAAAAGAAAAATCCACCTGAACCACAACTGTTCAAGGCATATGAAAATCACAATAGTTTTTCTTCGAGCTGGAGAAAGAATGGTTATTATTAACCATTGAAGTAATAAAGGTGATGGGCCAATTTAACACATTTTCTTTAAAAAAAAAATCAACTACTTTGACTTTCAAATATTGATTCAAGTCCAAGGATATGTAACCTTACAATTTAGCTTTATGCAAATGAGATTATTTTAAATTGATAGACTACAATACACCAAACTCAAACCTTTTATATACTAAAATAAAAGAGTTATAGAATATTCTGAGTTGGAAGGTACCCACCAGGACTCATGAGTCAAACCCCTGACTCTGCACCAAACAACCTAAAAGTTAAACCGTATATCGAAGAGTGTTATTCAAACCCTTTTTGAATACTGGTCTTGAGGCTGCCTTAAAGATAAAAGGTTTATTATGGAATGGCTCTTCAGGCTGATTCAGAAGGTGTTAAGACTTTTTTTTTATCCTTGCTTTTCTGTCCTTATATTTTATATTTTACTAGGATTCCCTACAATTATATGAATTCAAACTGTTTAGAGACATACACAAAAATCTAAAAAATCTAGAAAACACATCTGAGCCACAGAGCTGTTTCAAGATGTAAAACATAAGTACCTTAAAAGACAAAGGGTTACGTTATTCTCTGTAGCTGTTTTTATACTGCTATATAAGAGAGGTAAGACCACTCAATTTTACTGCTTAAATGTTAATATGGATTTTAGCTGGTATAGGTTCAGACTATGCCAACCAACACTTTAATGGACATCAGTTCAAAGGTATGGCTTGTAACAGCCCATTCTGGAAAGCAAAATGGTTGTTGCCACCCTGTCTGGGGAGAGGCAAAATCAGTCTCTGTTTGCACAAATTGTACCAATCTAGTAAGTCTCAAAGCCAAGGAAAGGTCCCTAAGTTATTTTATTCATTAGTCTAGATGTTTCTTGTTTGCCACTGGCTGTACAGACAGTGGCTCTGTGTCTAAGGTAGGGCCCCCAGTTAAGAGTACACTGATGGATGGAGACAGTGTGGGCCAAAGTAAAAATCATGATGGCAGTAACGATCTGTTGCTTGTTCACCTTAAGAACAGACGCCAGGAAGTTGACTTTATGAGAGTACCTCTCACCCAGCTGTGCTTTGTTTAGAAAACTCAGATAAATGTAATATCTGTCACTCCTCCTGGTATCACTAAACATGGTTTACTGGCCTTAGTTTGAAACATGTCTGTATATTCTAAAGGTTGTTACTGTCCCATAGAACTTTTGTAGTAATGCAAGCCTACGTTTTTACATAGAGCTGATAAGTCATCTACATCATTGCAAACTAAATTATACATTGATTGTTGTGTCTATACATGGGATAAATGTGATGCTTCTGTGCTGGAGACTTAAATGGCCATTTGTCATTTTTCTCTACTCTGTATAATGCAATTATTTTGTCTCTCCAGCATGCATACGTGCACATGATATGCCTATTTTATCACAGTAACTTTAGCAACCAAAATAACAGACTTCTGTCCCTATCTTTTCTTAATCATTAATTTCTTCTAGATTTCAGCATTCTCTATTAATTCCTCTCAACTTCTTGCCTTTTACTAATAATCTGCATTTCTTCTTCTCCTAAGGACAACCAGACTTGTACATTCTCATTGTTTTATTGATGACAGCAAACATAATAATCACGGTTACCTTAGAAAAAAATTCTGGTTTTAATGGTGTGCACCAGATGACAATAATATGGACGATATTTTCTATCATTCCCCAAGGCTGATACTGTTTGAAGATGATTTTGCTGCACATGGACAGTGATGTTTTGGTTTTTGCATAAAGATACAGAGGCCAAAAAGTATAGATTTAACTTTTATAAATCATGATATTATGTCACATATCTCTATGTATAAAAAACCTGGAGTCTAATAGCGATAACAAGAAGAAGAGCTTCATCGAAGTTCCATAGGGAAAGCTCAGAACAAAGAATCAAGTCCCTCCCAAGGCCCACAGCATTCACACATTAGGCAGTGCACTCCAGAAGCTTGTTTTCTAGTATATACACCCAATAGACAAAAGAATTAAAGACGAATCCACTAATTGATTTCTTATTTACCTAACCATACTAGTTAGATGCCACTCTGTCAGCAGCAACACAGATTGAAGCCCACAGATTGCTTTTATTTCCTCACACCTGAACAGTTCTTACAAGAGTTTTTCTTGTTCCTGGCAGAAATATCTAGCCCAAAATTCTTTTTCAAATGTCTGACAAAGTTAAAATATATCCTTGGTTTTAAAAACACTAAATTTTTGTGTACAATTCTCTACATTCAAGAAGGTTCCACCATCTGTCTTGGTAATCCAGAGCAAAGGTCTTAAATGTCTCCTGCTGCTATTAGCCTTTCTCTGTGATAATTAGCCAAACTACTTCTAGAGCAGTTTACTACTTGGTGTGGGTAAAAGCAACAGAGTCTGTCCTGGATTGCTATCTACACTAAAAAATTATCTGTCTTCCAGAAAAATATCTTCAAAAACCTAAGAAGTCAAGCACTTTTTTTAGCAGAGAGAATATAAAATAAGTGGTAGCTCCTTGGTGCTTGAAGAGCCAGTGAAAGCAGTGAAATAGGACAAAATGTTCACCCTCTGTTAATGTATTTCTGCATTGTGGTTTCATGGACTGTGGCAAGAATTAATACAGACTGTATCCTGTGGGTCTACCCATGCTGACTACCCCAGGATTTCCTGGAGCTGGCACTGGAACCCTTAAGAAGGAAATAGTAGTATCTCTTTCTATGCAACCAATATAAAACCTAGAAAAACATTCTAGTTACTGAACAATTATTGATATAAATCCAAACATACCTATCATATATGCTTTATAAATTCAACTTCACAGCACTGATGTTAAGCAAGTTTATAAAGCATTTTATTTTTATTCTGCTTTTTAAAAAGTGCTGGTTTTCATGTTGAAGTGGAGTAATTGGCAAATTCCACTGGTGATTTATTTGAGCCTTAACCTGAGTTCAGCTTTATTGCCTGACTTTCAGTTCACTCCTGTAGCACAGTCTGAAAATCTTCCTATTCAACTTGTGTTTACAAACCCTGATATAATTTTGGATGCTAGACCAGATACATATGAAGACAGCTCTATATGAGCAGGTGGTGGGACTTGGCTGGAGATCACAGAAATGCAGGAAAAGAAACAAATACAGGAGACTTTTGGCATCATACTAGTTTATTCCAAATTATGTTTTAGTCACCTCTAGCAGATGCTCTTTTTTAATCCTCTTTTTCAGTGTGCTTGGAGTTTGCAGTGAGACTTAGTCAGATGTGGCCAACTAGGGATTTTTCTAGAATACTATACCCATACCCAATAACTTCTCTAACAAAATAGCAGAGAAGCTGGAGGGCTGAAAGGCTCTCTAACACCTTCACATGTTACCTCTATATGGCTATATCTATAATGGCAAATAAATCATCAATAGAGACTTTCCTGGCTTTGAAGCCTAGAGTGCAAACCGGTTGTCCTAGGGTGACTTTATGATGCTTGTATCCCCAGTTGTCTGTCCTGTTTAAGCTGGATGTTAATTTCTGCATCTCTGAGGCTGGTTCTGAGAGTGAAGTGGGGGAAAGAAGCACAGAGTTTGTTTTCAGAAGCTGCACTCACTCCCCTGCATCCTTCTCACAAACTCTGCTGGCTGCAGTATGGACAGCAGGAGAGAGCTCTACTGTGTTTATAATTACATTTTTAGCTAGCTAAACAGGTGGAGCAATTCCTTGGACTGTGGCTTTTCTTTTCTTTTTTTTTTTTATGGGAACCGATCGGCCCTGCTCTGGACTGAAAATCCAGAAGAACACCGGGAGCTCACATCTGTGACCCACCAGTGCCCAGGATGTGGCATTTTCCAGCACCAGAGGGGCTGGTGAGAGACTGAGCAAGCTGAGGTACAGCCCATGAAAAGAACTCTCTCTCTGAACTTACCATCTTCTCAGAGTAAGAGGTTGCATTGAAATGGAATAGTCTTCATTCTTTTCATTCTTGTGAGTACTTCGCTTGTTAAATAATTTTTTACACTTCTCTCAAAGGAGGTTTAACTCCTGAACAGGTTTGGGGAAGGGCTACTTTAATTTTGTTTCTATAGAAGATCACTTCAGAGATTTGTTCTCTAAATTTGTCCCAAACCAGGACACCGGTCTTGTTCAGGATAGACAGCCCTTGTTCCTGGGTAATCTCTGAGCTCCATGCAAGGATTCTATTACATAATTATTATTTTTATCATCAAGAAGAATTATTTATATAAAATATAAAAATAATAACAGTTAAAACCTAGGCATGTAATTTCATGCTCCGTTTAGGAAAGATAAATCCAGGCCACAGATATCTACTTTTGGAGAGAAAATGGAGATGTTGCTTCAGGTGCAGATCAATAACAGCTACATGACCACTATTAAATGACAGAAAGCAAGTCAATAAAACCATCTTCTCACAAGCCAGTTAAAGACAAACTGAAATGTGCAGACTAGTCATGGCACTGTATGACATGGCTAGACTTATTAAAAGCTACTAATTTGAAAGGGAGATAGTTAACTCTGTAGGAATTTCTTGTGTCTGATCATTTGGGTTTCTAATGATTTCTCCTTTTTGTAATTCTTACCCTATTTATTATTGTAGCTAAAACATGCTAGTATATTTTCGTATCTGGAACTTGAGTTTCATGTGTTAAGTTCTTGATTTCAAGTTATGCAGAATCGAATTGGTGTGATAACATCAAGAATCATGTGTTCAAATGAATTGAAGGTTGAAACTTTTGTGCTCAGGTTTTTATCTTAATTTTAGAAAGGTCTGAATCATCCAGGAAAAAAAGAGATGTGTTTTGGCAACATTTCTATGGTGGTATGGTGCATAAAGTTATATTCTGTGATTATAGAGTGGTGTCTAAAGTGTTATCCTAAGCTATAGAGGAACCAAGTCTTCCAGTCACAGAAATATGTAGAGTGGAAAATGTGGGCTTTCAAACAGCATTTGAGAATACTGATCTTCCAGAATTGGAGATTTTCACACAGTAGAGAATCTAGTTCTGGAATTGTTCAGCTAGACACACACTGAATTTTCACAGGACACTGTGTTTGGTTTGAGGATTATCATAGTGTGAAATTATAAAATTAAATTGAAAACAGAAAATTTTTCATAAAAAGAAATATTATTTTTTGTTCAACTTTTCTCTGACAGCAAAATGAATACAGGGGGAAAAAAAGAATAAGTGGTGCAATCTGAAAGAATTTTTTTTTCCACCTACCCAAAAAGCAATTGTAAGATTTACTGCATGGGCTGGCAAAATCCAGACTGAAAGACTAGATATGGAAATTTTGCCAGTGGTGAGGGAGGCAAAATGACATTGTATTCTACAAAAGGTCAGATAGTGAAGAGTTCAAGTACTTGGTTCTTGAACAGGATGGGATGCTCTGACATTATGCTGATTCAATTACCTTTTAGTAGGTAGTTGGCTCAAATAATGCTTATGATGTTAACATATTGCTGCATTTTATTTATCTGTGCTCTTGGTTTGCCTGTAACTTTCAGTCTTTAGAGAAGGCTGCCTCGCTACCTTTGTGATGCAAGTCACCAAGGTATGATCTGTTACAAGTCACAAATGTTAGCCTTTTGCTATAAATTTTTCATAGAAAAAATGCATTTTCTGAGGTACCATTTATAAGATTTTTCAAATCATTCCTTTAAGCTCTGGGGGGAAAAAAATCTTTCATATTTTATGTCTACATTACTTTTGTAACCCATTCAAAAGAGGGCTTCATATTAGACTTCTTCATTCTTTGTGAAAAATAAAGACAAAATTGCTCTTTGTGGCACTAGTTCAACTCTAGAATGGAAACATCTGTGCCTTTATTAAGCCATATAACCAAAAGCATAATTTGTCTTATGATTTGCCATGTGTTTTGGAATAAGAGTGATTAAAAAATGGAAATGTTTGTTATTGTTATTGTCACTTGCAGTACTAGTATGGCAACATGAAAAAACAACAAAATAGTCTGTGCATCCAACCTGTTTTCTGCTGACATATAGCTCTTTCTCAGATTGTGGTCAATTCTCTTGCATCTACAGTTTTTCATGGTTTTTTAATTAAGTACTAAATGATAAGTCTTACCTTGTGCCCTTTCTCATACTAATTGTTTTAATACGATGGTCTGGAATAAAGGCTCCAATTATGTCAAGCACAAAACCAGAAGAAAAGGTAGAAGAAATATTTTTGATTCAGAACCATATACAGTTGCTACTACAGGGCAGTGGTTTATGATGTTTCAAAGGGTTTAGTTCTCTTTTTACCCTTCCCTTCCCTTCCCTTCCCTTCCCTTCCCTTCCCTTCCCTTCCTCCAATAAAAGACTAATGAAACGACAAAACTGAGCAGAAAAAAATTGAAATATGTTCCACTCTGCTTCAGTGATCTTTAGTCACATATTATTGTATCTGTTAACAGTTAGCTCCTGGCTTTTCAATGTTAAAGTATGATGAGCAACCCACAAGATACTACAAAACAGTCCAAAATTGCATCACTGTACATGAAAAGAGGTTTTAAAGATGTGATGATTTTACCTGGATGGCAACCAAAAACCAGTGAAAGATTTTTTAAAAAAGCTAAAGATCTTGAAAATCTACTTTTAAAAAATAAGTAAAATTTCGCCTAAATATTTGTCAGGAGGACTTTGTCATATGCAAACTCTGGCATTCATTTAATGCACTGAAATCCAGCTGTGATGGAGAAGCCTATTGCTGGGAAAGATGTGGCTTGTTCCCAACTCAACAGAATATAAGTTAGGCTGACTGTGGAGAAACTCCTTATTAAACCATCAGCATGTAAGTCACAGATAATTCTCTCTTTAATATACTGTTTTGAACAGCAGTGAACTTTCCTGCACTGAAGGAGTGCAATTAGTTTTGAATGGAATCAAATAGGTTTCTTCCACAAGCTCTTCCAGAACATTAAAACACAAGAATGAAAGTGTTTGTACCTCCTTTCCAGTGAGTTTTCTTCTGTTTACTACAAAGATGCATAATTCCTGGTTTATCACTCTAGGGGAGGAGGGTGAGAAAATGCACATTTTTGCATATTTCAGTGAGATAAATCAGATATCCCTGCGTGCATCTGCTGCTCATCCTCACTTCAGAAGTCAGTTGATAACAAATACAGAACCCACCTTTTCTTAAGGGAGAAATTTTTTATAAAGAATTTCTATCACTTGTAGCTAAGGGAAAAATTAATTCTGGAGCAGGGTCTTACACCCTGTGAGGAGATAATGCTCTATAGCACAGTCATGAATGGAAGGGAGGAAGGGAATAGCTGCAGGTTAATAAAACATCTTGAGAAAAAGATCCCAAAGACTCTGAATCACAGGGCTGAATGTCCATAAAGGTTTTATCTGCAGCTCATCCTGACAGAAGATTGAATGAAAAGTAGAGAAACAGAGGTACACTACAGAAGCACAGCTTGATGTCAGGAAAAACACTTATTTCCCTCCAAGGTCTGCATAGATCTAGTGAAGATCTAATGAGATACTGTACTAATAAGGAAGTAAATAGGAAATAGGTAGCCTGGATTTTGAAAACTGTTGAATACTTTGTCTAGACATTTTAATCGAAAATCTAACAGAGAGAAACTAAAAAACTATTAGTTTTTTAAAAACAGTTAATAAGTAGGTAAAGTGGGACAAATATAACCCTGAGTCTCTAATCTACAGAAATAGCATACAGATGCCACTTAGATTGTAGAACAGAGGCATGAAGAATAGACTAGTGGTTTATAGTTTGACTTTTTCTGACTAAAAACCTTTAGTAAAAGGGACATTCATAACTGGCAGATTTTGTTCCTTGGGTGCTCAGTTCATCTATTTTAGTATATTGTAATAATGATCATCCTGATAATTAAATCCATTTATATGAAAATATATAAATGCTGCATAGCAAATAGTCAAGAAAGTGTAGGTGGTATAGTGCACAAGAGAGAACCATGGAAGAAATAAATTAATTATTTGATAGCAAAGCAAGTGACAGGACAGGATTAATGAAAACCATACTTTTTTTTTTTATAAAGCAATTGAAATAAGTATAAAAAAAGTTCCAGTTAACTTTGCAGTTAGATTTTTGAACATTATGAGAGAAAGTTTGAAGGCGAAAGAGAAGACAAGAAAAACCTCATTAATTTTTAATCTTTGCAAAAGTTGTCAGTGAAAGGGGTTATGGATTCAGTCTAATTATAATTTGTTAAATGTAAAACAAATCCATTTATTTAGACTTCTTTCTTAATTCCCTTATGGATAATTTAACAGTTAGAATGATTTGATTTAATGGAATGATTTCAAGGGAAGTTCTTGGCCCAGAATATATTTGAAAGATATCAGACATTCGGAATGTAACATACATTCTGGCTTTCCTATCTCTAGTTGCTGGACTGATTAACACTTTACATTTGCTTTAAATTTGCAGTCTTATATATTGTATAGATGGATGTCCGTCAAATAACTATCTTTAATGGATTCAATATAATGCTGTATTTCATGCTTTCATTATACCTACATTTTGTTTATTTGTTTGTTGATTTGGAATTGTACTAGAGACAATCTTCATAGAAGAAAACAAAGCCAATTATTAATTCTTGGGCAATTGCACAGATATCTACCTGGTTAAGCTTTTCTTTATAAGTTTCTAGATGGCTGAATTAGTAGTTTGCATTCTTTCAAAATTTAAAGGCAAAGATATTCTTCTTAGTGATTTTCAAATCTTTTTCATCCATTCACATCAGTCAATTATGCCTCAGTTCAGCAAAACACCTGAATACCTAAAAAGTCTAATGACTGTGAAAAGTGTCACTAAATATCTCCTGCAAAAGTTATTCTAGTGTTCAACTGTTTTTGTATTTTTGCTGATGTATTTAGAGATCATCTAATTTATGCTTTATCCATAACTTGTTTTACCCTACATGTATTTTTCTCATGTTTAATTTTATCTAATTTCAGCCCTCAATAAATGCTAAGATATCACACTCTTGTCCTACTCTATACTAGAAGAGTATCTGAGGCTGCAGAGACTGGCCACATGGTCACAGTTGGACAAAGTGTCAATGTAGGAAACCTGGAGAAATTAATCTGAGAATGATGCAGCAATTTACAGGTGCACTGGAGTGCAGTGGTTCTGGGTACATGACAGGATACCTTTTCATGGGAAAGCTAGTCATATCTAGTATCAATGTTATTCTCATACACTATGAAACCTGATCACTTCTGCTTGGGGTCTATATCTGTAAGAGTCTTTCCCCTTCAAACATTTTAATGTTTTTATTGGAACTCCTGAGCAGTCTAAGTAGCTGCTCTTATCCTGGTATTGCTTGACAAAAGACACAAATTCGTATGACTACTTCACTACTTCTTGTGGAATACTTAAGATGAACATAAATCTATGGCCACCCCCCAGTTCTGATGAAATCAAAGCCTTTTAAACTGTGCTGGAAATGTACTTGACTATGCTTTTACTGTGGCTTGCTCCTGCTGAGTTGCAAAAAAGAATTTAGAAGATGTAGAAATACAAGTGTTCATGGCAAGTCTGTGACTCAGTCGCTGCTCAGCAGCCTTACTAAAATATGAGAGAGACATAGGATTGGGAAAGTCTTCCAGGATCACTAAAAAAATTTCCCACTGGCATAAGTAAATGTGATGTAATTTCTTTCTTAAACTGCTCAGATTCTCTCTAAAATCTAAATGGGTTTTAGAAGCTTGGTTTTCATTGCTACTACTGAAATGTTCAGTATATGTATAAGAAAGTTTTCAGACAAAAGAATCCTTCAATGGACACAGCAGAGCAATTATCTGTTACCAGTTCTGAGTAGTGGAGAACGATCTCCTCTCAACATGCTGGTAGTGCCCTTCCTAATGCTCTAAAGGAGGCTGTCAACTTTGCCCAAGGATTAGCTGTTTGGGATTGTTTTTAAGGTACATTTCTCTCTCTTCAACTTACATTGGGTTTAGTCTGACTTACTGCATTTACTGAAAGGAAATGACCTCTTCCTTCACTGTGCCACACGGAATGAGTTTTCTCTCTTACAGTTCCCCAAGTGCCCTTTTAATTTTTCAAATCATGCCATAGTGCTTTTTATACCTATTCCAGTTATACTGTGTTTTTATAAATATGGAAGATTCTATAGATACTTCCAGATGAGACCGTAAGTAGGATAGTAGATCAGACCAACATTTTTGATTTTCTGTCTGGGTATCTTTTCTCAGCTGTAGCTTAGACAATGATTCTATAAGCATAGCATTACTACCTGATTCCTGTTGGAGATATTATCATATTATTTTAAAACAAGCAGAACATAGTCATAGAATACAAACACTAACAAATGACTATGTGGATGTGTTTGCTTTGTGATATTTCTATTTAACTGCATGCTTAGACTCAAAGTATTTTTATAGGTGGCAAATACTGGAAGATCTCACCTCAGCCAAACCATTTAAAAATGAATTGGTGTGTTGATGCACAATTTTGAACATTGCATTACATTTTCCCTTTTGAAATCCCACAACTGTTTTTGTATTCTTCAATTTTATGATTCTTCTTTGTTTTGGCAGCTTGTCTCAATTTTGAAGTATCAAAATGAATTTTGATTCATTCACAGTCTTTTTTTTTTTTTTTTTTTGTGCCATTTGCCTTTGTGAAAGTAATAAACATGACCCCAAGATCCTTTCTCTATTTGCAATATTTTCTCTCTCAACAAAACTAGTAATCATGGAGCCTTAACTTTTTTTTGTGATTTTTCAGAATGTTTATACTTAGTTTTATTTCACAGAATTACAGGATAGGTCAGATTGTAAGAGACCACAGTAGATCATTAGGCCCAAACCTATGGCAAAGCAGGGTCATCCTAAAGAATTAATATTTCAAAGGTTTTTTTTTTTTGTTTGTTTTTTTCTTTTTTCCCAGTTTTTTCAGATTTTTATAACATCTGCCTTGCAGAAATTCAAGTGATAGAGGATGGAATGCATTCACTTACTTCATATGATTATTTTTCTTCTCAAATAAAGTTAACAAGTAATTCCTGTGCAATCTTCTTTTTGTATCTTGGGTTTTACTTAATTTTATTCAATTTTTTGCTAATCTATGCACACCTTGAAACAAAAGTTGCAAGTTATTAATTATCTCCATCACATCACTGTTCTTAAATATACTGTTTTTTTAAATCAAGAGATCTTCCTACAACCCTCACAAATTCATTTACCAATTTCAGCCACATTCTGGAGTGAAAAACTGCTGCTCTGAATTGCTGGGTGCAGTAACTCAATCTCAATCAACATGAATGAGCCACTTTTTCAGTCATGGTGCAAACACAAAGAGGTCTTTTCTGTCATGTCCAGCTGTTTGTTCATTCATTGGACATATTTAGATGTGCTTTCAGAAAATTGCTTTCTGACTCCTTATGAGCTTTCAGAATAGTCTTTTCCTAACATGGTCCTGACATGGTGCTAATGACAAATTTTAGCAGAGGGTTAAGGTACGTCCTCAGTTTTACTCCCACCTCAAATATTTGGATTTCAGTTCCATATCCAATTAACCAATGAATAGACCCATTTTCTCATATTTGGAAAAACTATTCTTATGGAAAGCAAGAGGAAATTATTTGGCTCCCAAAACTGGTGATGTGATGCTGGCTGGAACGGTGTGATGCTGCTACTGACTTAAGTTCCATCCCTTTCTAGCAGGACTGGTTGGCTGTGACTAATAGACAAATTGATGTTAATTTCACACCAGAACCAATTGCAGAAGATTTGAAGTGACATTCAATGGTTTTAATGTACCCTGTGACAAAATAAGCTGTTTTCATTTGTAATATTATTTTAAAATGTGATTTAAATATAGCTATAGTTATATCTTATTTTTAAATGGCTTTCTGTTGTTAGCAAAATTTAAAGACACTTAGGATAAAGATTTTACAAATGAAGTTGGTAAACTTGGAAGTTTTCTCCCAAAACTGTAGAAAACCTCGATCTTGAGCTTCTGAAAACTTCTACTAAACAAATCCACCTTTTACTTCCTGAGAAGGTGCATAAAAGCCAAAAAATTCTAATGAAGACTTAGTCCTAGCTGATTGTGAAATGAAGGTCTTTCTAACTATGAGGTAATATTTTCCCTGTGTGTTTTAAGCATCTAATTGCTGTCTTTAATTTTATTTAGGTAAATTTATGACCTACTGTATTTCATCTGGTGTAGGCAGAGGCTAATAACCACTTAAATGTTATAAGGGCAACATCTGTTACTTAGTAACACAAATATGTTCTGAGGCAGTTAACTGTTTTTCCAAACTTTTTTGAGCAAATTACATAGCTCATTACACTTGGAGTAACCCACATCCTACACAGAATCTGTGATAGTGCAAACTACACACACAAAGGGCCTTAGGGGCATTTTTGCCCTAAACTACTTCTGCTGGGGCTGATGCACCTGGGAGAGGGCTGGTACTTGAACTGCTGAGTCACAGCACCTTCCATCTGGATTCAGGACGAGTCTGTGCCTTGAAGCCTGCAAAGCTGCAATTCTTGACAGAAATTCAGACAGGACTGCCTGAAAGGTTTAGCCTTGTAAGCAGAGAGGTAGAGGGACAAATAGGTAGGTAACAAAGTGAAGCAAAAGAGACCTATATGACATTTAAGGCATGTGAAAATTAATAGAGAAATGCAGTCATCTGAAATAAAGGGAAGCAAGTAATCCAGAGGGGTCCCTGGAGTAATGTAATACCAAGAATTTGGGCAAAGGTGGAACAAAAAAGGAACACTGCTTATTAAATAAGATATTAAGTCAGGTTCCAAGCTTCTTTAATAAAGTTTTCCTCTGCTAGCCATGAAACTGAGGATGGATAATATCTCTACATATTTTGAAGTATTTCAGGTAAAGTCATATATCACTTGTTGCAGCAGATGAGAATGATGACACTGGATACACAAGGCTCAAGTGTGTCATGCACAAAGTGCATCACATACTTCAAACCCCTTGCATAGATGACTTCTGCACTGTGCTACAAAATGGTGCATAAAAAGGGGACAAGACCTGAAATGACGTGAGAATGGGGAAATTTGTATCACTGCAGATGAAAGAGCTGGATATTGCATCCTGAGGGAAGGTATAAGCAGGAAGAGCATGAACATTCTGGGCCCTGATGTATAGGTTTTGATAATTTTTTGTCCTCTTCCATTTGTGCATGTGTCACCCACAGACTATGGCATATGACTCTCGCAGAGAGAATGCAGAGAGAGATCTGAATGCAAGACATAGTGCAGGTCTTCAGAGAGACCTGAATGCAGAACTGCCAAAGAATGCTGCCAATGAGGAGTTATGGAGTATTTGCTCAGCACAGGCCACTGTTATGCCACTTCTGCTATCATAATTCCTGTTTTCTGTTTGCTAGTGACATTTCTTCGGATATTTTCCTAAGGGGTTTTGCTAGATTAGGGGTTTTAGCCTAGATTTAGAGATTAATATATAAGATTGACATGGATAAGCATAAACACTTATTGGGAGATTGATGCAAGTTAACAGTTAATATTTGTTATATTCAATTCTGTAATATTTGTGCTCTATTCTATCAGAAAATGACGCTAAGTCAAAAACTGTTTTTCCATATTGCAACAAGTAGTATAATTTAAGAAAATCCTTTTTGATGAGGACTTTCTAAAAAACTCCAACTCTTAATAATCAAATATTTTAGAAACCAATACAACATAACCTTTCCACTCATGAAAAAAAATCTAAGAAGTAACACTTCAGGCTAATTTGCACACTACTTTCAGTTGATTAGAGTCCATTATAATCAGGATTAAGTAAGAGTGAAATAGTACCCTGAAAGTCTTGCTCCTTAACAAAATTATTTATAGCATGTATAAATATTTAAGGATTAGACACATTTTTATTATTTAGCATATCAAGGCCCCAATCTTCAATCTTTTATACTTACAGTGAATTTTAAATATTAAAATAATAAAACTGAAATAACTGTGTTCAATAGAACTATTTTATGTGAGAAGACTGAAAGTTGTTAAGGTGCCTGGGGCTACAGAAACTGCATTGAAATTCATTCTGAGCCATAACCTAACACGAGAGCTCCCCACCATTTTCAAAATATTATTTACTCCAGGGGAAGGCTGGGGCAAGCCCAGTCACAAATACAGGCTGGGTGAAGAATGGATTGAGAGCAGTCTGAAAATAATTTGGGAGTGTTGGTTGATGAGATTCTCAGCATGAGCTGCCAATGTGTGCTGTCTGAGCTTGAAGATCAGAAGGAGCATCATATCCTGAACTGGAGGAAAGAAACATAGGCAAGAGGTCAAAGGATGCAATTCTGCCCCTCTGCCCTCATGAGACCCCACCTGGAGTGCTGTGTCCAGCTCAGGGGCTCCAACTGTAGGAAGGATGGGAACCTGCTGTAGTAAGTCCAGAAGAAGGTGATAAAGGTGATCAGATGGCTGGAACAGATTAGATAGGCAGAATCATGTGCGGAGATTCAACTTCACTCTTTGTATTCAATGATGGAAAATGGACACTTGGATAGGTTGCTCACTCACTAACTAAAAATTTCGGTAATGATTACCTAAAACCATTTTAACTGGATGGAAGAATCTAAAGCCAAATAAAATTAGGCATATGCATAAAAGTTTTCAAGGTCTGTATTTGAATTTCAGAACTGGAGATGAATGTCAAAAATTTGGTTTAAATTATGTAAATGTTTAGAAATAAGTAGCTGAATATATTCAAAATATTACATGTAGCTTCCCAAGCCCACACTTACAGATAAGCTGTTACAAAAAAGAATTGTTTCACACGTGAAGCACTTTCTAATATCTTCTTGAACCAGGAAGAATAAAAAACTCAAAGCAAATGTCACATGCAAATAGCTATATATATAAAGAGTTTTTGGGAAATAAATTCTAGAGTAGGGCAGAGATGATGGCAACTAAAAAGAAACAAATATATGTTAATTTTCATTGCTTTTTCATGGATAACAAAACTTACTTTTTTGGATTAAAGCTACTGATAATTATGCAACCATATGGAAATGTATTTATTCAACATATTTCGTTTTTACGTGCTTGTCTACTATCTTTCTGGAACTCTAGGAAAATTAATACACACATTCTTCATACTCAAGCATACATAATCAAATAACTAGCCTGGGATTCTGTCCCAAGATACATAGTAAAAAAAAAAAAAAAATCAACCAGATAAAATTACATAAATATATTTTTAGAAACCCTTTTTACTAGGATGAGTGATAACTCTGCTATGTGGATCTCCTCTTTCTTTCTTTTTCTACTTTAGACTATGCTTTGAACATACTTATGTACTTGGCACCATGAAGTTTTTATTTTATTTATCAAAAAGTACAATACTAAACTAAATTTAATATTACTTTGCTGATTATTGCAAATTGAAAAGTCTTTCCAGGGAAGATAAGAGAAAGATTTTCAAGACCATAAGGGTAAGACGATTAAATTTTAAATTTTAAATCAACTGTAAATGCTTTATCTATCTAAATCTCACCAACTGGAATTTGATGCAGTTGTCTATATGCAAGTATCTACTTCACCTATCAGCAGATGAGACACCTGAAAAAGACAGGCAGGTACAAACCAGGACTTAAGGATATGCACCTTTTCAGTGGCTGCTAGGGGCCAGGCAGAGTATGATATATCCTGGTTTTGACTTCAATCACAACAGATACCACTACTAAAACTGAACTCTTGGATTTCTTCTGTAAGTGATGAAATGGCAAAGGAGTCTATTTTAGGGAAGGATTAATTGTCCTCCAGAAATATTTATCTCTTTCTATTTATCATAAAGCAAAACTAATTTACCAGATTGGGTCACATATTCAAACTTTAGCTGGCTGAAATTAAGTAAAATATGTCTTGTCTCAAACATTCCCAGTGCTACATACTTTTCTAAGGATCAGAAACCTTTTAATATAAGTCAAACTGTTCTAGTCTACAAGACATACACATATTATTGTGGCAATGTGTTGACTAGACCTTTCCTCCTAACCTGTAAGTCTACTTATCTTGATTTATACTACATATTTAGTCAAATAACTGAACCAGATAGTGTCTATGGACAATTGTTTTGGAAATCCTGTCCCAAAGGATTTCCAAACTGTGTCCCACAGTTTTTCAGCACGTACAGAGATAAGGTTTGGTAATGTTAGTTTTTAAACCTGAGAACATGTTAAGTAGCCACCAAACATCTGCATAGTTAGTATGAGGCAGCCAATGAAGCTTTTGAAAACTTGAAATCATTCAACTTGAAGGACATAGACATGCATATATAGCCCAAATCCCTTCTGTAAAATTTTCACTAAGTCAAACAAATGATTTTTTGTTTGTGTGCCACTAGTTGATAATGAATTACTCTGGAGGAGATCTTGGTAAGCCATTTCCAGCTCCCTCTGCTTCCTGTTGAAATACCATAAAATAACAGCAGTTTAAAAACCAACTGCTGTTGCAGCTCTTCTCTATTGGTTTTTAAACAATCACAAGTTCAGCTGCACAATTCCATTGTCATGAAATGGCATGTGTTATTGGCTTGACATGAATACAAATGTTATACCTTAATATCTTTGCCTGGACCTGTTTAAACTCCTGAGGATGGTTTTAAACACATATTTCTACAAAATTCATGTGATGAGAGGTCTCTGGGACTTGTTAGTTTCAGCTGTATCTAATTCACACTCTCAAACATATTCAAGTGGGAAATGTATTTTAAGACATATCTCCTTTTCTCTTTGAGTTAAAATGTTTTTCTTGGCATAGGGCTTACCACCAGTTAGGATTTTTTGGGTGCATTCATAATTATTTATTTTCTCTAAGTTCCAGAAGAAAAATTACTGAGGAGAATTTAAGTATACTGTATATGTATATGTATATGTATATGTATATGTATATGTATATGTATATGTATATGTATATGTATATATAATTTTTTTTAAGATAGTGTTTGATGGTGTTTTTAAAAATTTGGTAGTGATAAGACGGATCAGTTCATATTGAGATTGTTAATGGAATGAGATAATTAGATTTATTTTAAAATAGCACAATGCATTTCAAGTCACTAGTACAATTTGGCTGTTTAGGACTGACATACAGATGGACCAAAACACTCCCTTATATGTCAATCTTCAGTGTATTTTTTTGATGGAACTGAGATGGTGAAAATGGCCCAGGAAAATTAGGGAAGATTTCAAGTCCTTCTAAAGAATTTTTTTTTCAAAGTATGTAAATAGCTGATGATATGATTCCTTATCACAGTAGTTTTCTTGGTCATCAACACCTGTCTTTCACTTTTTTTCTTTCCATTCAGTTTAGGGTTTACATTGTTCTCAGTATATAAGTTATTTCTTCTGTCTTCCAATATCTTATTATAGCAAGTCTTTCTCCATTTTTAGATAATATTTTTTCTAGCTCTTACCCATTAATTTCATTTTTCATCATATTATATTTATCCTTAAACATCAGAAGCCACTTTACCTAAATATTCCAAGAATGTATACTAGCAACCTAATTTTCCTTAATATTTTTGTATACTGACACCTAGCATCTCATCATTATGTTCCTTTTTGATTTTTCTCTAAGGGTTTTGAGAACAGAAATTATAACTGAACCACTATTTAATGCCATTTATACATGTTTTGTTAATTTGATTTGCACCAGCTGAATTCACATTTTAAGGTTTGAAAATCATCTATATAAATAATAGAAATACTATTTTCTTACTAGCTATTATGGACAATGTTTTGCAAGTGGCTGTAAATCTGTTGTCATAATTAATTGTAGAATGAAGGAAAAACCCCAAATCTGACATTTCTTTCAATTCAAAGAAGGTCAGACTGGTTTGATTGGACATTTTCAAGGGGGAAGGAAAAAAAATGCCTTTTGGTTCTTTTGCAGAAAGAGAGAATGTCACATACATGACCAGTTTTAAGTGTTATTTATTATTGATTTCAAATATCTCAGTGTCTCCTGAGTTGCCCACAGGCATGAAGAACAGCGGCTTTACTTACAGAATTTGGACACTGAATTTAATATGAATTAAAATGGAGAGGTTTCTGTTTTGGATATGCAAAATCAAGTCTTGATTTTAAGGGCTACCACAGAGTTTCTTCATGAGCAGGAACAAGTGACTTTGGTAGCAATTATGCAGATAGATGTGGCTCCTGTTTCTGCATTGAAAGGTATTTAAACACACTCCAGGTCCAGACCATTAGAATGGCACTGAACTTGTGTCAATACACTCTTCCCAAGAGACCATCTTCATGCAAATTGGTATTGTAGAATTTACCCATTCGACATATACAACCAAGAAGTTAATTTACAACAGTGCAATTGGTAATCAGGGAATACAATTTTCAGCTATTTCGGAAAGTAAAGTCAAAAAATTCCTTTGAGTTAATGCATGAAATACATTTTTTCCTCATTAAAATGATGAGAATCCTTATTATTAGGTTGTTCAATCATCTCAGAGTCTAACACTAGCTGATTACATTGATTGGATTTCCCTCTATAGAGAACAGCATGGATAATTTATAGCAGGAACCATAATTTCCAACCAAATTGTTAAATACGGGTCATGACAGCTATGTACGGTATCTTCCAAACTTACTGGCTCATACTGATCTTAAAATATCTATTTAGGGCTCATCACCTTCTATTTTTTTTCTCAAAAGAGCACTATGAATATGGCTGAACAGAAATTGTCTTTTAATTGTGGGGAAGAGCAGACACATGCTGTAGTAATTTGAGAGTGATTGAACCCATGTCCAACACAGAGGATGAAAGACTCTGCCCACCTGAAGCCCAAAACTCCTGTCTTTTAAATTTTCCAGGACCCAACACATCAGATATGGTCTCTCACCTGAAAAGGTAATACCTGGGACATCTGAGAAATGCTTGAAGGTTCGAGGACTGGAAGACCATGAGGACAATGACTGGAAGACCACACACAAAACCCCTTCTGGTGTACATGAAATCAAGAACCTTTCCCTTCCTTTAACATCTCAATGACCCTCCCCAATCAACAGCCAGCCAAGAGTTTCGGTTCAGAACAAACACACTTCATCTGCCTTACAATGATACATCATGCCTGCATAAAGCCCTCGGGTATTTTTAACTTAGTGACTCCTTCATTGGGCTTTTCAGACTACTTGAAGCTCCTCTGTTGTGAGCTCCTTGGCATGGCAGCAGTTCAGCTGCATAACAAAATGCACAGTTTTAAAGAGCTTGTTTTTAAATTAGTGTTATCATGAAATATTCATTTGTAAAGTGCTTATTTAACACCTCACATAGATTTCCATCATAATTCCTTATTACTTTACTTATTGTTCCTACAGGATGGTGAAGTAATGAGAGATGATGCAGATAAACACGAAATCAAAGAGAAAAATGTCAAAAGTGAGGAAAAGCATAGAACACATATATGTCTCTACCATCCAAGAATAGCACTGTTACCAGAATTACAAAACAGAAAAAGCAAATCACTTTTATAATAGAGCAAAGGATCTGATTGTTCCAATAAAACCTATCTCTTCAGATCTGCAGTCCAGGATCTTTTTAAATGTAGGATTTCTTGTCTCATTGCAACTTAAAAATGTCCCTATTTTCCAATGAGAATTATAGAATCATAGAAATATTCGGGTTGGAAAAGACTGTTAAAATCATCAAATCCAACCATTAACACAGCACTACCAACTCCACCACTAAAACATGTCCACTCTACCACCATATCAACGTGTCTTTTAAATCCTTCCACAGTTTCCCAGGGCAGATTGTTCCAATCCTTGGCAACTCTTTCCTAATATCTAACCTAAAACTTCCCTGGTGCAGGTGAGGGTTTGGCTGATGGAACCATGCATACTAAATGTGAGCTTATTGAATATAATGATCTTCTTGAAGTAGATAATAAATATTATGGTTTACATAGCTGCCCTATTTTTTTTTCTAAGATACAGCTCATTTCCTTCTCAGTAGGTGCTACAGTGTTGTGGTTCAGATTTTGTATGAGCATAACGTTGAAATACCCTGATGTTTTGGTTTTTGCTGAGTAGCAATTTTTAAAAATAGTGTTTCAGGTTAAATTTTCTCTCTATACAGATAGGGAATGGTTTTGTTATGCACATCCTTTTACAGAATAACTAATAATCTCTGGATTAGCTGTACTGAACATAAAGTTGGATGGAGGAATAACAGTAAAAAATCAAAGACCACCTGTTACTAAAAGCCCAGTAATGAACAGCGTCAATTAAATTAGTTTGTTCAAAATAGTAACTTGAGTAATGTTCAGGACTGACAAAGTTATCTATTCCTAAGATGAGGTTGGTTTTTGTTTTTTTGGTTTTTTTTTTT
>VWZN01011097.1:211627-228406 GCA_013396955.1 Regulus satrapa
TTTGGTTTGGTTTGGTTTTTTTAATGTTGAATTTGAACCGGGCATTAATGAAATATTATTTCCTCTTATGCACGCAGTATTAATCTGGCCTGGGACTTTAGGGCACAGTAATTAGTCTTCCTAACCAAATACTTCAAGAGAATATAATATAGCAAAGACAAGCTGAATGGATGCTGTAAAACCTGGGACTATCTCATGAACAGGAGTTTTTAATTTCTTAAACACATTTTTAAGTAAAGAACAAGGCATATGCAGCACAATCAGGTTTATACATGTGCAAATTTCAAAGTAAAGGAAATTCAAGACTCTAGAGAATTATCCTTTATCACCATTAGTTCAAGAACAGAACTTGCTTCAAATGCAGAAAAAAAGCATTTATTATGATACTTGTTTCCATTCAATTGATTTTTCCAATAAACATATCCACTGGAATACAAAATTCAATTTAGAAAACAATTTACTGTGTCTTAATTAAATATCACAGGCCATTGAGACTTTTTTTTCTATGATCTAATAACAGGATAGCCAATTAAGACGCTAATTCTGGAATAAAGGGCAAATTGTACCCCATGATTTAAGCAATGTCACTGAGTTTAGGAGTTCTTTAGGTGAAGACTGGCTGAGAACAATCTCTGATTTAAATGACTGCTTTACTGGTTTTCTCCTGAATGCTCATACTCTTCCTGCCTTTTTTAAGTATGTGAGAGAGGATTTGCCTGTAAAGGGCTCAGACAGGGAGTAAATGGACTAAAATATTTTAAGGCCTGAAACCAATGGCTGGAAATCAACTTAACTCGAAGCAGTGAGTATAATCTATCATTAATATTACTTTAGAATTTCAGATTCATAGACACAATCCAGGAGTCTGGGATGTTAAGACCTCTGCAGGAATAGGCTGCATAAAATACTTAAAAAATAAAACCAGACAAAAGAGTGAAAACAACACAAAAATACAGAAAGATAGGAGAATAAGATTATTTACTTTCTGCTCACTATTGCCAAGTTTTTAGAAGAAGCATAGAGGACAATATGTAAACTGAGATTTAAAGGAGGGTGAGAGATTTGTGAATCTTGAGAGGAAGTATGTCCCAGCTGTAAAAGGCTGCCAGAGCAAAGAGTGTTTTACAGAAATCATCACTACCTGAAATACTTATGGGCAGAAATACAGTTCATAGTTCATATTACTTTTTGACTGTTCCTCTTGACTTGATACAGAATAAGACTAACATTACTTTTTTTGTTTGTTTTCTGGGATGAAAAATCACAAACAACCACCCTCCAAAAATCAAAGAAAATAAAGGTTTTTTGGTATTTCTTACAGCTACTGTGTGTGATTTGAAAGTCTCTTAAAATGCCAAAGTTAAGTTAGCTTTGTTAAAATAGTAATGAAAATTACATTCCCAGTGTAATACAACTATAATGAATTGAATCACAGTGAGGGGAATGTCTAATGGAAAAATGAAACACGTGAAAGTAGTTGCAATGTTGGGACAAATGAAAAATTGCTGTCCAAGGGGTAGGGTATTTTATCCCCTTTGACTGCCACACTTTTTCTATGGCTTCTCTACACAAAGGAAATCTGTAACTAAGAAACTAAGAACAGAACAGATGGCAGATTTGCTGAGAGAAGAGGCAGTTCCTGGACTCCATAGTTTGGAAAAGAACCTCTTTATCAGGCCACACTGTAACACGGGGCTACAAACCCTTGGGTGTTCCCCTTTCACAGATACCTTCTCTTGTACAGACATGTGTGTGTGGTTTGTGTGTGTGCAGCAAGTCACTAGTCCTCTGTGAAGACCCTGGGGGGGGATGCGGATAAATCAGAAAGAGTTAAAAAGAAGTCATGGAAAATATCAGACCCACTTGCAGCAGAGAAAGGCAACAGAAAGGAAAGAGATACTTAGTCTTAATCAGTACTTCACAGCAAAACTTTGTCACAGTATTAATTTTAGAGGAGAAGAAACAGGATTTTTTTTATTTTTTTTTAGGCTCTCTTAACTTCATTAATCAAAATTTTGTAGCTTTTCTAAAGATCAGAAAATCTCAAGTATAGTTCTAATTTTCATCCTTTTCCAGCTGCCTTTAAATTTTCCTAATAATATATACTGGATCACATTTTTTATCTTAGCTTTAGTGTTTTTAAAAGTTACAGTAAATTGTAGAATAAAAAATGCTGGGGTTTAAGATCTTAATTTATTTTTACCTCTTGAATTTATGTTTTTGAGAAGAAAGCATCTAATCTTTTCTCAAGCTTGAATAGAAAATGTTTTCATTATTCCAAGGGTATTTTTGATTCCTTTTCTTAGAATTGGAAGAGTCTCTTTCATTCTCAAAATAGGCTTACATCAGAAAATTCTCTTTGATTTCTGCCTATCACTCTCAGAAGACATATTTGAAGAGAACAATCTTAAGTCAGCCACTCATAGACCTCTCCCATTCTGAATATAAATGTCAAGGGGGAAAAAAATAGAAGAGGATTTTAAATGCATACAAGAAAGTTTAAAAAGTCAGGCCAATTGATTTGCTTTCATCATAATGTTTGATATGTTTGCCTCACTCTTCCTAAAATCTGCAAGCATCGCTTGAGGAGTCTAAACCACAGAAAAGAAATTACGATTTTGTCAATCATTGCACAGCCTTGATCAACCACTTCATTGCTTCCATCTGCAGCAGGACACTGCTATTGTTCACCCTGAGGGTCTCTGAGCCATGAGGCTGCCTCAAATGGAGACCAGAAAACTCCTGATCAAAACCAAGTTTTCTCTACCCTCTAATTTGCTTCACTTCTAAAGGGTCTGTTTGGATATAGGAGGGAAGATAGCTTTTCACTTCCCTTATTTCTTATACAGCTTTAGAAAGCAAACCTTTGCTGTTAATTTCATGGTTTTTTGGTTAGTAATGAAGATTCTGACTTAATGCCGCTATTTATGGTACATTTAATCACTACATATATGATGATACTTGCTTCTTTGTCTACACATTGATGCCTGAACAAGAGAACAGAAATAAATAATGAGTGGGCAGCAGACAGTTGTCTTAGATGAAACAGCTTTCAGGTGTGGCTGCACCAGACTCGTGCCTACTGCGGATTGAAGAAAAAGGATCAGACTCTCCATACAGGCTAGGGTTGCAATATTGTACTCTAAAAGTTCCTTTTCACCTGCCTATTTTGTCCCTGGAGGAGAGATCTGCACATTTATATTGCATTTATCTTCCACAGTTTTGTCACAGGTTGGGCAGTAAGAACTATTCTAGATAGAAGAATTTTATCTAATTAATACTTCCCAAAAGCAGCAGAAATAACCAAAATTAATCTAGAGCACATTTCAGGTCTACAAAATTTCGTATCCTAATTTATTTCACAAGAACTTCTTCACCAGTTGGACTTGCACAAATATATAAAAGGGCATGTTAACCCACACCCCACAGCATGCTTTGCCAAAGGAAGTTCCTACATCCTTTACAGTGAGATCTTTCTTCATCCAACAGACACATTTAAAAAACTCAGAAAATATTTATTTTTAAACTGTTAAAAAACCCTCATTTGCCTTAGATCATCTATCTTGCTTTAATTTTCCTTCAGTTATAGTTGCCCTTTTTAGATGCTAACCAGCTTTTTTTCATATATATTGCTGAATTTCCTATCAGCTGAATTACCTTGAGGAGTTCCTGGAACTAATGCTTCTCCACATTTTATTCTCCCTCCTTTACCCTCGTCTCTACTACTTACCTTCTACTTAGCTCATTTGCTGTAACATCTCTTAGAATAATTTCCTCCAATCCATCTCCTCAGGAGCTAAGCAGATATCTTATTAGAAAAGGTGATTTGTGATAGAGAATATCTGTGTTGTTCTGAGTAGAATGACACTGTTCCTTCTGCCCTCTTGCAGAGCCTAACTTAAACTGTGATCATCCCACTGCTAGGAGTGGTGTCCTGCCCTTACTCATTCATCTTCATCTGGACATGATCTGCAACCATGGCATGCTTCAGAGGCATGGCCTGAGGCACACCGAGGCACAGACTTCACATATCAGATCAGAGCAGAGTGAATTCTGAAAATGCAGGAGGTGGTTCTCCATCTTTGCAGGGACATTACAGTACATAGTCATCAAGCACTGACTACTTCAAAGAAGATGAAAACTCTGAGGCATTCCCTGCAGCTCTAGATTTTTAATTCCTTTGATGTGGATATTGCAGCCAAGTCACAGTTTTACATTATTTCTGTAAATCCTGGCTACGTAGAGTATCTAAGAATCATGCTGAGATTAAATCAGACTGATAAATTTTGGCCATGTTTCTTCAACTGGACAGATGTAAATCAGAATGAGTCCTAGAGCCTAAGGGCATATTTCCATCTCTGATTTTTTTTTTTTTTTTATTATTTATTCATTGTGTATAATTTTGTCATTTAATACAACAGAAAATCTGGATAATCTTAATTAACACTTTTTAAAAACTAGATATTATAGTAAATCTGATACATTATATGCATATGTGACCATGTGAAGTAAATGGAAGTCCCAATAATTTCTTGAAGATTATTACTGCTTGTGGAATGTCATTTGGAAACTGGAGACATTGAGCAAACTGTTTTCATCTCTATATACCTCTACTTTCTCTTTAGAATCACAGAATCATTAAGGTTGAAAAATACCTTAAGGATTATCAAGTCCAGCTGTTTACCACTAAACCATATCCCCAAGTGCCACATGCACACAGATTTTGAACACTTTTAGGGATTGTAATTTCACCACTTTCCTGGGCAGGGAATTGTTCCAATATCTCATCATTCCAATGCCCTTGTCCTTTCCCTTCTCTTCTCCTTCAGGTAGGAAATGTCTTGATAGTCAAGAAACTACTATCTTGCATGTGGAATCACAAAATCTTTACAAAATTTCTGTGTTTTGCTTTTTAGGTTTGTACAATATTTTGTAGTAATAAACAAATCAACCAGGGAATGCTGTCTAGAGGTAAAAGATGTATAGTGACTGCATCAGATAATCTTAAAGTTCTTCTAACCCAAAATAGAATATGTATGTCCCAGCTGCTTCTTGGTAATAATCCCATGGTAACTGCTGTCACCAACTCCATGCCAAGTACCATCCCAAAACTGTTAATTGATATAAGACAAAATAATTCCAACAAGCAGAAAAAAAAAAAAAAAAAAAAAAAAAAAAAAAAAAAAAAAAAAAAAAAAAAAAAAAAATCAGTGCTGTGGTAGTTTTTTCTGAACCTATTTAATTTAGAACAGTAATAGTCAATACTCATAATTTCTGTTGCAATTAATAATTTCTATTTTATTATGAAAACTCAAGTGACCTAGCAGTTAAGATACTTTGTCATTCTGAGACATGTTTTGGAATCCCAAAGATTGGATGCAAATGAAAGGCATCAAATAAAATTATCATTGTAGAGAATTATCACAGACATTTTTTTCCAAAGATCAGAAATTAGGAGTCAAGAGGAGCAGGATGAAGGTGGGTGTACAACATGAAAGAAAATTTCAGCTGTTAAGTCTGAATATTACGTAAAATGAGGAACAGCTGAAAATTATGTACAACCAAGCTGGTTTTATCTACACAATTAATATTCCATGTTTCCTTCTGAAATCTGTTTCAAAGTTAGTCTGCTATGTGAATGTATTATTGAATGAATTCTTCTGTGAGTGTATCTCCTGGCATATGAGCTGTGGATGACAGAAGCAGGAAAGACAAACAGGTGAAGCCTGGTATCCATATCTCAATTAAGCTGAGTAATGGTTAAACTAAAATAATTTTTTTCACACTTGAAAGCCATCACGCTCACATTTATATTTAATATTAAGTCAAATTTTTCAAGATGTGTGTGGCAAATATTTTCCAAGCATTTAAAAAGTTTTCCATGAAACAAAAAGCTGTGGAACGTTACGATCACTAATGACACACCACCTTGCATATCGGTCACAGGCAGGAAATGCAATTTCAGAAACTGCATTGTAGTTCAAGAGTTGAGAGTTTATTGAAAGGTATCTTTTTCCTGCCATTGGAGCTGTATAAGGTAATTTACGTGATATGCATTCCCCTTGGCCAATCCATTTTCTGTTTATCTGAGCATAAAACAGATGCAGGAGGTGTGAGAAATCCATAGCTTCGAAAAAATCCCAGTATTTTTGTAAGGCTTTAGACTGAAAATATTAGGGGTGAATCCAAATTAGAAATGGAACATAAAGGAAATAGAAGAGGAAGTGGAAATGTTGATGTATTTATGGTTTCCCATAAAGCTACTGTGTGGTTTTGTGACTTGCTATTTCTGTGCACTTGGGAAAGAAAAAAAAAATAATTCTCCACTTAATAAAACAAGAGGGAAGAATTTTTGGGGGAGCAAAATATTATTCATTAATGGGTGGAGTTTTTCTTGTCAGCCCATTTTGTTCCAGTGAAAGGCACTCTCACTACTCTTGGAATGCCCTTTTATAACCTTCTCAGCTGAATGGGCAGCTCAGAGCAACTCCAGGATCAGATGATGAATGAAAGCATAAATCTTATCCTAGTCCATTTGCCTGCATAGAAAGAAAAATTAATTTCAGCAGCCTTCTTTAATTTCAAATGTACTTCTTTCCCCTTAGAGCACTCTGAACCATCTGCTCTTCTCAAAACATTGCCTATTGTCATTTCCCCCTACAAATGATGTGCAAAAATGTCCCCAGTATAATCTGCTTGTGTGAGATCTGGGTTTGTACTGGTGTCACATTCATCCCAGGTCAGTGCCTTACATTATTCTCTGCAGAACCAACCAACAACCCTAGTTTCTGACCAAGAGTTAATTATTCACAAACAACAGAGCCAAACCAAAGGGCACACAGTAAATCAAGGTCCTGAAATCAGAGCTTTGAATCCCTACAGGAAGTCAGGTTATCACTGAATAATGATATAATTGTCTTACACCCCATTTATGCCAAGTTTTCTTGCAAGTTCCCTGTTTCTACTTTTGCTTTTTTTATTTTGCCTCTGCCTCAA
The DNA here is from genome assembly GCA_013396955.1 of Regulus satrapa. Classification (NCBI taxonomy): domain Eukaryota; kingdom Metazoa; phylum Chordata; class Aves; order Passeriformes; family Regulidae; genus Regulus; species Regulus satrapa. Next base: position 218,624 of record VWZN01011097.1, read on the forward strand.
AGCCCAGAGATTAGTCCATAGTGGAAGAACATTTTGGTAAGAATGAACATTTTTGTGGAATGCTGTCACTCCACAGCTTCCCACACACTACATGTGATTCTTGCTGTGTGGCAGAAACACAAAACACTCCTCTACAGACTAAGGGTGTCTCAAAGTCTAACAGAAGTCCTCAGTTGGCAAAACTAGTTAGTTTTTGTTTGTTTGTTCTTTTGTTTTATTTTATCCTGGCTTATAGCTGATTATGATAATAAATTGGGAAAAAAAATCTATTGAAAAATACAAGATGCCTCAAGATCCTTGGGATTTCTGAAATGCAGAGCCAAATGTAGAGAGACTATGTCTCTCCAGCTACCTTTGTCTGATGCAGCAGTTACTGGCTGGAGACCTATTAACATATGTCTGAGTATCCACTTCTCAGCCACTACCTTGGAAGGATAGGAAAAAAATCCACTACATTTCCTTTCCTTTCTTTGTAAACATTCCACTGCATGCTGCATTTTTCACAATTAAATTGTGTAGTACTAACACAGGCATGGATATACCCCAAATGGCCAGGTAGAATTAAGGATTTTTGTTTCATTTGGAAAGACTTAATTGTTTAGGCTTCTAAGAGAAGCTATCACTTTTAATTTACTTTATGGAAGTCACATATATAGTTATCCATGAAAATTCCCACTGCAGCTGGAAACAGGTATTTTTCACAAAGAAACAAAAGAAAACAAACAAAACAAACAAAACAAACAAAAACTTGAAGCAAAGCCTCAAAGCCTCTTCTCTTTAGACTTTGTTTGTTTTTAAGAGATAATCTGAATTGCTCTACTTTTATTCACAATCTGATATTCCTGAAGTCCTTATTCATAAAAGCATCCCAGATGGCTAAATTTAGCACTGTTGTACATAAATCCTGTACAAAATTATGTACAGTTTAGGGTCTGAAGTAGTTAAGGGCCAATGTATTTTTTTAAAACAATGCTTATGTTCTTCTAAATTTGGATGCTACTGTGGATAGTTGACAATTTCTTGTGCTTAGGACAGAAGATAGCAAACATCCTGTGGCACAGATTCATCTAGAGACAGTGGAGGTGGCATTTGCTCCAATCTACTCTAATCAACAGACAAGTAGGCTTTTCCATCAAAGGTAGTGATCAAGAGAGCCTTTGTACAAGCCCTTTTCTAGAATATTATCTCTCTGAGCTACTTGATATATTCACATTACAAACAAGGAACCTAAGGAGGCCAAATTAACTGTAGAGAGAATCCTGATGGCTACATGGAAGTGTCTAAATTATAGATATCTAAAAGTGTTTAGGTGAATCTCACTTTGAGAATTCTGGTCCTTTTGGGTGTCTGTCCAGAAAAAGACCAAGACAATCCATAGAAGTCCCTACAGATAAAGTGTATTTGAAAACAAGGGTGGAGACAGTATCAGAGAAAGAATGAAGAAATTCCCATCTGAAAATGCCAAAGTATAGGCTGATGTCAGAGTAAGGGCAGAGCCAAGAGCCACAGTTGTTGCTGTGAATCTTTGCTTTGCCTTTGCCCAAGGGGGAAGGGCAGCTGTGCAGAACAGGACAGACTGGGAACAGAGACTGGGGTCCTCCCAGTCAGACAGACTCGGTCTCCCAGCTGCCAAGACCATCCTTGAAATTTTTCCTGGAGGTCTTACCATGACTTCTGGTTTCACTGACACCACTTGTGTTCCTAGAGGGTTCTCATTGCTTAGAACAGGTCATCCCTCTAATAATCCACTGAAAAGGCAATGAGTTACATTATTTGACTCCCAGTATTTTGTTTTCAATACATCATTTTTCCTGTCTTGTTTGGGATCCACTTTTTGAATAAGGGGAAAGTGTAAAGATCTCTTTAGGTTCACATCAGTAACTTACTTCTCTGCATATGAGCCCAGAATATTTTCTTCCTGGTGAAACATATTCTAAGTGACTTTTCCTTTCTTCCTTTGGCAGCTAGGAAAGCAAACACTGATATAATTGGGCTAAGAGAAAGGATTATCTATATATTGCCCTTAGGACAGTGCACACATCAGCACATCAGCTCAGGAAGAAAAGGTGAAAGGTTAACAAACTTTGTTTTGGGAAGTTCTGCTTTGGGTACACCCAGAGGCTACATCAGCAATTCTTAACATACAGTTACTGGAATGAGACACAGCTTCAGGCTGCATACATACACAACACATTTTAAACTGCAGTGAGCAAAACAGGTGATACAGATCAAAAATTTGTGTGCCAGCTTTCCCTTACATGTTGCTTAGGGTGGCCAAACAGACTTGTGTTTGCCTGGCGTGTCATAAGAATGATGTCTGTAGAGTTTGTACTGCAATGGCACAGCTGACATTACTTTCTAACTTTTGGATATGCGCAGGCCATGAGTCTGTGCTTCATGTGCTTCATGTCCAGAAAACTGGACCGTTGTCTTTGTTGTGTCCTGCTGAGTAAAACAGCTGGTTATATCTGCACAGTGTTACTCACCTGCCTAGCAGCAAAAACTCTCCAGCGAGTCCCAGGCGCCTCATGGCCATCAAGAGGCCCCTTACAGTCATGCCTTCACAGAAGCAGGCAACCACTCTCGCCTTGGGCAGATGGCTCCGAAGCTTTCTCAGCAGCTTGTCAAAGCTCTGCTCGCCAGCATTGCTGTAGATCTTGTAGGAGTGTGCAATGCAAATCCCTTCCTTGGCCGCCATGTCTTTGAAAGCTTCCATTCCACTTTCCCCATAGTTTCCTAGATACAAACAGAGATACAATTGCATAGATTAAAGTCTGGAACAGCTTTTCTTCCTTTGTAAACATCAGATATTATAAATGTGTTACATATCTGCAGAGAGATGACTGTACTAATTTTAATAGTATCAATTTAACCTTTTAATTAATCAATTTTTCAAGACAAGGTCAACAAATTTTCCTAGAAAATTTACTACTCTTCAAGAGACTGCATCTCTGCTTAAACCAAAGACTGCTATGTACCTCACTACATGTAATGATCAGGTCCACAATGTGAACAACAATGTATCTACAAATGGCTATCTCTTCTGATTCTCTTAAACTGAGTAAATGTGACCAAGTTATCTGTGTTTACTTCAGTAAATTTAAAAAAAAAAATGTTAAGAATTATTTTGTATGTGTAATATTTTAAATATATGCAAAGAAAAGTTTATAACATCATCTAATTCATAATGCAATCTGAAAAAGAATTTTTGATTTTAGATAGAGTGTAAAGTAAAATTGATTTTTTCAAAGGGAAAAATCATACTGGAGAATGAATAATAAAATTGAGGATTAGCATTATAGGGATTATTAGAGCATAGATGAACTCAATGTGATTTTTGTTTTCTGGGTTTTTTGTTTGTTTGTTTGTTTTGGTTTTTTTCCCTCTTTGTTCTGAATTCAATTTCTACCAGTGGGAAAAACATAATCTTTTCTTTCACTGTCTTCTTCCTCTATGGGGATAAACTAGTAATAGATATTAACAGAGAGATGCCTTTTTTACTTTATTCTGTCTCACCACAGAAACTTTCTTCACTGCCAGGCCTACATAAAAGTCATAGTGCTTAAACAGTGGATGTACTGATGCCACTGACAGTCATCCTGACCAAGATTGTGTGTCTGGTTCCCTGTGCTACTCCATCTGGCTGCTGAAAACTGTTTCATGTCTCATTAAAATAAGAAGGCCCCTGAGGCAGGAAATCTTTCTCAAAAGTAATGTTTTAAACTCTCAGTAATATTCCACAGAAATGCAGTCAGTTAATTAATTAATAAAACTGTGGGCATAAAGTGATGGTGTTGCAAGAAACCGCTGATCCTTCACAAATTTGTTAGCTTGCAAATGGAAGAATCTGTAAGAAAAAATCCCTCTCTTACCAGCAGAATTACAATTATATAGGAGCACTGACAGTGAAAATGTATGTGAAGCAATAGGGACCAGACATGGACTTGGACTTCAATCTGGTTCTTTTTACTTTGGACATTGGAGCCAACAAACATTCATGTTGCCCACCTGGCCAGCCATCCCTATCTGGTGATACAGCTCAGAGGATTTTTTATACTCAGCACTGAATACGAATGTAAAAACAGTGCTGAGGTTTAGGATCTTACCATCCAAGTAGTCAAAAGAGTCAAAGAACAAGAAGCCAGGAAGTGTTGGAGTGCAGGAGGCAGAAGCCTATCTGAGTCCCACAGAAAGAAAAAATAATGAAGATGTTGAATTGAGGTCTTTAGAGAAATAAAGATACATTAAACCACTTGAACATGAAGTATAGATACAGGTACAAGTTCTAGTTATAGTTTTAATTAATTAATTAATTAATTAATTAATAATATATCTTAAGTACCTTAGAAAAAATAAAAACCCCTAAAACCTTAATAAGCCCCAAGGCCTAGTACTATGCCTTGGCTTTAGACATAACAAAAACATGGTAAGAACATCCTTTGCACTTTTAGGAAAAAGAAAAAAAAAAAAAAAAGAAAAAAAAAAGAGAGAACCTTTTAAGTGAATGATAGAATTATTTTTGTAAAACATTGTTTACATTTTTAAGATGGAACAGATAGGACCATATATGTGACTAGATAGAAATATATATGTAAATAAGTGTAAGAATAGACACTGCTTTTTCATATCTTGGAATAGAGCTTTGATAGGTGTAGAAAGAATGTTTAGAATAGTGTTTCTAGCTTATTAGATAATTTATGAATAAAATCCCCTGTATTGGGATGAGAAGGCATGGATGGAAGAAGAGCAGGCCAGAGCTGAGGAGGAGGATGAAGACGTAGAGGAACACACCACGCAACAGGAAAAAGAAGAAAGAAGAACAGAGCTGATAATGGACTTCCGCCAAGCAAGACCCCCTGCCAGGAGCTGCTGTCGGGACCTCTGCTCTATGGGACTCTATGCCAGAGGCTTTTAGCATGGACTTTAACAATTCAGAACTCTGCCTTCAGGTGGATGCCTTACCATAATAAATAGCCTTACAGCAACTAATGACTGCCTCTCCCTCTTTGAAGATTAAGCTCATAAAAACCTCATAAGCATGTAACGTTATCTTCCTTTCACATCAGAAGTGAATCATTAACACTTTGAAACCACTAAATTTCCAAATTGTACACAACCAGAGTGGCAACCATAATGTAGATCTCTGTACCTAAATGGACTTTCATTTTCTTCCTTGCTGTGATTAGGCCTAACGGAAACCACATTACCATGCAAATTATGTCTGGACAAAATGTTATTTAAACTCAGTTGTTGCAGTGCTTACTGAGAGTAGTAAATCAGGAGTCCAGTGCTTACCCCCGTGTCATGCTCTTAGGGCAAACTGTGTTTCCTGTGGTACATGAGCATCAAGTGATTCCCATGGGATGCTGAAACAGTTCAGCTAGAGGTCAAAACCTTGGTGTTTCATGAAATATGTATTATATCTGCTAAAGTCAGTCTGAAGGAAAAATGGGGGTCAGTCATATTTAACTCCCAGCAGACCCAGAGGACTTCAAAAATAAAGTAAGGTAATCTGACAGGAAATTAAATATTTTGCCTACAATTATTCCCATTTTGGTCATTCTGGATCAGCATTAAATGCTCAGTTTCACTTTTTATAACAGAAAATAAAAATAACAAGGAAACATTTTCAATCTTTGCCATAAAAGATGAAAGTTCTAGGAAAAACTGTATCTCAATGTGCTGGTTTTGGCTGTGGTAGAGTTTATTCTCTTCACAGTAGTTAGTACAGTGCTGTGTTTTGGGTTTGTGCTAAACACAGAGTTAATAATATAGAAATGTTTTTGTTGTGCTGAGCAGGGCTCACACAGACATGAATCCGTTTCTACTTTTTATGCTCTCATGCTGGTGAGGAAGATGGGAGTGCGTGGGAGGAGACACAGATGGGACAGGTGACCCCAGTTGATCAAAGGGATATTCCAAATCATGTGACAGCATGCTCAGTACATAAAGATCAGGGAAGAAGGAGAAAGGAAGGCATAAGTGGAGTGCTGATATTTGTCTACCCAAATCACCATTACATGGGATGGGGCCTAGCTCTCATCAATTGAGAGTTTTCCCCTGGTCAGTTGACCTGGGGACAGCTGAACACCTCATAGGAGGCAGTGAGTTAATTCCTTGTTTGCTTTGCTTGTGTGCATGGCTTTCACTTTACCTGTTAAATAATCCTTATTTTAAAGCATGGGTTCTTTAGCTTTTACCTTTCTGATTCTCTCCCCAATTCTGCTGGTAGGGGACTGAGTGAATGAGTGGCTTACAGGTGTTACGTTGCTGGCTGGGTTTAAATTATGACACCCAAAGACATTGAAATTCTGAAGATCTCATCCTCTGTCAAAAAACTCTCAATGGAAAATTCCCAGACAGGTCTAGTTGACTTACAGAACAGTAGATCTTCTACATTCCAAATACTGCAGTATTTGTTTGAAAGTGTTGTATAGCATTTAAACTGTTACCCTGAGGTTTAGTGTAAAGTTGAAAATAGGTTTAATTATAATACTGAAAAATAGCAGGTCTTTTTTGAGAGCATGAAGTACATTAATTCTTTTCCAATCAAATAAAGTCTGCTCAAGCACAAACACCATGGTTTCATCAAGCATCAAGACAGAGAGATTTTATGAAACGATATAAAAAGTTGTGTGTCATCCAAAATCATAGGAAACACGTTAAACTACAAGGGGTACTTAGAAAAATGCTATGTTCTTAACATTTGGAAGAAAATACATCCTGGCAGTCCAAATCGGAGAGTCACTGAGGTCTCCAGCTGGGAAAACTACAGTTCTATGACATGAGCTCAAAGGAGATTTGATGAAAACAAAGCAGCTTTATTTCAAGACACTCATACAATTACACCAGTGGTGCTCTTGCCCTGCTGATTAAACTTTATGCAATTAATTATTCAGAGTGAATTCTCCTGTTGTGCAAGTGTTTTGACGAGGTATGTATATCTCATATGAGCTATACTGTGGGGATAATGAACACTCTTTGATGGAAAAAGAAAGTATTTTCTGTTAATATTTTTTTGCACTGTACATTTGGAAAAATTTCCTCTGGACTCTCTTTCTTTCTGAATAAAACATGCATGTGAATAATCATATACATGTAGCATTGAAGGAATGAGAGTTGGAAAGCAGGTAAGGTTCATTCTGTCATTTCCTTGAGGATGAGATGCAAGGTTCACAGTGGAAGAGGATCTCCATGCTTTCTGTATGGAAATGGCCCCCTCAAAGATGTGATTCTTCAATATACCTGTAGTACTACTACCAAAACTTCCAAGGCAAGGGCAAGTTTCCACTAATGGGGCAGTTCCCACTGTTTAGCCAAGTCTACGACAAAGGAAAAAGGATATAGGGACTTTAGGATTTGCACAAATGGTGCAATGGATGGACAATGGCGATGTCTTATACAGTTTTTGGTTTCACTGCCAAGTGAAAATTAATTCAGAACTCCTAAGCTGGATTAAACTAACATTCTTTGTTGAGGCCCATGCTATGAAAGTTGCCTACATCCTGGGAATTTATCCACGTAGCTATTTTGCTTCCATTTCTAAATTTAAAGAAAATTCTGGAGGAAATGTTCGACAGAGATGAGGGATTGATTTACTCTTGCTTTCCTAATTCCTATTCATCAGGAAAGACTCCACAGCCAACACAAGCTGGAGCTCAAGTACAGTCAATTTAAATTCAGCTCCTCTTGCCCCACCAAACTCCATCTCCATTTCAGTATTTGGAAACTGGCACCTTTATACTGCAACTAGTTCTGCTGAAGGAGGTATCACAGTTTTTAATTGATGTTCCTGTCCTCTTGAAACTTTGTCTACATGGCTGTAATCAGAGCTATTAGCAGTAGATGGCTTTTGTAAACGTATCCTTTTGGAAACAAATGGCAACGGGGCTCTTTCAAAATACCATCCTGGATCCTGCATGTTGCCTACCTGAATGTCTGGCCCTAAGCCCAGTCAAAAGCTACTCCCATATGTCTCTTCATTTAAAAAAAAAAAAAAACAAAAAAAAAAAAACCAAAAAAAAATCAAACAAAACACAAACCAAAACAATTACATCATTGTGCAAAAGACTTATCCTTGCTGCAGAGTTGGAATTTTGTTCAAAACTCAAGCATATGCCTTCCCACCTACAGTCTAAGTATAACAATCTGTTAGTTCCACTTCCCATGAATCAGTACTAGAAACTATTAAGAAGCATTAAAAAAACAGATTGTGATTTTTTTTTTTTTTCCATATGAAGCTTAATATAGTACGGCACATAATAAGACTTCAATCTGAAAGAAAAAGGGTCAGGCAAACTGCAGGCAGCCCTTGCTTCCCCTCCTGCCCAGCAATTGAGCCAATTAAGCTACCTGACCATAAACCATTAAGATCTTATGTGCATTACACAGCCAAACAACGTTTTAATTTTAAAATAATTAGAAAGATGTACTGACATCTGCCATATCACATTAAAGGTGATCAATAGGAGGTGAAAAGTCTTTGCTGCCAAACGGAAAAACAAACTACATTTTCTCCTTTCCAGGAAATTTTGGGATGTCATGTATGCCTTTCTGCATAAAAGAGCTTTTTTATCAATATGCAATTGCAAATTTCTATCAGATAGTTCTTTTGTTTAAGCGATTTTCAGTGACAATAGAAGTGCAACAGCCTTTAAGAGTGATTTAAGATGTAGGATTGTTTCTGGTGGGTCACAGTGAAAATTCACAAAGCAAAAAAAGAGGAGCTTTGAGTGAAATGGAAGAAATGTATTATGTCATTCATTAGGCTGGGAATAACCCTACCTGTCACAAAGCATATTTATTTAAACAGAAATGCTTTCGTTATCTTCCTAGACAAGGAAGAGTAAACCAGAATAATATTCTATGTTGTATCTGAGCCACGGAAAAGAAGTCAAGTCAGGTTAAAATTTTCAGTATATGTTTTGCAAGAAAAAAAAGGAATACAGAACTTCATTTTCTACTTGTTTCCATTTGCACCAATAGGACGAACTTTGCTAGAGATATAAAAAAAGAAAGCATAGCTTTGGTATAATTTTGAAAATGCATGTGGGAGTAACAGAGCAAATTTATGAAAGGCAACATGTTGGTTGATTAGCACAATGATCTTCCCAAAAGTTGAGAATATGGAAGTGTTCCCCAAATGGAAATGCTAGAGGTGTCTCTGACTGTTACAATTCAAATTAATCATCATAAAAAAAAACCCACTAGTAGTACCTGCTACTGCCTCCTAGATATTTTCCACTCTTTTGTCTTGGGACTATGGCTCTTTTCAAATACTTCACTACCAAGAATAGGGGCATAAACCAAATCTTTTGAGCAGCTGGAGCAACCATATGCCAGTGATATAACATGGTCAAAATCAATGCCTTCTGTGTAGTTATGTCTGCAAATAGAACATGACAATAGGGTGTTATTTTATTCTAAAGGGTACAAACCAAATGAAATCAAAACACATATGCCTGAAATTCTGAAGCTATATGTATTTTAAAGAAAAAAAAATAAAAGAAAAAAAAGGAAAAAAAAAACCCCACTTCTTTTCACCTAATCCAATTTTTTATTTAAATGATTTTTAAATGGGATTTCAGTTTCTGTATTAAATGTATTTGTGAAAAACAATAAAATGTAAAATAAAAAAGCTCATTTGGAAAGCAAGTCATTAAAAACAGCTTAAATTAAAATAATTCCTCCAAATATATTCCAATATAAATATTTCCAACTAGACTTTTTCTTTAATAATCATTTGGACACTGGGCTGTTCCACTTCAATTGTCTTGAGTACTA
>VWZN01011097.1:239100-276482 GCA_013396955.1 Regulus satrapa
TTCTCGCCCTTAAAAATAAATTACCAGCTCTAGTAAAAGGGTCATCATGGAAATGATTTAGTCCTTCACATAAGGGTAAGAAACCGAGCCAGAGCAGTCAAATACTAGATTTAGCAAATTTCATACTATTAGGTTCCAGTGAAAGGACTGGGTTATTTTGAAAATCTTTGCATACATAGGGAAACTTTTCCTCCCACATGAGCTTTTTTAGTTCCACTGGCTGATTTTAAATCAGGGGAAATGAAATAAAAATTAAAAATTCTCCCAATTAATATCTTATTTCAGTATGGTTTAGATGCCTGTTGGCTTCCTAGTCCTTTGCATCCATGTGTTGAGGTTCTAGGCCTCAGTTAACCATTCCTCTACTCAAGTTACTGCATCATGACAAGCCCCTTGTAGATTGTGTTAACAAACATTTACCAAAAAGACAGACAGAATCCCCATACCTGAGGTGCATAACAGAATTTCATCTTGGATGCTTCACAAGAGTCAGTTACATCTAAAGTTCTTTTTCTCTTCTTATTTGAGGGCATGATAAACTCATCACCTTCCTTTGCAATTTGCCCTCACTCTTATTTATCCTCAGTCTTAAACAGATATGTCTCCAATAGCTTTTACATTTTCTTCTTAATATTAATAATTTTCTTGTCAAATTCAATGAAATGCTAGTTAAAAAGCAGATCTGTTCTTGCTGCAAACTTCTCTGATTTTTCAAACTTCTTTGTATTTCTATTACCTCGTCAGCCATAATGGTGTGTTTGCTTAATAAAGGCCACAGTGATGTGGAATGTCTATGTCATGAAATGTACCAGCACTTAAAAGTGAGCAGAGGAGCCACTGAGCACACCACAGCTGAGTGCTCAAATGGCGCAAAGAGTAATGTGCCACAATGAGCAGGTATCACAGTATGTTAATCTCAGTGTAAAATAGATTTGACTCTAAGTAATGATGTTCCCACTTGGACCAAATTTCCAAATTGCTGCAGAAAGCAGAAAGCTCTCTGATCTGCTGCCAGGTCATCAGGCACTGGCTTGAACAGATGCTCCTTATGGAATTTATTGTATGAAAGAAGGAACACCATTTAATCTGATTTATGAGGTTATGCATAATATTTCTGCACCACAGATTTCCAATCTGTTATTAGCAAACAGTTTTAATTCTCTGATAAATACTTCTGAGAAGATTTGCACCACGCTTTGTTGGTATGTACAAAAACCTGCTTTGCAGAGATCCCTATCCCCACAGCAAGTGTATGATTTGTAATTCTGAAAGGACATGAATAATGGAGGTAATTTTAACCAGTGCCTGCAATAAGTTGTAAAAATTAACAAGGCTGGCAAGTGGAAATCTGTAATGATGCCTGCTGGTCTCCAAATGATCACATGCCTCCCAATACATGTTCCTGTGCTAGTGGACTCCTGAATGTTTGTCAGCTTTTCAATACTATATATTGCAGCATTAAAGACTGGGTTTTGCTTTTGAGTATTGTTCCTGCATAAAGGTTTATGTTGTTATGTTGATTTTCTCTCAGTATTGCAGTTTAAGGCAGAAAATTCTGATAAAACTTCTGCAAACTTTTCAGTGTATTCAAGACATTTTTGTGGTGTATGAAAAAAAAATCTACTCTTCTGCTATTATTTTTTACTTTTTTTTTCTTATTTACCTCTTAAATACTATGTGTTTTACATGATTCATGATATCTGCCAATATCTTTGTTATTCCCCTTTTACCTGTAAGACATAATTATGTGGCAATTCCCTGTTTGACAACAAACTGTGTCTACTTTCAATACCTCTTTCCTTTCAGAAAGACTAGATATTGAAACCTTCCCATGAAATTTCCAAGTTGATTTCCAGCATCTGAAGATTTCAAACAGAGAAGGACTTGATGTGAACATCTCAATGTTCTCTTTCATAACAAAAGAAACATATTTTTAATGTTTTCACAAAATTAGTTATTTTATTTGGTTAAAGCAAATTCTTCAGGATTCTCTTCAAGAAAAGCAAAAATGCAGGGAATTAAATAAAATTAATTTACTAGTAAGGTCGACAGCTAAAATCATGCCTTTCACCTGATGTTCAGGTAATAACCAGAAAGATATCTGCAATGGGGTCTTGTCCTTACAAAGCTACAGTATGCTGTCACTTGAACATGGCATCATGTGTTCTCATCTTTCTCTAAAGCACAAAGCCTGGATCTGTGATATCAGGGACATAAAGTGCCTCCAGCATTCTGAGATATGGCAGAAAATAGGCTTGTAGTACTCAGCAACTAAATACCAAGGGAATATCAAGAGGATAAATGAGGAGTTTCGTGCCTTGAGGAAGATTTTAGTTTCTGTCTGTGGTAAGTGTGGTCAGTACCATCTGTTACAACAACATCTTGATTAGTGTCCAGAGAATCCAGCAACACCATTCCCTCTTTGCTGCCATTTACAACTGCTTTGCCATTATCCTCTTTAATGAAGAGAAGCCAGGATCAAAGGAGCATGATCTATTGTACTAATTGCTGTAAATAAAAATGAAATATCTTTTCAGTCTCAAAATGTTAAATATGTGATAGAAGATACAATGGTTTAAAAACTTGAAAAAAAAGTGGAACATGAGAGAAACAAAATATTTTTTGCATAGAAGTGAGACAAATTCTCCCTGAAAACAGATAAGGCCACAGTGTGCCAGTATGGTCACTTTTTTTTTTCCTTAACCTTATCATTGGTTAGCAATTTTCCATCCAAATAGTGGATTCTAGGAGCTTTCAGAGACTAGTCCACACAGAGGAATAGAGATGAGACACTCCAAATTATCACTTCTGTGGACCATAAAAAAAAGTTAATTTCAATTTTGAGTAGGCTAAAACCACATCAATCCTGTGAGGACATTAATATGTATTTAGGTTGAAAAGCTAATGGTGTTTTGGTCCAACTTCATTTATTTAATGTTCTTCAAGTACCTTTGGTCCTTACTGATGCTCTTTGTAAGCATCAAAAGGACTCATAAAAGAAAATGTGGCAAAGCAGAGTAAAATTATCAGAATAAAATTAGAATATTCTTGAAATAAAACAATGCTTACTCAAACTAAAGAAAAAATAGATAGAGACAAAAAAGCCAACAAACAAACAAACAAAAAACCCACAACACCAAGGAACATGGAAGCTGAATTAAACCATGGAGAAAAACATTCTAAATCTATTTCCCCAAATTGATAATAATTAGTAATAATAACTTTCCCTTTATTGAATGAGTCATCAAAGGATCTCTAAGGGCTAGTTAAAAATGAACTTTCATATTTCCCCATACTATCTGCTTTGGTAACGGAGATACAATATGATCAAGTAAATGCCCCTAACTCCTTCTTTATGCAACTGACAACCTACAAAATCTGTTGCAGTGCATTTCTTCCCAGATTATAAATCCAATCAGGTCTCTGTCAGTGCTTTACTGAAAAATAGAGAAATCTTTGAGACTGATCATTCTCAAAAGATACATGCATGTTGCATCAAGGCAAAAGCAGCACTTCATATTTTCAGCTGGTATGAAGTGGTGTGTGATGTTCTGATTGGAGCAGGACACCTTTTTATATATGACTTCTATGCCCTATGTCTTTGTATTAATTGAAAATCCAGTCACTAATATTCATCCAAGAAGTTGAAATTAAGCAAAAAGGAGAGCCATGTGATTATTCAAACCACCATGGCACCATGGAAAGCCCAAGGCAGAATTAGGGTTTCAAGCAACTGAATATAATCACTGCTTAATTTCTGCTCACAATTTAGGTGAGACACAGCTGGCCCTCAAGGGCCATTTCAAAATATCAATTGCAACAAGCCTTAAATAATTAATCAATTGATCAACCGTATAATGCATATGAAACTAAACTGTTTTGCAGTAAAACAAAGGAGAAAAAGAAATACCTGAGGAGGCTAAGGACTAATGTAAAAAAATTAGTGAAAACACACACTCCAGTGTGCCCCCTCTAGCTCTGTACTTGCCTTACTGGTCAACCATTGTCTGGGCAGATAGAGTATTTGAAAATAGCCCTCTAGGCTGAAGTTTTGGCATGAAACATTTTTAGCTAAGATTTTACCTCATTTTACACACAAAGCAAATTCTACTGAAATAGCCTCTTCCCTCCTTTAAATAATGAAGAACAGAAAAAGTGGTTTTGGAATAGTTGAACTTCTGTTGTGTCATGTTAATGGTGAAACTCTTGCTTAAAACTTTTAGGAGACTGAGTCAGGTGTGCAGAAATAAGGCTACTTTCCTTAGACTCTTTAATAATATCCTCTCAGAGCAATTACTACATTTAAATCCAAATTAATATACCTGGAAACCAAGTTGGTTTGATTAAAATGACAAAACCTTTCAAAGCTGGTTGATAAATATTTTGCAGTATTTGGCAATAACTGTTGAAAGGTTGAGAGGGATGATGTTGTTGGGCCTCAAGAAGATAGGGCTCCAGGGAGATCTTATTGTGGCTTTTCAGCTTATTATGGCAACTTTCAAAAAAGGCAGAGAGAAAATTTCTACTGGGATATAGGGATAGAACAAAGGGCAATAGTTTAAAACTGAAAGAAAAGGCTTCGATTGGACATAAAGAAGACATTCTTTATTGTGAGGATCATGACATACTGGCACAGGATGCCCAGAGATGTTCTGGATGCCCCACAGTTTATTCAAGGCGAGGTTGGATGGGATGTTGAGCAACCAGGGCTAGCGGGAGGTTCCCGATCTATACTAAGAGGGTTAGAACTAGCTGATCTCTGAAGTTTCCTTCCAGTTCAAACTATTCTATGATTCTATCAATTTATCTAATCAGGCCCTGGATACCTAACAGAAATAGAACCACTAAAACCTAAAGAGAAATATAGATAGAAATTTTATTGTTCATGGCCCCAGTTGTTTACTTATTCCATTAAAAAAACCCATAAATTTTGTTGATAAAAAAAAAAGTTCAATTATTATCAGGTAATATATCATTTATGCGATGATCTAACAATTCATCACCCCAGAGTGTGGTAAACAGAAGCAGGCAAATGGGCGTGGCATGTCTCTGAGGGCGTAGCATGGCACTTTCTGAAGCAGTTGGTGCAGGAAGGGCAAGCAGGCAGGGTTTGAGGTTTTCTTGCTAATAAGCTTTGCTGTGTGTTGTTTGTGGTGTTTCTGATGGCTGGTTGGTTTTTGACGTTTCTGTTAGTAATGTTTTTTACACGATCGGAAATGGTAGTTAGTACAAGTGTATGTAACAATATGGAGTCCTCCAAAAAGGCCTGCCCAGACCCAATCCTATACAGAGTGCATGAGCCTATTAGTGATTTCAGGGGGCATTGCAGAGGAAACCTGCCTGTGTTATGAACAGGTGAGTGATCTCCTTTTGCTGGTGGCCGAGTTTTGGGAGGAAGCTGAAAGACTAAGGAGAATCAGGGAAAGTGAAAGGAAAATGGATTGATGGAGTTCAGCCTTTCCATCCTTGAGGGAGGCCCACCAAGAGTCCAAGGACTCCCATATATGACTCCCACTGTCAGGCAATAGAAGGTCACCTGGTAGATGAAGAAAGTGGAAATGGGTCCCTGCTCAGGAAGGTAATAATATAAATTCTTCCTGACCCCTATTCCCCAGCCAGGTGACACTTCAGAATAAGTATGAGCCCCTGGATCTAGAGAGTCAGACAGATGATTTAGAAGAAAATTATCTTCCTAGTGAGTCTCCCAATTACGATTCATCTGTAAGATTTATCACCACCTCTAACATCAAAAATAAAAGAAGGGTACTTGCAGTTGGTGTGATTCCCTTCTGAGGGGAACAAAGGGCCCCATATGTCAACCGGTCCCACCCCACAGGGAAGCCTGCTGCCTCCTTGGGGCCCATTTGTGGGATATCACCAAGAGACTCCCTGGGCTGATTCAGCCCTCTGATACTCACCCACTGCTGATACTCCAGGCTGGCAGTGATGAAATCGAAAAGAGGATTCTCAGGGCAATTAAAAAGGGCTTTAAGGCACTGGATCAAATGGTTGATAGGACAGGGGCACAAGTAGTCTTTTCCTCAGTCCCTTTACTGGCTGAGAAAAACAGTAAAAGAAATAGGAGGAGAACTCACATCATTAACAAGTGGCTCAAGGGTTGGTGCCATTGGCAAAATTTCAGATTCTTTGATCATGGGACAGCTTTTATGGCACTGGGCCCACTAGAACCAGATGGGCTCCATTTCTCTGTTAAGGGCAGAAGGTTTTTACCTCTGAACTGGCAGAACTCGTTGAGAGGGTTTATGCTAGATTTGAAGAGGGGAGGAGACGCAGCTGGGCTGTGTGGAAGCAAGCCCAAGGGTGGTAAGCCTGAGTTAGAGGCAAAATCAGCAGTCCAGCTGAGGTGCATGTGCACTAATGCATGCAGCACGAGTAACAAACTGAGCTGGAAGCCATGGTCTCAACAGCTGATCTATGATGTAGTCACCATCATGGAAATGTGTTGGGATGACTCACAGAGCTGGGACATTGCATTGTGATGGCTACAAGCTCTTCAGAAGAGACAGGAAAGTGAGAAGAAATCGAGGGGTGGCTCTTTATATTAGGGAAGCTTTTGACACCATGGGTATTGAAATTAGTGATTGAATTAGTGAAGTTGAATGCCTATGGGTAACAATTAAGGAGAAGGCTAACAAGGTTGACATCCTACTGGGAGTCTCTTATCATCCACACAGGCAGGAAGAAGAGGTGGACAACTTATTCTATAAGCAGCTTGAGAATGTTTCAGGATCACCAGCCCTTGGTCTTGCAGGTGACTTCAAATTTCCAGACATCTGCTGGGAACTTAAAACAGTAGAAAAAAGACTGTTATGGAAATTTTTAGAGTGCATGGAAGACAACTTTTTGTTTCAGGTGTTGGGTGAGCCCACTGGGGAGGGACTATGTTAGATGTGTCATTTGCAAATAGAGATGGGCTGGGAGATATGGTGGTCAGAGGCCACTTGGGGCACAGTGATCATGTAATTATAGAATTCTTGATGAAATCAGGAGGAACATCAATAAGACTTTTACACTGGACTTCTGGAGGGCAGACTTTGGCCTATTTAGGAGACTTAATTCAGAGACTTCCTTCGGAAGCAACCCTTAAAAACAAAAGAGTTCAGGAAAGATGGGTGTATTTTAAGCCAGAGATCTTGATGGCACAGGAACAGACTGTCCCTGTGTGCCAAAAGACAAGTTGCTGAGGCAAATGGCAAGCCTGGGTGGACAACGAGGTTTTGGAGGAACTTGGGAATAAAAAGAGGATGTATAATTTTTGGAAGGAGGATCAGGTCTCTCAGGAAATATTTAAGGGGGCTGCTAGGGCATATGGGAAAAAATTAGGGAGACCAAAACTCAGTTTGAACTTAAAAGGGCAACTTCTGTAAAGGATAATAAAAAAATGTTTTTACCATTATATTAANATTCTATAAGCAGCTTGAGAATGTTTCAGGATCACCAGCCCTTGGTCTTGCAGGTGACTTCAAATTTCCAGACATCTGCTGGGAACTTAAAACAGTAGAAAAAAGACTGTTATGGAAATTTTTAGAGTGCATGGAAGACAACTTTTTGTTTCAGGTGTTGGGTGAGCCCACTGGGGAGGGACTATGTTAGATGTGTCATTTGCAAATAGAGATGGGCTGGGAGATATGGTGGTCAGAGGCCACTTGGGGCACAGTGATCATGTAATTATAGAATTCTTGATGAAATCAGGAGGAACATCAATAAGACTTTTACACTGGACTTCTGGAGGGCAGACTTTGGCCTATTTAGGAGACTTAATTCAGAGACTTCCTTCGGAAGCAACCCTTAAAAACAAAAGAGTTCAGGAAAGATGGGTGTATTTTAAGCCAGAGATCTTGATGGCACAGGAACAGACTGTCCCTGTGTGCCAAAAGACAAGTTGCTGAGGCAAATGGCAAGCCTGGGTGGACAACGAGGTTTTGGAGGAACTTGGGAATAAAAAGAGGATGTATAATTTTTGGAAGGAGGATCAGGTCTCTCAGGAAATATTTAAGGGGGCTGCTAGGGCATATGGGAAAAAATTAGGAAGACCAAAACTCAGTTTGAACTTAAAAGGGCAACTTCTGTAAAGGATAATAAAAAAATGTTTTTACCATTATATTAATGGTAAAAGGTAGGGTAAAACCAATCTTTGTTCTTTATTGGATTAAGGGGAGAACTTAGTAACTACAGACAAAGAGAAGGCAGAAGTGCTTAATCCCTTCTTTGCCTTAGTTTTTAGTGGGAAAATGACTTGCCTTCATGACAACTGCCCTACTGGGTGGGTTGATGGTGTCAGGGAGCAGAATGGTCCCCCTGCAACCAGGAAGAGGCAGTCAGACAACTGTTGAGATGCTTGGATATTCATAAATCTCTGGGACCAGATGGTATTAATCCCAGGGTGATGAGGGCTCTGGCATATGAGCTTGCAAAGCTACTCCATCATTTACCAACACTGGCTCACTGGTTCCAGGTGACTGGAAGCTGGCCAGTGTGACATCCATTCAGAAAAAGGGTGGGAAGGAGGATCCTAGTAATTGTAGAACAGTCAGCCTGACCTCAGCATCTAGAAATGTCACGGAACAGTTTATACCAAGTGTCATCACACAGCACTTACAGGATGGTCAGGGTATCAGAGCAGCCAGCATGGGTTTAGGAGGGATGGGTCGTGTTTGACCAACCTGGTCGTTTATGATCAGGTGACCTGCCTGGTGGATGTGAGAAAGGCAGATGTTTTCTGTTTGGACTTCGGCAAGGCCTTTGGCACTGTCTCCCACAGCACACTCCTGGAAAAGCTGCAGCCCACGGCTTAGACAGGAGCACCCTTTGCTGGGTTAGGAACTGGCTGGATGAGCCCAGAATGGTGGTGTACCGGGATGCAGCCAGCTGGGGGCCAGTCACCAGTGGTGCCCCCCAGGGGTCTGTGCTGGGGCCTGGTCTGTTCAATAACGTTATTGATGACAAAGATTAGAGTTTTTCATCAGTAAATTTGCAGACAACACTCAGCTGGGATCATGTGTCAATCTGTTAGAAGGTAGGAGGGCTTTGCAAAGAGAGCTGGAATTGTTGGATGGATGGGCAGAATCCAACAAGATGAAGTCTAATATGTGCAAGTGCCGAGTCCTGCATTTTGGCCACAATTATTTCCTGCAACAATGTAGGCTGGGGATAGTGTGGCTGGACAGTGCCAGGCAGAAAGGGACCTGGACGTACTGGTTGACAGCTAAACATGAGCCAGCAGTGTGCCCTGGTGGCCAAGAAGGCCAATGCCATCCTGGTCCTGTATTAGGAATAGTGTGGCCAGCAGGAGCAGGGAGGTCATTCTTCCCCTGTACCTGGCACAGGTGAGGTCACACCTTGAGTGCTGTGTCCAGTTCTGGTCCTTCAGTTTAGGAAAGATGTTGAGATACTTGAGCATATCCAGAGGAGGGCAAGAAGGCTGGTGAGGGGCTTGGAACACAATCCCTGTGAGGAACGACTGAGGGAGCTGGGATTGTTTAGCCTGGAGAAAAGGAGACTCAGGGCTGACCTTATCACTCTCTACAATTTCCTGAAAGGTGGTTGTAGCCAGGTGGGGCTTGGTCTCTTCCTCCAAGCATCAAGTGACAGAATGAGAGGACACAATCTCAAGCTGCATCAATGAAAAATTAGGTTGGATATTAGGAATTTTTTTTTTTACTGAAAGAGTGATAAAGTACTGGAATGGTCTCCCTGGGAGGTGGTGGAGTCACCCTCTTTGGATGTGTTTGTAAAGAGACTGGATATGGCACCCGGTGCCATGGTTTAGTTGAGGTGTTAGGGCATTGGACTTAATGATCTTGAAGGTCTCTTCCTACCTAGTCACTCTGTGAATTCCATGAATTCTATGAATTCTGTGAATTCTGTGAATGTTCAGTTCAAACTAGTATATTAGCCAGCCAGAAAAATCATTTTAATCTTCCATTGTAACATTATACTTAGCAAGATTCAAGCTTATTATACTTCAAATATAATCTCATTATATTGAGATTCTTCACTTCAGAAACTTCAGAGCACCCTTAAATGATAAATAAAACCACAAGTACTAGAGATAACTGTTAATCATAAATCAAGTAAACATGATTATGGAATATCCTCTTGGTTTTTGACAAGCAAACTAAAGCAGTAAAATCTTTCTAGATCTCTTATGTCACAAAATTTTGTTTCAGTTCAAGGGGCTTCAGAGGTTTTTGGACCCTTCAAATGATTTTATCATTGAGGAAAAATCCGCCATTAGATATTTCAGACTAAACTCTCAACATATGAAGTCTTTTCCTACTGCAGTGTCTCTTCTTTTTTTGCTTTACAAACTTTATGTCTTGCATTCTGTGACCAAGTTGCACCATATTTATCTTTAGAGTAGGATACTGAGTCCAGATTTTGTATATAAAAAAGGAAAGATTGCTCTTCACTTTCAAGCATCAATATTGGGTTTAATATGAAAATGCAAGGTAAAATTTAGGATTTCTGAACACTGCTTTGTGTAAAGATTATTCTAGAATTATAAAGACATAAGTACTCAAATGTATAGAAAAGCAGATAGCAACAATACTTATGAATTTATCATGTTCTTTACATTCATTTCACATTGGAAATATTTTGAAATCAAAGGCTGCTACACTATTATAAGGGAAGTACTGGGAATTCAGGAAATCACAGTACATTATTGTTGACTAGCTCGTGGATTATGCTATCAGGCCTCTTTTCTACCACGATGCAGGCAGAATACATCCTTTCCCAAGGATGTGACAATGTCATGTCAATCTCCATTGTTTCATGGCTGGTCTTTATAAAAGGGAAAAGAGGTAAGGAGTCACAAAATGTGATATAGTTACAAGTTAATTCAGTCTAGAAAGAGGTGATAATTTCCTGAAAATATTTGTATGTGTGTATGAGAACAAATATGAATTTTGCATTTAAAACTATGAAAGGTTATTAGCGATTATCTATCTCTTTTAAACCCTGAAAAGTAGATAAGGTTTAAAATAGTTTCAAAGATCCTATATAAATTTGTTCAAGGTCATATTAAACCATATCATGAAAGAGACAATCACTTCTGGAATATGAAAGTCTAGATTACGTGGTCCCTACAGATTTCATTAATTTTGACCATCTCATCAGCAAAAGCTCTAGAATAATAGACCACCTAGTAAATTCAGGACAGATTTTCAGCCTTCTGACTGAATGAGCTGTCTTGCATCACTGACTCTCTTAAATCTCTGTGTTATATCAGCTCAAATTTTGTGTCTGCATATCCTTTCATTCTGTTATTTGTTAATATGTATTGGCAGGCATCACCATCTCCGATTTTTGTGAGTTTCACTTCACAACATCTGCCAAGATAATACATCTCAGTCTGATGGCATTTCATTGATGTGGATGTAGAATCCTCAAGGGAGTCTCCTCAGCAAAGATGCTGCTTATTAATCCAGACATCTATCTATCATAGCTAAATGTATCTCTCTCTTGCATCCTAAAGATTTAGAAAAGCTGACATATTCCAATGGGAGTGCTCTTCTGCTTATCACATGCAGAGAGACTCTGGAAGGACAGCTTGCCTTTTAGAAGTGCAAAACAATACATTCTACAGCAGAATATATAAATTTATGTTCCAAAGACTAACAGGTGATCAGTAATTCTAACAAATTTAAAAGGAACTGTTGTAATGTTAGTTGCTTAGGGGTTTTTACATCTTCTTATTGCTTCTCTGCCAAAGTATATCTTTTTACTTTTAGTTTTTTTCCCCTCCCAAGGCAGCTTCTCCTCCCTTACTCTATCATCTCTCACTGTCCTGAAATATCAATTTCAATTTTTGATCAGGCTGTGGTGTCATCCTCTTCCACCTGCTTGTTACATTTTTAAATAGGTACTTTTTTGAGCTTGTCACACCGGAGGGAAATATTTCATAGAAATCTTCAAGCTCACACTATTGCATTCTGTAAAGCCCTTCAATTCCATGATGTGTCCAAAGCTCAATAATTATTTCATTGCTGGAGCACTGAGAATACAGTATTATCTGTCATGTTGTCAAATTCTAGTTTCCTTGACTGTGCATATTATAGATATAAATGGAATATATAATTTATTCGGAGAAGAAAATCTCAGTTCCCCTCACCTGAAACATCTCCTTCCTTTGAAGGAAGTCCACTCTGCTCTTCATGGTATCTTTTGGTTCTCACCTACCTGACACCAAAAAATAGGTTTAAAGGGCTGTGAAACTGTTGACTAGCTGAGTGTCAAGGATGTGTCTGGTGAAATTTAAATGGATCCTGAAATTGCCAGGAGGATGCTAAGCAAACAAAACAAATGAATGAAGGTATATGATATGGGCTATGTTGAATCATATTTTTGTTGGAACAGGGAACTCCAGCATTGCCTCCAGAGATATCCAATTTCAATAATCAGTCAATAACAAAAGAGCAGGATCAGGAAAACATATGGAATAGACAGCTTCCATACTTCATATGATCCTGCCTCTTTCTTAGTGTGTACAGAAGCATAGTGTACAGACTGGGTTGTTCTTCCTTGCAGTTAGAATTCAATTTCAGTTCAAGACCCCCCCAAAAAGCTAGGGATATTGTGCTGTTGCCTAAGTGATGCAGACGAGACTTTGCAATCACATTTCACAGTCTTTAGAGCAAAAAATTCTTTTAGCAGCCTGGTGTGCTGAAGAGTGTCATGGAAATGAGACATAAATACTGTAAACAAACAAAACACTATCTTTTCTTTTCACTATGCAACTAACAAATATATTCTTTAGTCAGAGCATGAGTTTGATCGTGAATAATTCAATTAAACCTCTACTATTTTACTGGAGAAAAGACCACACCATGTAAATACACAGTGAATTAACATTTATAGGAACTACAAATTTAGCTAAAAAAAAAAGCTCATTTTCTAGTCTTATGTTTTTTTGCGAACATAAACTGAATTTAGAGAACAAGACCTTGAAGCTTTCTAAAGAATTGGTGAAATTAATATCAACTTCCAAGATGCTTAACCATTTTTCTTCTTATGATATCAACACAAATCCCTTCAGCTTATGTTCTCATTGATCCACACAATTAAAATAGTACAAAAAATATTATTCCTAAACATTATTTACAGGGAGAATAAGTATAATTTTGTGATTTCATTGATGAAACATCTCAGGGTTTGTGACAATTTGCTTTAATTGAGAGATGTCAAAATACAATTAAGGAAAGAGTGATATGATCCCACAGATAATGACCTGAAGTGATCGAGTATTTACAAAAATATTTTAAAAGCATATTCCTATAAGTTCTGTAGGATTCCTTTTTAATATTCTCTACAGGCACATAACAATTTTTCAAACAGATAGATAGGTTATTCAGAGTTTAGAATCTAAGGTAGATTTCTACCATGCTTGGAAAAGAGCACCACCAGATATAGTTTCATTCTATAAGAAGTCATAGTAAATTCTTCAAATGATACACCTATAAAGTTAATTAAATCTCCTGACTGCTCTCAAAGTGAACACTCATATGTATATTCAATAACAGAAAAGTCTGAAGTATTTTGTATACCTTTCCAATTTTATAATTTTTTCTTTTCATATTCCAATATTTGCTTCAAAACCAGTTTATCAAGAAGCTCAGAGTTCAAATCTCCATGCAAGGAAATTATTTGCCATACAAGAAATGTTGAGATCCCCTTTGAGTGTTTTCCTATTTGTAAGCACAAATAAGGCCACATGGCTTGGTGTCTGTGTGACTTAGAGACTCATAAGAGTGATGAAGGCAATTGGTCAGAAACTGAAACAGAAGGCAGGGGTCAGAAGGAAATGCAGATGGACCTGATATTGATTTGAAATATGAGCCCTTATAATAGGATAATTTATTGAGCCAAGCAAATGTATTGAGATGAGCTGGATGATATTTAAGGGGACTCAAGAGATTTTCAGAAGACTGGAACGTAAAGAAATTAAGCAAAACCTAAATAGAGGAGTATAGATAAGCATATAAATTGTCATGCCAATATCAAAAAGCCAAAAAGATAATATTAAATGGAAGGAACTGTTTAATGTAAGGACTACCAACAACCTCTGTCTTGGGAGCAACAAATTTTTTACTGCCCTTGCATTTAGGACTTCAAATGCAGGTTGACACTGCATCTACATGGCAGGACTATGGAGCATTTCTCTTCTCCCTTTGTGCTGGAAAAAAGCTGGGGAATGCTTCCAGTAAGAAATTGCCTCCACGGTCATCCCAAAAGTATGATCTTGTCTCTGTAGCTGCCAAAACAAAATGGTGACATATTGTAATATATTATGGCCTCACATATATAATGTCAGCTGACCTCAATCTGTTCACATTCTTCCTTAAAATGGACCATTATTTTTGCTTGTTTTGAATTTAAGCCTCTTCCAAGTTCATTCATTTTATTCTGAAGGTAAAGAATCAAATCATATCTACCAAGATTTGTGTAGGAAGGTTTGTATAGTCACTGAAGTCAAACACTGGGGAGAACTCATCACATCTCAATTATTCTTACACCTGTGTTACAGATTGAACAAAACAAGAGCTCATCTGATTTAATTTGTGACATTTCATACAATTAGACAATCAATTTTAAAGCAATTAAAAAACCAAAGGAACTGATTTTTCTTTCTCTGATTTTAATTTTTTTTTTCTCTGACAGGAATCTATAAACTGCCTAAGTCAAAAGACACTCTTATCTCTAAGACTGTAACATAGATCCAGTCTTGATAAGGCACAAAATATGGATTTCAAAGTTAAAATTTCTTTCAGAGAGTCTCTCTGGGAGAAATGTTCCACTAATAAAAAATTTCATTTTCTCTTATATTTTCTATCATTCTTTAGCAGTCTGCACCAAAGTAAATGGGTTGGACAACACTTTGCTATGATGGTGAATGGAAAGGCCAAGCTTATGTTTATTAATAATTTAATTGTTTTTTTCTTGGAAAAAACATCTCCTGAAACTTTTTTTCTTATTTTTCTTCTAGAGTTTTTTTGAAGAATTTTTTGCTTAGCACATTTTTCTCTATTAACCCCAAATTTAATCACAGGACAGAAAATCAGGTCTTCTAACAACTTTAGGACTAATACAATCTCTAGTTTTGATCAGTTTCTGGGCAAAGGAAATCTGGCATAACTGATCAATATGTAAAGAAAGTATATGAGCTGAATAAATTATTGAAATTATGTTTGAAATAATTCTTTTAGCTTCCAACACAATGAAAAGCAAGTGTTAGGAAAAAAATCACTAACTAGTTAATATCCATTATATATGTGAAACAATGGCTGGGTTCTAAAAATTTCCCAGCTTATTCAAGTATAATTTAGCTGTAACAAGTTCTGTTCCATAGGTACAGGACAGCTAGTATCCTGCTTTCTCCCTAAGTATCTTTTATTTCATGCAAAACTTAAGGATCCAAGAATGCTGCAGTGACAGCCATTAGCAGGGAAAAAAAGTTGTCAGTCTCCTTTGCCTCCACCATGGGTTAGTTATGGTGAATGGCTTTGATCCTTCATGTAAAAATATTAATTAGTGAGTTTGAGAAGCAGTGTCAATCTACAGAAATGCTGCTCCCAAGAGCATCAGTCAAACTCTCTTTTGCTTCTCTTAGTCACACCTTCTCACTGTCTTTTCCCAGAACTACAGCACTCATGAAGTTTTAACAAGGAAATCTAAGTTTTTTTTCCTTTCCCAAGCTTTTACGAAGGCAGCACAAGGCAGCAATGGGATAACACAGGAGGGAAAAAAAGGAGAGTGGAATACATTATTTAGCAGTACAAGCTGAAAATGAAGATTATCCAATTATCACACCAATGAGATGTCTGTGTGCACGTGTTGTGTGTGAGTGAAACATAAATCTCTTTATTTCTGGCCAAACACTTCAGTCAGTATCTTATCTTTTTTTCTATAATCTTGAATTTTCTAAGGACTTGGAGAGGACCCCTTCTATAGTTGTCTGCCAAAAAATACCCTTAAAGGAAAGACTGCAAATGCCAGACAGCTGGAAACACAGAAAGATAAGTAGAGAGATTAATGGATCACAGTGGATTTATTTAGATGCAGTGACAGAAAGGTTCATATTGGGCTTGTTCCTAAGCATACATTTTTTAATTTTTTCACCAAAATGAACCAGCCTGTTTTCACTTCTATTTTCTCCTATTTTTTTCATTTCAATTTGAGTTCTTTAATAGTTTAGTTTTCCTTTAAACCATACCCTTCAGAGAAAAAAAAGTTGCTGTTAAAATATTATTACACAGTTTTAGAAAATAAAAAAAATCAGCATAACTTCCAATTGCA
This sequence comes from Regulus satrapa, assembly GCA_013396955.1. Taxonomy (NCBI): domain Eukaryota; kingdom Metazoa; phylum Chordata; class Aves; order Passeriformes; family Regulidae; genus Regulus; species Regulus satrapa. Next base: position 255,418 of record VWZN01011097.1, read on the forward strand.
GTGAGAAGACAATACCATTTGGTGAAACCTTAAAACAAATGAGACCAAAGTATATCACAGCAACCCTTTGACCCTTTGTTTTCTGCTACACTCAATCCACTAAATAGCCCATAATTTAGTTTGTAAAATTTAGTTCTCTACCACAGACATAGCTACAGAGCATAGCAAAATGGAGAAGTCTGAGGGCTTATACTGCTTTAAATTAAGATGTTGGAGCATCCCTCCCACACTGCTGATGCTGCACTCTAGTGATATTCTGCCTCTCATTCTGTAGATCGGAAATCCCCACTGCATCCATCACTATCTCCACAGCTGACACAGACACCTTTCATTTTTTTCCCCTCCCTCTACTCCATAGAAAATTGTGACCAGGTGTCAATTGGATCCTTCCAGCATCTGCCAAAAGGAACTTGATATAAACCCAGAACAAAAACTCTATTTTAAAAGTTATGTTAACTTTACTGACTAAAAATGCTTTCTAACCAACCTTCACATAATACATTTTATGGTCTCCATAACAAACTTCTTTCTTGGCAAGAAGTCATAGCATGAATTGAGACTCAACAGGCTTGGATGGAGATTGAAATCTTCAATATTTATGGACTCCTCTATTTATTAACTACTCCCATTGTTTTGCTGTTATTGAAAGTGAATTAATCTAATAACATATAAAATTGCACATATGAAGTTGACCTCACACATCTTCTGTTACAAAACAGCTTGTTGTAATACTTTTTTCTAAGAGATTTTCTGTCTTGTTTTTCTCATGTTCAATTATGAATAATGAAGCCAGTGAGGGATTTTGATGCAAAAATACTTTGAAGATATTATTTATTGTTCAAATTTCCCTGTTAAGGAATGCAAAGCTTATCAATCAAACACATCATGATAGAAAAGCTGAATGAATAAATATGAACTTTATTTGTATGACAGACTCATTTATTCTCAGAATCTTCTCATTCCAAAATGTTTCATATCCTTCTCTGAATGGAATTAAATTTCTTCTACAATTTAATATTAGCTCTTCTTCTCTGAGTTCAGTAAACATCAATTCTGGGTTTGACAGGGTTTATTAGACATGCTTTTCACCATTACACTTCCTGAGAAAATCAGTTGCACAGCTAAGAAAGAAGATTTTAAAAATATGAAAATACAGTAAACATCTTCATATTATGGAAAAAAAGAGAAAGAGAAATGTGGAAGTGTCCGAATAGTACTTGTACTAATGAAGTACAGCTGTTTTTTACTATGAGCAGAAATGTGATAGCAGAATTTCAGCAAAGACTGTTGCAGAGTTCAATAGTGCATTTTGTTTATGTACCAAGGTTATGGTGGCAGAAAAGCCACAGCAGTGGTTTCTCTTAGAAGCATTTTCCCAAGTGGTTGGACTGAATTGCTTCCAGCTGTCCCCAAGGTAGACTCTCCACTGACTGAAGGTTAGCTATCAGTGGCATTGGTAGAGCCTGTGGTGAAGACCATGGTGAGGAAGGATGTCTCTCTGCATAATGATCCACAGGGAAGCAGAGATCCACCTGCAGCCCCCAGAGCACCTCCTTCCAAAGCAGGGGGATGCTGAAGGAGGCTGTTAACCTGTGAGAAGATAACTAATGCTGGAGTAGGCTCCTGACAGGACCTGTGAGAGAGAAGCCCACCATGAAGAGAGAAGCCCACAGTGGAACAAATTTGCTATCAGGACTTGTGGCCTCACAGAGGATCCATCCAGGAGCAGCCTGTGTTCCCTGGTAGGCAACTGTTGGCTAATGAGGGCTGACCCACCAAAAGATGTCATTCAATCGTGGAAAAACAAATTACACATTCTAATGGACTGGACAATGACAAGGGTGTAGGTATAATTGCAGGACCAGGAGGTCCTGAGCTGAACTTTGACAAAAGATGGGAAAGTAAAAAAGAAAAAGAGAGTGTTTTTTGTCATGGAAGAGCATCTCATGTTTTTCTGTAAAGAGCTGGCCACACTCAGAGTGACAATACCAGTAAAACCATGTATTTTTGTGGTCTATCACAGTTAATTTTATATTGTGATTAAGGTTTTGCTGCTATTTATGACCCAAATTGTGCAAGACCATCTGGTTTTATTTGACCCACTACTACCCATAGCAGCAATGTTAATCACATGAGAAAGAAGCTATAGAACCTATATCTGTGTGAGTGGTTCTGCTGGCTCCATCAGGGATTCTTGGACAAGTTATACATGTGCCCGTCTGCTGATCCATGCCCTGACGGTGAAGATGTTGGCTATGACTCCCTTGCTTGGAATCAAATTTCCAAAACTCTCCCACATTCACAGTGCCTACCACATAATTGTTATTATTAGACTTGACAGAAAATATCATATTAGAAAACTATCATTTTAAAAGTTAAATTAAAAAAAAAAACCTGGCATTTTTAAAATGGAATTTTAAGTCTAGTTTGAAATCTTAAGTTGTAAAAAAAAACCACAGTATGTCATCAGTATGAACAATTTTGACTGACTCAAAGTCAATTATTTTAAAGATTGCATCTTTTAAAACAAAATAAAAGCCAAAACGTCATTCTCTTGGACTAAAATAAATGCCAAAATTGAAAAAAAATTCCTTTACAATGAAAACTCAAGTTTAGTTCTTCATGGGAATTACTGTTTTGGATGGAACTGAGATACCCTGTTGGAGTTCTTCTGTTACAATATCTTCAAAATCAGTAAATCCTACAAAATCGATATGCAGCCAACTATTAATATTTATTTTTTAAAAAAATCTCTGTGACCCCTGAAATAATCTTCTATTCACATAACATTGCAGTCACATTCTTATCTTATTTTCTGCCCATCACTGTTTGATAGATATTTTTTCTGAACTAGCTCATGTGGTAACAGGGCAGAGTGAACAGAGATCTCAATACTAGAGCTGGGTAGCACTGTGTTATAGCCAGTAAATTGTAATTAGCAGGTAAGCTTGGTAACAAGAAACAGATATACAAGGTTGTCTCAGCTCACAAATACCCATCTCCAAAGTATCAGTTGAATCATATAATTATTCAGCTACCCACTTAATGTATTTGTAGTTAGTCTTTGCCAACATATGAAAATATCAATTGCTGCCATCCAAAATACACAATTTACAAGTAAAGTTTATTTGATTAAATTGAACAATTGGGAATAATTAAAGACCTTTACTTTCCCAAATGGAATTTGGGATAATAATTGATTATATTATTGTTCCATTCATCAATAAAATTATAATTATATTATTGATTCAACAGACTGATTGTGGTTTATATCCAATAGTAAAGGGAACATTGACATGCAGTTCATAAATTTGAACTAATTTTCTTTTAGTATAGCTGCTTCAAAGGAATATATCAGAGGTAACACAACACAGGCAACAAATAAATTTTTGATCATAATTGTAAGGAAAATAGATTAAATTAACACATAATGTTCACAAAAGCTTATTCAAAACAAAGATGAAGTATGGTGTACAGAATGAAGGTGTGAAATTGTTTATAGGAACGTTTGGTTTCTACAGTTTTCCTCATAAATATACTGCTCCTAAACCTCCCTGTTCCTACATTTGGTGTGACAGCATCAGTAATGACTGTAGTGCCAAGTCTGAAAAAGAAGTAGTGTAAGACAACTGCTAATGAGACTTGGAGGAATGGAACTATCAACTATCTGCTGATTACATTACACCTATGTTAGACTGTTCACTGAGTACTCAGTCTCATGAATGTTGATTTGTTTGAGATAAAACAATTTCTTCTACTTAGTTTGCATTTTATTTATAAGTGGTAAACCTTTTGGACTGTTACCTTAGTGAAGAAGCAGCTTCTGAAAACACAGACCTGCTATTGAGTCCATTCCTGACCAAAGCCCCTCTAAACACAAGTAAGTGACGGATGACCTTTGTGTTGTGAGGTTTAAGTTTTCAAGCTCTTTGATGAGCTTTCAGGAGGATCAGTACAGAAAGGTCACCATTACATATTTAACAGTTTCAGTTTTATCACTGTGTACAGCACTTTTATGTCACAGTGGATGTGACAGCCCAGAAGACAATACCTACATTTAAATATCATATCGGAGAAGAGCAAAGCAAAACACTCACTAATAATTAAGTTTAGCTTGACCTATTACAGCAGTAAAGAACAAATTTTGCCCTCTAGATTTGTTTACCTTGAGCATCCCTCCAGATAAAGGATTTCAAGTCCAATGTTTGTGTTCAGATCTCCAGTATGAAATATGTTATTGAAATGGAACTCTTAACAGAATGCACACTTCCCAATTAGGACAAAAATATTCCATAGCCTTTTTGTATCAAATGGGTAAGATTTAGATACTCAGTGTTCTTGTGATATCAGATTCAAGTTCCTTTTCTGTTACTCTTGCCAGAAGTCTTGACCCTTGGAAGTAAATTCAAGTCAGTGGAGAGAAAGAAGAAAGAAGAGGAATACTGTCTGTCTACATGAAAGAAAATCACTTGTGATAAACTTAATATTTAAAATTGTAATTTTATTTTAATAAGCAAAATATTTAGTCAGTTCTGGGTTTCAAACTATGTAGCAATCATGATCCCTAGAGTATTGTAAGGTGCTTATCATGAGGTCATTTCAGTAAGGTATTTTGGTACCTAATGCATCTCTACATTAGTCCAGCACAATATGCTGATGATACCGATGCCATATATATATATCAATATTCTGAACATCAGAAAGAAGACATAGAATGCTTTCTAATAGTGAAGCACCTGTATTCAGGATGACCCACATACAGCTTGTGTGGGTCATCATTGAAATATCCTTTAAAATCTATGTAGGTTGGCTGAATTCTTGCTTGATCCCCACTCATACTCTACTATTGACAGTCTTGTGATAAATTTTTAAGTCCCTGGGATAGTTAACATTATAGCAGTGTCCTGCTATGCAGTTCTTGCCAATAAAAAAATCTAAAGAAAGAGTTAATTATGCTCTCAAAGCTTACAATGTAATTCAAATGTAAAAAGGGATCATAATTCCAAAGTAGGGAAAGTTAAAATGGGGTAAATGACAATAGGAGCATACTATATATTTGCCATTGATGTAAATGGATATATGACTTCACAAGAAGACTGGGAAGCTTAATTTATATTTGATCTTCAGAAAGGAGGTCACCATTAATTGGTAAGTGTTATAGCCTTTACCTATTATTATCACTAATGTTAGCTCTAAGGATCAGTGAAGTAAAGTGTTATCAACCCAGGAGGTTTCTAAATATTTTACCACATGTATCTGCCTCTTAAAAATAATTACTTTTGAGCTGTGAAGTTTCTTAAACAGAGTGTTCCTTAGTCTTCACACACTTCCTTTGCAGCTACCTTCAAAATTTGTTGTTGAAGTGCCAATGTGTTTTGGTGCCTTGCTCTTTGCTATGTCAGCCACCTTTAGACTTAGAAATATAGTGCTGGAAAGGAAATTCCACATGAAACATGATGGAATTCAGCTGTTCAAATATAGACTGCTATCTGGACTATTCAATGTGGAATGATAAAAGCCTTCTAAAGGCAAAAAATGTCCTATTTTAAGGAGATATTTAGTGCTAGTTGGCATAAAAAGCTCTGCAGTTCTTGAATGAAGTTTACATTGGGTACAAATACATGTTCTCTGTTTCAAAAAGATATCAAGTAAGGAGATGCAGTAGAAAAGAGCTAGATATATGAGATGCAATGTAGACAATACTTATTTTGTGGCTCAGTTTAGCTTGCAAATCTGAAAAAAACCAAACTTTACATGAAGTTGGATTACTAGCTTTAAATATACCAAGTATGTATAGGCATATTGATTTTGAAAATTATTCTCTCTCCACAAGTCATACAAATTGGACTGTTCAAGGAGAGTGTGGAAGAGTTTATTCAGTGTTGGTGGCAGCAGTGCTCACTCGTTCTGTATTTGTGCCTCACCTAAACCACTTGTGTCAGAAGTGGGAGACAGATTTGATGCCTCCTCCAACAGAAGGACCTGAACATGCAACTACTGCTGTTGAAGAGGGATAAGAGAAGTTTTCTAGGCCATACACTATGAAGAGATGTTGGAAACATCCCTCTTGGTGAGACATGTCAGTGGGCATCCAAAGCACCAAATAAATAAATCCTATTCTAAAGTTGTCTTCCTTTCTCTAGAGGTGCAGTTTTCAGAGAGATAGGAAACAGCAATGTGGCAATCCTTGGACAAAGGCTATCCTGTTGTCTTGCTTTCCCTTTTCTTTTCCTTTATAATCTGGCAATTACGTACCACAAAGAATGCAAAAAGGCAGATGCATTCTCCCCAGCATATTCAGACAACCCTTGACTTAATATTTCATATGGTCAGTCTCAGGTGTTTTCTTTGAAAGTGTGCAGTATCTCTGAATAACTCTGAAAAACCTTAAGAACTACCATTACCTGTTTATCTAAAAGGTATACCATCTGTGAAGAGGTTTACTTAGTCTTATTCAAAGAGCTTAAAATAATTCCACAAGACTATACACCTGCAAAAAATTAGACTTTATAATGTCTAATTTATTGCTCAAAGTAAATGATCTGACCATTTCTCTATCCTATTAGTATTTGATAAGTTTTACAAGATTTTCAAGCCATTTTAACATCTTTTTGTACCTGTTTTGGAATTTTTTTCTACTGAGAAAGATCTGATTTACAATTTTTTTATGTTTCGCAATGGAAGAAGGTAGAGGTTATCTTCAGAGGAAAAAAAAAAGTCCTGTATGTAAATCTGAGAAATTCAACTACTATTTTTAATCACAAAACTGGTAAGAAGTTTAAATTTTTTTTCTGCTTTTGCATGCCTTTATACTGTGTATGGTAAAAATGGAAACAATAACACTGAATTATTTAGAACCTCTTGTCTAGATGCAAGAGGAATCTGCTCCTGGATAATAATTGCAAAGGTGTTCATCTGAGTATATCTCAAATATAGCTTTTTTCTATTGTCCTCCTTATTACTCATTTCAGTCAATGCTTTCATATCTCTCTCATGCCCTCTACATTTCCTTACTGTTCTTTTTTACTTAGTCTGTCTATGCAAATCAAAGTATGCAGTGTGAGCCCAGGCACCACCACCTGCTTCTTGTCCTTAATCTTTAGGGTTTTTTGCACACCCTCTTTGTAGAGGTTACTGTAGTTCTTACAGATAGAATAAAGTACATTTCCCTCCTCTTCAACACCCCACTTTCTGTGTAAGGAAGTATTTTATCACTTGTAAGAAAACTTCTACTTAGTCCCTCATAGTAGGAGAATAAGAGAATGCAGACATCAGGAAATTTGTTGTATGATGTCCAGTATGATCTCTTCTGCAACTCTGTTTTGAGTGCATAAATCTCCTTAGCCTAATAATATGAATAGAGCAAAGAGTGATTAAAATGCTTTCTACAGTTAGCTTCCATTTGATGTGTAGATTTACTAACAGCTAATGATTAAACCACACACAAATAGTGATGTATTTTGCATTCAATACTTCTGTGTAACTTTCAAAAAGCTATGAGTATTGCAAAATTCCAGACCAAGTACTCAGTTTGGGGAAAGGACATTTTATTGCTCACTTACATTTACATGAACAGCAGATGTAATTATATGGATGCATACCACAGTAAGCAGGGCAGTTGGAAGTGCTTACTCTGTCCAAGCAACAGCATTGGTCTCTGAGCCCTCCAGACTGCAGCTGTTCATTGATTCCAGGCTGCACTGGCAAGCTCTGTCCAGTCTGGAGCAATGAAGCTTCTATTACTTCCTGGTGACTATTCCTTTTCTGGTCCTCTGTTTCCTTACTTGTTTTCCCTCTTCTTCCCTTCCTTGGAATCCTTACCTTTCTCATTAAAAACTTAATTCCTACTCCTTGCAAATAGATTATGTAATTTACTTTTCTCAAAGTAATCAAAATACCTCATACCATGTTTAATACAAATGAATTGGTTTGCAGATTTTGATCATATTAGCCTGACTGAATTAGGTTGAGTTTCCTGCAGCTTCTTTCTACTGCTAAAGTTGAAGTTTTTTTCATGCCTTTAGCCTACTCAGTATATTTAGTTTCTGACTAACTTCTTTAAAGCTCTGAACTATTTTCTGACTCACTGGGAATTCCAGCTTGTTCCCTGAAAATATAAAGGCAGAATTTCCATTTCAGTAGTGAAATACAATTTTTTTTCCTCAATTTGTGCAATGGAAGGACTTGGAATATTTAAAAGAAAACATGCAAATATTATAATCATCATTATGAACTAGATGATGAAAAAAACCCATATCTGAATTATTAGAAACAACCACTGCAAAAATTGATTGCTGGCTCACAGTGCCATTTATATGCCCTAATGTATCCAAACCATCTGCACAGAGTTGGCATGAAGGACAGGTTTACAGAAAACCCACCTCCCTTCTGGAGCAGCAGTTGAAAGAAAGTTGAGTATCTATCAACACATAAATTAACACTGAATATTTAGAATTAGGCAGCTGAATCCCAGTCTCTGTACCCACAGTGTATTGCAATGTTTTCCCTGAGTTCACACGCCCACGTCCCAGTTGTGTTATTGCAGCATGACCCTGAGGATGGTTATCTGTAGCATGATGAAGCATCAGAGCAGAATTCAGTGCTGTGCAACACATGGTGCATTGGGACAGTGCTGGAAGAAGACTGCATAGGAGAGAGGGAGTTAGAACTCCTCTACAGGAGTTTTGTTGTTTGTTGTTTTGTTTTTGTTTTTGTTTTTTGTTTTTTTTAATTAGTGTAGGACAGCAAATTTCACTCTTGTAAAATTGTTAAAAATATCATTAAAATGGTAAATTAATTACTTGGAGAATGTTTAATAACTTGAAAGTGTGTATAGATTGAAAAAGACAACAAAATTGCATCCCTAGGAGCAAAAAGAAACAGCTAAGCAAAATAAAGAATTCCTGTCATACCTAGGATTATTTCACTCATCACTTTATCTTATCCTGAATAGGAGTTGAGCACTGTGATGTTGAACAAAAAATACTTTGGCCAAAAATTTAGAAAAAATTCAATTTATAAAGTATAAAAATAATATCAGCTATCAATGAACAACAGTTTGATCTTTTTTCTGATTCTTGTTTGGTTTAGTTTCTGACCTGTATATATTTGTCATTGAAATGTGAGTCTTTTGTACTTGAGCTTAGAACCACAAACATATGTTGGAATTCTTCCCTTGCTTAGATGCAAAATGGGCATTGTGAGCATCTTTTCTGGGCTATCCAGGTGTCCAGAATAGAATTATTTTGACAACTGAAATTTCCCCAGATGGAAGCAGAAGATTTAGAGCTGCAAGAAGTACACAGTGATTCACTGAATTTGCTTTGGATGTCTCTGTTCTGTGAGTCAGTCACTTACAGAAAATAAGCAATTAGGATACGTATTTAAAGTAGGCCACCTTTTGATAAATATTACATCCATGACATGCAAAATAGTAAAAAGTAGGACAATTTAAGTTAGCATGAAATAATCCCTTTTAATACCAAAATAATGATAAAGAATTTAAAAAACCAAGATCTTAATGTCTTTCAAAAAGATGCAGCTTGCTTTTGAAACTAGGCTGCCAAATGACACATAAAAAATATTTTAATAAATTTAATGTGTCTTGGTCCCAAAATAAGCACAAGTACGCAATTGGTGGATCAAGTAATGTGAAAACCTTGTAAACTTGAGTTAAAAGTTCTCATTTAAATCTGTCTTTCAAACTCTAGCTATTAAATAGAGGCAGTTACAACTGCTCCTATGCAATAGCAGTAGAAAATAATTTATTGATAAATATTTTCTGCTTAGTAACACATCTTTTTTTTCTAAGAAATGGAAGGGACATCTCATTCTGCCTATTGCAGTTGAACATTTCTTCAGGGTTTCCCATTTTGTCTGTTTCCAGTTTCCCATACAGTCTGACTTCAAACCAGTAACATTTGGCTGAGTCAAATGTTTGGCTGAGTCAAAGCTAAGATGGCAGAATAGGCATAACTCATATAAATCCTAAACAAAGGAAATATGAAATTTAACCAGCTAAAATAAAGTTGAGTAGCATCATTAATGTGGTATGAACAATTGCTATTATCAAAGAAACCTGATTTTAAGAATTAAATTAGAAATTTGTTTGATAAAATCAATAATCAGTAAGATTCATTTCAGCCTAGTAATTCTCAGTAGTTTAATTCATGGACCTGAAAAACAGTACCTAACAGAGTTTAAGCATCATGTTAAGAACTGACCAATAGTTTACTAATCATGTAAAAGGGAAATTAATTCATATACTGTAGCCAGATTCTGCAGGGAGTAATCCTGGACCTTTTGGCATCTAACATTTCTATTACAGGCCTGATGAAAAATTAAGAACAGTTAATCAATTTCAAAAATATATGAAAGCAGACAAACAGAAACATATTAACAAAAATAGACCAAAGTTTTGGAACATCCTGTGTGATTCAGCAAGTTGGACATAAACTACAGAAGTTTTTGAATATAGACAAATGTGAAATTATAAGTTTAGAAACAGAAGAGGAAGTCTGTATCTGAAGAATGGAAATCTCTATTCAAGCAATCAATGGCTCCTGAATAGGACTTACAATAATTCATTATCTGAGCATAAATTTCTGGGCAGTAGTACATTCAAGAGGCTCTACAGAAAATTAGGTAGATTGAAGATGAGTAAACAGTCACCTTATCTGTGTGCTTGGCTTTGGTACAGCTGCTGCTTTTAGGTGAATTCTGTATAAAATAACTGAGAAAATTATAAACTGATGAACATTCAGACAAAAACAATCAAGGGTGTAAGAGATCAGTGTGTCCAGCTCATCCAAATGAAGAGCAACTTGTGTGATTCATTCACTGTCTGATTACTTAACAGAGTAAGAGATACAAATGGACATACAAGGGGAGATTATTTCATTTAACTGCACATGTCAACCATGTAGATACTTTTACCTAATATTGCCATAAAGGGATCTCTGTATCTTAAAAAATTTTTGAACACAAGGATTCTCTGCCACCTGCCTTAGAAGATTTTCACAGCAGTCCCTGCTAGGTAAGCATCTGTAGAATCTTCTTCTTGACAGAAGTGACATGTTAACAAAGGAGCAAACTCTACTGCTAACAATAAATTTATACACAGAATTCAAAGCCCTCTTATACAAAACTTATTTGTTTCAATTATAAGGAACTTAACCATGAAATTTGTGCTTTTGTCGTTTTTTATATATTTTGCATATCTTCATAGCCTTGCAGAATTTTAATATATATTTGTGTAGCTTCTACTATTTTTCCTGTCATCTCTCACCTTGTACTTATACACTTAATAATACATTCTTGAAATTTTGTTAGGTAATATTCTTCAGAAGAGGATATTGGGCAAAGACATCTTATATTCTATCAGAATTTAAGAGATATTGAGAGCAAATAAGGAAAAGAAGCCCCTGGAACCACTTCAAGGGGGCTGAAAAGAAGGTGGGTTACTGAGGTAACTGATTTCCTATTGGATATACAGGCTAGATATAATAATTCATCAACCTTATAAAAGTTATAGAAATTTTGTATTACCTATGCACAATGCTGCATTTTGTGCACCTGAAAGCTTCCATTGAAGAATTGCTTTTTTTTATCTTACCACTTTAACTCTGTTGCAACAGGGTTTTTTTGTTATTAGGCCACAAAATAATGACAATATGAAGCATTACAAGGATTTACAGGAAATCAGAACTTTTATATTGTACATATGCATGTTCTTGCTGCTCTATTGGTGTTATGCTGATACGTGTAAGACTAGAATATGGTCCAAAGAAAGGAGAAAACCTCTTTTTCTTTTTTCACTCTTCTTGTTCTAACTGGAATGATTGTCATCAATAAATATTCAAACACAATGATCCCCAAACTAAATGAATCTCTAAACAGCTGTTCTTAGATGAATATTGTGCCTACATAAATATCTATTGACACTGTAAAAGGTATATCTAGAGAAGGCACTCAATTTCAGGCAATAAAATTACCGTAAGATTGGATTTAAATCTTTGCAGTTATTGTACAGGCTTTGTGGGCTTGTTTTGTTTATATATTCTAATCCTGTTGAAGGTAAGGGAAATAAAAGTATTTTATTCCTCCTGGATATCCAAGAATCAGTTTTACTTGCAGCAATTCATGGACATTATTAACTTGTAAGTTTTTTGGGCTGACATCAAAGGGAATGTTTTATTGAACATAATTTCATTCTCAGGAGATGTCCTCAATATATGCGGCCTGCCACTTGGATACATATATGCTGGTAGATTCAAGAAAAGGCTGAAAAATCCAATAGCCACCATGTCAGTCATGCCGCTCATACTCAAAGTTTACATATTTTGACATAGATAAGCATACTGGCTTTCATTTATTGCATCAGTCCTGTTCTTATTTAATGATTCTTGTTCTCCAGAGTTTCCAGTCAATCATTAATCCATAAAAACATGTTTTCTATTTAAAAAAAAAAATAAACTTAGACTTACACAGACTGAGAGTGTGCAGACTAATTAGTTGAATAGAAAGACATTTTTGCAGCAGATAATTTCAGGAAAGTCAGCAGCAGGTTTTACCTGACCTCACTTGTTCTAGTTGAGGACCAATTTTCTCCTGTGTGAGAAGAGTGGAAGAAGGTTCACAGGGAGCACTGACTACCAGGTTTCAAATTACGGTTGTGTCATAGAGACATTCAGCCAGGCATGACTGTAGGAGAATTCGGCCCCTGATTAAGGCAATAGAGTTACATGGGCTCCATGAATCAGAAGGTGAAATATGATGATTTTTTATGATCTATATTCAAGGGCAGAGAAGCAGCAAACATGCCAGCAAGCAAACCAGACACAATCCTGACAGCAATGTCCGTGTGTCCAAAACATCCAGAGTATACTGATAAGGCAAAATCCTGTACTAAGCATAGATTGGTTAACCTCTGTAAGCATCAGGATGTATTCTCCCAGTGTTCTCAAAACAATTTCACGGCCAAGTGTTTGACCCATGTTGTAGACAACACATGACTTTTGATACAAATATGTTCTGGTTTAAGAGAGAAAGGAATCTCTGAATCTCAGAAGAGGCTGAATGACTCTATCAAATGAACAACATCTTTCATAATGCTCTTGTTCTGTTTAAAGTTGGTTTTGTGTCCCACTCATCTACTCTGACGCTGTATACTTGTGGCAGATAAAGAGGGATTTAAACGGAAATAAATGTCCATACTGTGGACTGATTCATGCAGACTGAATCAAGGAAATCAGGATTTATGGCTGACATACAGTCCTTATCTGGTCTCATTATACATCAGTGCTGCAAATTAGCTGGATAACCATCATAAAAATAATGATGTGGATGTTATATGGGCTATTTAAAGATGAAGCTTAAGTTTTAAATTGGAAATTATTTGATTTTGTAGGTTTAAAGGTGACTTGCAGTTGACTTGACAAAGGACCTAGTTAGTTAGAGATGTAACACACAATGCCATCTTGTGTTCAGGGCTAGCTTGAAAGTTTTGGAATATGACTACTGTGATTCTGATGGTTTCCAGTCAGGTACAATGAACTACTTGAATTTTTAGCATAATCTTCACAACAATTTAGTTTGATCTATAGCTACCATAATCACCAAGAGATGGGTTTTTCTGGATCAATAAAAATCACAAGATGCAAGTTGCTCGAGATTAAGTGCAAAGCAAAACTTTATACTTGACATTACGTGAGAAGCTGGAAAAAGTTAAATTAATCTAGGGTGCTCTTATCATCAGGAACAAAATCTTCCACTAAGGTAAAACTTCCTTCTTATAGCTGCAACAGTGTTGCAATATCTTCACTAGAAGAGAAAAACAACTCATCCCTTTGTGATGAAATATCCTGGCGCTCTTGTTTTCAACAAATGGATTGAAACACATAACTATTGCAGAGTCTTGAGAAAATGCTGTATGTTCTAGACTAATACAGCTCAGTCACTTCAGCCTGTGAGAAATAAAGGCAAGGTGACTTGATTATGATACATGACAGTTGCTGATGATGGAGGGATTTCAGGAAGATGATCACAGAAGTAAGAAATTTTATCTATAGGGTGGGTTAATGTACCAGTAGAACACAAGGGAGTGGATTTCTGTCTCAATCTGGCCTATGTGCTGGCAGATGGGCCATGCTGTAGGAGGGAAACCATCAGGTTTTAAGCATATTTATTCTGGAAACTTGGAACTGGAAGAGTTTATTATTTGGCTGATCAACCTACAGAATGAACTGATCAATGAACTACAGGTGTCTTCAACTCAAAAAATCAGGTACAATTTAAGTGCTGTATGAGAGAACTTAGTGAAATTTGTAAACGGCATTAAAAAGAAGATGTTAGATGAGTTATTCTGAAGACTCTCCTAAATTATGCAGTATTGATACTTGGAACAAAAATCACTGAGTGGTAAAGAGGAATTAGAAAAGTAAGGGTTATGGTGAAATGATTTGGAAACACATTGGCTACTTTTAAAAAAAAATTCCAAGATAATAATTCTCAAAATTTAAAGCAAATGTGTGTGTGTGTGTGTGTGGGGAGAGGGGGGTGGGGGGGAAAGCTACATAATCCCTACTGATAGGCTTTTTAAAAAATAGTAATTATATAGACTGTCTTTGGTGAAAGATTTAATATATAGATTTTTCAAATTTAAATAAGTTTTTTCCAGCTGGAAGCTCAGGAACAAAATTACATTCTAGGATGTTGAAAACAGTTAGATAATTATATTTTCATGTTCGTCTTACATGTTCATTAAGCTTTTCTCCAGCTAGAACAATTTTTACATAGGACATATTTAAAAGTGCACATGGAAAATAAAATGAGATTGTTAATCCACACTTCAATTTGCAGTCCTGCTTTCAGATAAATCCTTTCTGTGATGTTCCAAAACAAAAATTGGTAAGTCTGTTATTTCCCTGTTCCTTTGTGATAGTTATAAAATAGCAAAGTTACCCAATGCATCAGAGAAAAAAAAAATAGGTTCCAACTGCTATAGAAGTTTTCATCCCTGCTTCTTATCACTCTCCTGCTTTCAGAAACTCTGTTTCTTGTTTCTATGGATTTCACATAATTTCCTATAATTCTATGCAAAACTTGGTAGAACATGCAGGTGCACAAGCTGCCAGAAATACACAAATAAGTAAGAGTAACAATGATAATTTAAACTACCTGTTATTAAAATATCCTTACTATATGGTATTAAAATATTGAGCCTTTTAAGATTAATTGGAAAATTTCAATGGGAAGTGATCAGATCGCAAAATGGTAATTATAATGGATTTATTATATTATAGATACACCTGGAAATGTGGAAAACCAATATTGTTTTAATAAAAGAGCTGCTTGTGAAACTCAGAGACTGTAACTGAGGTTGCCAACATTTAGGCAATAAGCTATAAAAACAATAATTAAGCATTTCAAAACTTTTTTATATAGATATGGAAAAAGAAAGTTTGTACTTGCAATAAAATTAAAATTTTGTAAACTTTAAAAAAATCATTTGGA
Organism: Regulus satrapa; assembly: GCA_013396955.1. Taxonomy (NCBI): domain Eukaryota; kingdom Metazoa; phylum Chordata; class Aves; order Passeriformes; family Regulidae; genus Regulus; species Regulus satrapa. The sequence goes on from VWZN01011097.1 coordinate 270,931, forward strand.
AAAAAAAACACTTGGAAATTAAAATTAAGGTTTAAGATATTCTTCTGGCATGAATTTATGTTCAAATTTTTTCATGTTACTTCACAATGTGTAAATAGCAGTACAACAAAATGATGCATCATCATATATGAGATTTTGAGATGCAATTCACACTATACACAGAAACCAAAAGGTGTTGAAAATTTGCAAGAATACTAATTGTGAGTATATGACAAGTCATCATATTCTGAAGTGATATGATATAATTTTCCTCTACTACTGTTTATGTACCATTGAAATTCTGGAAAACAGGTAAAGCTGCATGAAAGAAACAGCATTTTGTATTTTCTGTGTTCATTGGATTTTACTTTATTCGAAAGATTTTTATTTTTTTTTCATGGAAAGCAACAAAGACCCATAATTTTCAAGGTGCATTTCAGTGTTATAACATTTGTTTTTCTCCACTCTTTCAGACTACTCTTGTGCTCTGAAGAAGGATATGTGGGATATACAGATTCATAAAGCTTCAAAAACAAGCAATCAAGACACACAAACACAGACACACACACCCCAAAACAAAACAAAACAAAACAAAACAAAAAAAAAAAAGCAGCCATCCTGATTCTGTCTGGAAATTATTTAAGTGGAAAGGCCATAAAATCTAAATGTCATCCTAACTCCACAAAAACTTTCTTAATCTAACTTGAATGCATTGCATCTGTCATTACATTACGTTACATTACACTACCTAACTACCACAAGATCTTGCTGATCAATCCAGCGGTAGCCTATTCTACTGCTGCTCTTTCTAGAAATACGTTCAGCTGCCAGATTAAGAAAGAGAGCTATCCTAGTATTCTTCAAGTTGCTCTTCTGGGAAGAAAGGCCATGATTTCTGTGTCTCCTTGCCCTGATTACAAACTATACTAGTTCTTTTCGCAACAGTTCTTGTGGGACACAGACAGCCTGACTAAGGGAAGGAGTAAGACCTGTGCACACAGGGTAGCCTTGTGTGCTTTGGGAGCAGTCTCTACAGCTCTGGATGAGGGATTGGAGAGCAGTAGAGCCTTAGCCCAGCCTTCCCAGTAAACCACAACTAACTTGTCCCTCAGTGATTTTCAGGGGAGAGCATTCACAGCAAATTGTGTGTAATCATTATGTGCAGTGAAGCAAACAGAAGAATCATGGCAAAAATATTGAGTGAAAAAGAATAGCAAAACTCCTTGAATAAATTCATGCTTCAATGCCCAATAAGAACAAGAAAAGTGAATTATCCTATTTACATTGTTCTCTCCAATCCTGTCTGCTGGTGTGAACCAGATCAGTAATACCATAAGACAAAACCATGGTTCTAATGTTCATTTCCAAGTACTTTGTTGCTGACAGACCAGAAATAGTAAAATTAGCATAGATGAAGCAGATCAAAGTTCTTGAAATCGCATTTGTATTAAGAATAGTTCTTTCTATGCAGTGACATTTACAGCTCCTGCTGAGACCTTCTTCAAGGAAATGTGATACGCCAACTATAAACCATGATAATCTCTATGAAACACACTAATATTTTGTTTACCCACTCAGAATAGAATATTTTAGTGTAAGTTAAAGTTTTATGTCTTTTCTTGAGTTTGTATAGGAATTTATATGGGAATTTTCTAGCAATCATTTAACAGAAATTAATATACCAATGAATTTAAATGAAGCCATTGTTTGCTTCTTGGCTATATGCAATTGAAATTAACAATCTAAAAAAATAAAAAGGATACTATTTATATACAAACAAAAGTACTAGACTGGTCTAGTTAAAGCCAAGCTATTTAGGAATTCAGTAAAGCTTTCATTTTCCTTCACATCTGACAAATTATTAATTTCATAAAACATATAATAAAAGACCCAATGATGAAAACAAAGCTTCTGTTTATGAAAGATAATCTGCTTTGCAGGACATTTACTTAGAGCACATCTAGTTAACTTTTTGTTTTCCAAACCAAACTAATTTTATTAATTGTATTTTAAGTAAAAAATTTAAGATTCTTATTTAGGAAATTATAATGTGGTTAATATAGAATGGTATTGTACACACCAACACTGTCACTCATTCTGGGTTTCAGGACATCAGAAGGCACAACAGCCAGCTTTTTGATAAATCAAATAAATTTTGGACAACTTCATGTCAGACAGTTGCCAGTTGAGTGACCATTTCTGTAATTAAATACAGTTCAAAGACAAAAATAACAGATGGTTTCTGTTGACAGGGTTTTTAAATTTTTTTCAGGGAGTCACATATTTCTGGTTTAAACAGTAGTGTGGTAGTGCTTAAAACAACATTAGGAACATCTGTAAGGAAGGAATTTTTGCATACTAGCATGGAACTTTCAAAGGTTTGATGTAAAATAAACCTTAAACAGGTATTCTTCCACTCACAACACATATGGGTGGTCTGTGTTTGTGAGCCTAATTCTGCTTTATTGCAGAGTCTTAGTTTTTGTGACCTCAAACCACAACATCTGATGGGACAGTCAGGGGCATTGGGATCACATTCTTCTGAGAAGACAGAACAATGCTAGGGGAAGCAGTAAAGAATCACTGAATAGATGGGTTCCTGGGAATGCACTAAGTTCATCATGCATTTGGATGTGCAGGATGTAAGTATTCCTGTGCTCAGACTCTTATTGAAAACCTTTCTGAGAGTAAAAACAACACTGGAAAAAAAATACATTAAAATTGTTTAAACAAATTTAACTTGTTCATTCTAGAGGACATGGAGGATAAGTGAGAAACAAAAATGGAACCAGACACACTAGCCATAGGATTTCCCCGATGACATTCTGTGAAACCTCTCAGACCAACTGTTTACATGGCAGAGGTTCTCTTGCTGCCTGAGTCCCAGGAAAGGTTGATACAACTAGCAGGGATGTGCGTGTCAGGAGAAACAGCCCTGGTTTTATCCTTATCAAAACATTTCTCACAGAATATGGATCCCAAAACAATGATGTTGCTATCTAAATATAAAAAATATTAGCATTATCTGCAAGCTAAATATGCAAGTAAGCTGCTTAAAATGCTTGGATAAAAAGCAGGAAGCTATCAAATGTTTGGCAGGTGTGCTACCAATCACAAAACTCATAATACTCTATTTCACCAGAATGGAGTTGTTTTTTTTGCAGCATCAGTGCTGCTGACAGCAGGATAGGGCTCAGAGCCTAACATGAAACAACCTTCATGATTTCCCCACCATCAGCTGTTGTTCCCAGCTGCAAGGCTACAACTACTCTCCATCATCAACAGTCCGTTCCAGGTCCTGCAAACCATCAGCAGCAAAGACAGATGATTGAATACAAAGGAGAACTGTACAGTTAAAAAACTATGTAAACCTTCATTCTTTTGCCTTATACTTTCTAATATACAGTATTTCAAAATGAAGGGTAATTTTACAAGCTAGTTGAGCAAATGCCGCATCCAATAATGTAAATTGAGAGAAAGACAGATACTGAAAAAGTTTGGTCAGAACACCTTTCCAGATAGAAAAACTAAAATATAAGATTTAAAAAAAAAAAAAAGTAAAAGCCCAGACAGCTTTCATATCTCTTTCTTTAAAGGCATTTGAACAAAATAAGTATTTCAGAGTAAAGATGTTGAAGCAAACTGGTTAACTTTTGTTTGGGGTTAACACTTCTCTTGTTCTGCCTTTCAGACAAATGTCAGCTTAATACAGTTCTAATGTAATTAGTCTCTGAGTTTTCCAATATAAGAAATAAATGCAAGTGTGTGGTGATGACATTAAGTATTTGAAAATATTTAAACATCAGTGTCTATAATGCCTATATTTTCTGAGAAAAATATGTTGTAATACAGTAGGCATCCCTCAAGGAAAAGAAAGTAGCAAATATAAAGAAGATTTTCCTGTGATGTATTGGCAAACAGGGCAAAAGTATTTTTAAATATTTAAAATTGAAACACCATATCTCACAGGTCCTGGAAAGCAAGAGGATAAGGAAATAATATTAAGTAGATTTTATAGTCCTCTTAATGGCTACAACTGATTCTTATGTCCTTTGGCTGGAGAAAAAGAGTGAACAATGTCAACACAGGACAGTTGCAAAAGCCTGTGATAGACTTGGAAAATAAAAGGGTTGAATTTGACGTCCTCTAATACCCAAAGTGTTCACTTGTCTTAACCCTAGGGATTAAGACTAATAAAGTTTTTGAGACAAAAGTTTTCAAAAAAAATCTGAGGGAAGGCTGACACGACAGATTGTAGGTTTTTATTAATAAAAAAATTGGATCATTTCTATGAGAATTGCTAACACATCTAAGACTATTGAGAGTTGTCCATTCACCACACAGACAATTCAAAACTGCCCAACTATAAACAATCTCCTTTGCAGTTTAAATATTTGATGACAATAAATCTGTAGCACAGTGGCATGGGATTTGAAATGCCAAGATAAAAAAATCATTTGACTGCTGCTTATGGTAATCAGTGTCCATGGCCTGAAGCATGTGTTAATTCATCTGTCTATGAATGTATTAGTAACAACCAAGAAAGGCCAAGAGCTTGAAGGTTCAATTCAACACTGAATCATTCCTTATTTTGGAAACGGAAGAAAGCTCTGGTGATTTGAGTAAAGAGGATGTACCAATATTTCAATTAACAACCAAAACATGCTCTTTGATAGCCATTTGAATAGAGTAATTTGAAAAATAATATATTTTTATTCTTGTAAATAATTTTATTTTTACTGTTGATTATGCAACACAATGGCCCTTTTTAGGGTCACTCAAAATGTTGGGTTTTTTTAAATAAATAATTGCTGAGCACAAGGGATTTTGTTATAATTTTAAAAATAAGTCAACTGTATGATTTTCTAGAAAATCAAGCAAATTCCTCATTAATGTGTCCTCTCAGTGTAGGTATTAATTTCTTCCGCTTTCATCTAACTACATGTGTATTCTGGTGCAGTTTCCTAGACTGAGTCTCATGATATTCATTGCTGAAGATTTCATCTATAAAATCTGAAGAAATCTTCTTTTTCCCTTTACAAATAAGTATCAATCAGTGTTAAAGTGCTCACAAAAATGTTCTACATATCAACAAGGCAACTTTGTGAATAAACACTCTTAAAAATACTGCCTCCCTTTCATGTCTCATAAATTATAACATCAGAGAACACCCTGTCCCTAAGCTCATGGGGAGGTCGTTCATGATCCCTTCTCAGCTTCTGGGCTGAATGAAGGCCTTGAGGCTCAAAGGACAAACCTCCACGTCACTGGAAAAGACCAAAATGGTCAATAATATGTGGAAAGTATTGTGGATAGGAAGCTCATTGTTTCCATCTGAATACCCTACAACACATGACTATACTTTTCTTTTGAAGGATGTGTGGAATATAAGCAGATTCTGGCTGACTTTAGCAGTGAGGGAATCTTATGGCAATTCTTGGGAGGGAAGTGTTCCAGCAGATGCCAGAAGAGTTAGACCACTGGATATCATTTACAAATCTCACTCATTTGTAAAAAGTTCACTAAGAAACCTCAATGAGAAAAATGTAACAAAACCTTGAAGTTGATTGGGG
>VWZN01011097.1:277130-294362 GCA_013396955.1 Regulus satrapa
GACAGGACATTGTTCCTAATTAAATTATGTTGCCTTGAAGCCAGTAATACAATAGTACTTAAGAAAAGTATGGAGATGGACAAAAGGCAAGAAATGGTAAATTTCTGCTTACTATTGGTTAGAGTACAGATCTTACAACATTCTTGTTGCAAATCCAAAACACATTGCTGTAACAGCTACTGAGAAAATTAACTCTGCCCTAGCTGAAGCCAAGACAGCATCTCATTTTCTGGGAGCTGCAAACCCTGTTTGGAAAATCTATTATTTTTTGGAAATTTTTACAAAGAAATTTAGCTACCTAAAATGGGAAAATTCATCACTGAAACTGAGACTGTTAGAAGCAAGCAAGCCAATATCCGACACAGTCACACGAACACAAATTTCTAGATCTCCCCAGAAACATATTGTTCTTCCAAGGCAATTTTATTTTCTGCATCAGTTGGTTTTTTTTTAAGTTATAGTGGTATTAGCTTGCTGAAAAGGTCACTGAAAAAATATTAAAAATAATTCCATTAGTGCAAAAAAAAATAGCTTTGAAAGGAATAATTGAACCACGTTTGACAACTGATTTTTGCAGGGGCTTTCTCTTTACATTTAACCTTTAAGACCTGTGATCCAAATTTCTCTGTAACAAAGTCACACAGAAGCTTCTGGACAAATAATGGATGACCTCCACTTCAAAGAGCAGAGGAGGCTGTGACAACTTTTGAAGGAAATTACATTACCTGAACTGAGAATGTAATGAAATATGTGTTTCTTCAAAATTGTTTGTCATGATGAGGAGAATACATGCTGATTTCCATCACCTACCTGTTTATTTCCATTTCATTGAACAACATGTTCTGCCAATGAAGATTAAGCAACTGAACAATTATTTTTAAATCCATTGTTCAAACTTATATCTTTCTTTCCACACATGCCCCTAATATTCAGAAGAAGACTAAACAAAATGTAAATGGGCATAAAGAAAGAGATTGTATTATGAATTCTATAGATATTATTGTACTGACAGCTACAAATCCCCCTTGTCTTGTCTTTCCTTTTTCCCTTTTCCTTTTTCCCTTTCCATTTTAATGCCATTGCTTTCTTTTTATCCTTTGCTTTCTTTTCCTCTCTCTCTTTCCTTTTTTCCTTTCCACTTTCTTGGCATTGCTTTCTTTTTCTTCTTTTCATTCTTCCTCCTCTCTATTTCCTCTTCCTTTTCATTTTATTGAATGTACTTCAAATCTGCAAAGCACCAGTGGAAATAATTTGAGATTTGAAAGAAGGCTACAACTATTTGAAAACGATGTCACATTCTTTACTTTTCTCAATCTGAAAAAATGCATGTTTTCTCTGTTTGTACTGCAGATCGAGACAGAATTGTTTAGTACAGGATTCTAGTGAGGGCATTCATTCTTGCTTGTTTCACCCAAAAAAAAAAAAAAACACCCAAAAAAGGTTATTATTTATTAATAATAATAACCTCTGTCTGACTGCAGAGTAACAGGTTCCTAAGAGATGTACAGGCAGCTGTTCATTTATTCAAAAATCCACAGGCATGGTTCCAGGACTGCTTGAAATAAATAAACTTGCAGTTCTTTGTTTTTCCTTAGATGTGAATAAACACCTTGTGTAGCAGACAATGCTATTACTCCTTCTGCATCTCATGGTACACCTTTGAGGTCCAAAATCTTTGAGGCAAAGAATCACAGATACACTGGGGTTAGAAGACACTGCTGGAGATCATCTCATCCAACACTGATGCTCAAGCAGGCCCACCAAGAACAAGTTGGCCAGGACCAGAACTAGATTTTTTTTAACATCTCCAGGGATGGAGACTCCACACATTCAATTTCATACTGCTCATTTTAAAATAAAATAAAATAAAATAAAATAAAATAAAATAAAATAAAATAAAATAAAATAAAATAAAATAAAATAAAATAAAAAGTCTAAAAGACAAGCATCTTAAAATCTTCCACAATTCCTCACAATTATTGATTGTATTGAATTAGTGCAGAAAGGTAGGAAATTTCTGATTTTTTATTTTCTCAATCCTGTTTGCTATTTTTCATGGAATAGTAAACTGTGAATGTTATCAATATATGTGTGCATACTAAGAAATTTTCTCTTTGTCCTGATGTGGACAGCTTGCTATCCCTTAACAGCTTTAAAAGGACCAAACAGGACAAAAAAGATCTGTTTAAAAGTGAATTTTACTTAATCTGATTTTTACTGTTTTGTTTTATCATTTTCTTACAGAAAGGCTAAAGGTTATACAGACACTGGAAATCATAGCTGGTAATCTGATCAGCCTTTATTCTAATGCTTCATTTTTAGTTTCCGTACACACAGTGATTGGAAATCATTACTAATTCAGATTGTCTTCTTTGGGACACAGTTTGGATCAGGTTCACCGGTGAAAAAACTGTTATAACATAAGAATATATACTGAATTTTAGTTGTTTCCTGACAGTCAATACCAGGAAAAAAAGAGAAAAAACCACTCACACACAAAAAAAAAAACCCAAAAAAAACCCCGCCAAGAAAAAAAAATCAAAAAAAAAAAAATCAAAAAAAAACAAAACAAAAAAAACCAAAAAACAAAAAAAAACCCAAAAAAAAAAAACCCAAAAACAAAAAAAAGAACCACCCCAGATTGATGATGTTTTATTATTATTATTATTATTCTCATCTCAACAGGCACTTCCTCCTCTGACTTAGGGCTGTATCAATTAAGTACTAGAGTACAGCATTCCCTATCATCATCCTGAGATTTGTAAGGGTTTAATGGAGTTGTTTCAAGCTACTCTAAACTAACCAAAATGCTTTACAAATATAGCTGGTTTGTGAACACCTTCCTAAGTGCTTGCATCCCCTATTGGCACCTGTTTTGGTCGGTTCTGTTTTAAATCTGCATTTCTAAACGCAGTGGAATACATCATCGTTCTCTTTGCACAAATGGTAGTGATAATTTATCAGTCTTCAAACAGTAATTACTTAATAAATACAAGTCTCCCTTCCAGCATGTCACTGTCTATATAACTTGTAAGAGATTACAACTAGATTTCTTGAATACCTAAGAATACCTAAGAATACCCTTTCTCTTACTCTTTCTCCTTTGTTGATGGTGCACAGTGTTTAAAATCAGTATTGTGATTAGCTAAGGAACAATTTATTGTATTCTGTTCAGTGGCTAAGCATGTGTCTCTCTTTATTTTTCTGTGCTTGTCCTTTGAAGCATTTATTTAATTGAAAAATGTCACAGAAAAGAACTGGTATCAACTAAAAGCTTGTATCAGAAAACAAACAAACAAACAAACAAACAATACAAACAAACAGAAAAAACCAAACACAAAACCCCACAGAAAACCCAAACACTAGAGGAAAAGAAAACACAATAAAAAAAAAATCCCATTAAACCATGAGAGAAGAACAAAAAAAAAAAAAGCCTAACAAAGAAACAACAAAACAAACCAAACCAAACAATTACTCAACACTTTTGAAGTGGATTAGGAGATAAAAATAATTTTTTACACCAAATTAAAAAATTTTCCTTAACTAGCATTGCTTATAAATTCACCTCTTTGCAGGTAGATTATTACACCCATTGGTTTTATGGAAAAAAAAATATTTTCCCCACTTTCTTCTCTGATTTGCCTGGCATTAGAGATTTCTCCTCATTTTCTTCAGGAAAGATATTTTTTTTTTGCAGTTAGTCAGATCTACCATATATAGGCTGGCATCTCCCCACTCCTGGTTGCTGCCAAAAGCTCCCTAAAAGGTGACTTTCTCCTTGCTCAGAGTGCTGGATTGGTTTCAGTAGCTTGACTGAGGCAGTATTTTGGGCAGTTCAGTACCTTCAGCAGCTCTTTCAAAGGGGACCCAACAGCCTCCTAAATCCTTTCCCGTGTCATGTGGAGGTCCATTTCTTTCCAGAATATTTCCTGTCCTTTATTGTGTGTATCTTGTCCTACTACTATTGTTAAAGAATTTCAGCAGATGAGACCTTTCTACCTGATGTAGGTTCAAGAAGAGATAGTTTTCATTGTGCAGAAATATGCAAATCTAAGTCGAATTTATGATTCTCCACGTATGAGAGAAATCTCTGAAATTTGTATACATTTGGCTACCTACCTCTCTAAAGCCTTAATGAATAACTCTATATCCTCTCCCATTCCCCACATTGGTGTACTTAGAAAGGAACTGCAACAGCAAATAAATCACATACATTCTCGAGGTTTATTCCAAAATAAGAGGAGGAGAAACAAAAAAGACAAGGAAATTTCTCTTTTTCAAGGAGAGGGTATGGCTAGAGAAAAGCCTACATTTCTGTATGCTTAGGCTGAAGTGTCCGTGGAAGCTGTTTCTACATTACAAAGGCCGTGAGAAACGTTCTGAAGCAAGGATACCCATATTCCATTATAACATTCCTGTTTTTCCTGAGGTCTGTGACTGCGTAACAGTAGAAAGGCCACTGCTTTATACGGGCTTGAAGCTGCAAAGAAATCAATTGGCTAATCACAAGCTGGAAACAGAATTTCCCTTTTTATTTGAACAGTTTTGGTCATCTGTGATTGTTAGGGCATGGATGCAGAGGTTCACCTGTGACCAGATGCTACACAACTAAGATATTTTATGATGTTGTAGATGGGAAAACAGCAATATTATGTAGGCAGGTTGTCAGCTTTGACTACTGTGTTTACATTAATGAGATAGCAACATGAAAAGTGATAGAAATTAGAGATATTATAGGTAGGAATTTAGGCACTAACTTAATGGAATTGCTGACCAAGCTAGAAATGACCAGGGCAGCAGTGTTATGATGATAAAATAAAGGTATCAAACCAGCAAAGTCATAGCAAGTATGCAAAGAGTAAACGGGGATGAGCTGTTGGTTACAGAGGGGATGAGATTAGTGAATTGGAAAAAAAATTGGAGGGGAAAAAAAGCAAATGTAAGACACAGTGACTCATTAGGCAAAGGCCTTTCACAGTCAGGCAACCTAGATCTTCATTACCACAGCTTGGAGCATGATGGCAAACATGCTGTTTCTCTCATAATATGGGTGTCCAGATGATAATTGTAGTCAGGATATACCTGTGGTGCTTTCCTTCTGCTGGCAACTATGGTCCCTAATACTGCTACTAAAAATATTTGAATCACTGATATTACAGTTGCTGTTGTTGTTAATATTATTATTATTATTATTATTATTATTATTCTCATCAACATTACAGAAACTATTTAAAGGTTTGAATATTTTAAGGATTTTTCTTATTCGGAGATAACAAAATTATTATTCAAATTCTCCAAATTCACTAACAGTTTTGCTCTCAAACTCTCTCTTCATTCTTGTGTGGCTCATGAGGAAACATAGGATTCTTTCAAAACAATTAATGTATCACAATAAAGAGCTACCAGAATAGATCTCTCTATACCAGTCATGCTTTTCATGATGTTTCTTGTAGCATGTTTTAAACCTGTATTTTTTCTTCCAAGAATTAAAGCATCTATTATTAAGGAAGTGTTTCTGGAGAGTAAAAGAGTATTCCAGTCAGGTTTTTACCTGTAAATCATCAAGAAGAGGTGCTACCAAGCAAAATCTGCAGTGGTCCAGTGTCATTGCTTAACTCCAGGTGAAACCAGGACATTCTGTCATGCAAATAACTCCTTCAATGCAGTAATTTTATGATCATTAAGTAAGTTTTTCTACATTTATATAGGGCAGAGTCAAGAACTGACTTCAATAGTGTTATTGCTAGACAAGATTGAGTTTCCTGCAGCAAATGTATGTGTCTACAGAACTCAAGATTATAGGAATGGGTGTAAAGAAATACCATAGCTTATGCATAAAAGAGTGAAAATTACAGGTGAAATTTTACTTTTTATTCACTGCCTTATGATGATAGAGATCCCTCATTCTTCTCCACATTTGCAGTTTTCTTGAAAAATTTCGGACCCATAAGTTCATTTTTCTTTTTTTAAGATTTTAATTTCAAAGTAATGTCCATTAATCTAATTAAATAAAACATCATCTAACAATAAGATGAAAGTTTTATATGAATTATCACAGAGCTCCTATAATATTGCAACATTTGAATTTCACTCAAATAAGATTTCCTTTAGTTCCATTCTGTGTTCCTGAGCAGAGAAGCAAAATCATAACATTTCCCTTAAAGTTTCTGTGCACACACTAAAATTCAGTTTCTTTCTCTGTTGTATGGCTTCAGAAACCCAATAGCTGCACCCTGATAACTTGTCAGTAGTATTCAGTCTCCCTGACCACAAAAACTTTGGTAGTTGAATAACTGAGTTTTTACCAAGCTCTAAATTAACAGAGGAGGAAATATTCTGGGGACTAAACCTGTCCTGCAGCCTTTGCAGCAGACAATGTGCAGAAGAGAAGATGAAGTGAGCCTCTCCTCAGCACCCCTTGAGCCTGAGCCTCTCGGGCACAGAGCAAGGAGAACTCAGAGGCGTCTGAGACCAGAAATTACAGCTGTCCTCTGATATCACTGGCAGCACAACAGAAGCCTCTGAATATGACCGTCGCAGACCCCCAAGGGTCTGTCTGACCTTCATGCACAGTCTGAATTCAACAGCAATGGAGACCACTGCACTCAAAGAAGCCTAGTGGTTAAATGACTTTACTTATGAGCCACCAAAAACAAGGGGCATCATTTAACATCTTGGAAGAGTAAAGAATAGAATCAGACAATCTGAAAAAGAGAAACTCAGGCTGAAATCTCAACTGGACTAAATGCAGAGGAGATGAATTCTGTTTTTACAAAGGTGGGGAACAGAGAATTTGTGTGTGGGAGGGGCATATTACATTCCCAAATCATCAAACCAGCATCACATAGGGCTTAAAGCATTCAGACTTAGCTATCTGCTATCCTTATCGAAGTATGCCACCCTATATGGACACAGCAGAAATGAGCATGCATGATTCAAGAGGGCACAAGCCAATAAATCCCCAAAATCCCCACATATCTGAAAATTGCAGTCAGCTGCTAAGGTTGTTGAGTGGGATATGATTAATGTCTTAAAATATTCAACCTTGTGGAGAAAAATCAGACCTACTCTGCAAATCATTTGATAGGCAATTATGTTTAAATAATTCAGTGCTATTACTTAAAGGTGAAATCAGCTTCTTCATACATCTAAGTTGTTGTCAGCAGGTTTCTATTAGTAGATAATGTAGTCCAGAAGTCCTTATTCATTGAATGAATCTTATTAAAGCAGAACATATTCTTTTTATATGTCTTTTTCTTTACATGATCACTTCAATAGTAACTTTAAGTTCCAGTACTGTTCAGTATCCACATTTCTACTGACAACTGAGACAAAGACATAAAGTATTATACCTTAATATTCATTTTCTGGGGGATCAATAGCTTCAGTATGAAATACATTCTGTATTTTTCATCATAACCTTCTGCTTTGAAGGAAGAGTCTTAGAATCCAAAATGAAAAAAAAAAAANAAAAAAACGATAGAAATGGTCCAGCTTGATAGCTTCTGCTTTCACTTCTAAAATGCAGTAAACCTATTTATCGGAATACCTTCTGAGAGGAATTTGAGTCACAGGTACGTATACAGGTTATACACAATGAATTCCACATATTATGGTGCATTTAAGCTGGGAAGCTCCAAGCTCCAAAGTCTGTCTACAATCAGCATTCTCCTTGCTTCTCTATTTAGGTCAGACAGCAGGATGCTAATAATACAGATCATAGTCTGCATGGTAAATTTTCTTCTTTAATCCTAAAATATTTATCAAGGTCTCAGATCCTTAGATCCAGCAGACATAATTTCATTTGGAAAAAAGGCATTTTTTAGCTGAAACAGTGTTCTCTGATCATATTTTTATCTCTTTTCTTTTTAGCAGGAAAGACATAAAATAATGAGATTTTCATTCTTAAAAAAAAAACAAACTTAAAAAAAACCAAAACAATTAACAGGCCTGCTCTTAAATACTTGGCTGAATCAGCTGAGTATTTTATATCATAAAGCAATTATGTTTTTAGATCCCAATTCATCAAAACAGTTAATTACTGCACCCTTCTCTACATCTATAATGGAATGAGAAGTCCACTTTCCTGAATCAAGGTCACAGTGAAAGTAATCAATATCCATTTTATGTCACCATGACACAAGTTTGTTTAAACCTTCAGTAAACAGAGAGACCAGACTTCACTCTTGCTTAGTCTTCATGAGCTCCAGAAGAGTGGTAAATTGTCCTTTCATGCTCTCTGAAACAAAATTATGAATGTTCTTTTTTCAGCTCCCTTACAACAGTTTCTAATATTAATTGTTTTTAATTAACCAGAATATAATTAGTACTTACATTAAGAAAAGATCATACATTTAGTAAAAGCATACTGTTTTAAATTATCATTGCTCTCCTTCATTTTTGAGGACCATGAACTGTGATTATGAACTCAAATTATTTTAATTAAAACTTCATTATATTCTAAAATTAGCATATAAAATGAAATGTGGCATTTGGTGTAAGAAGTAAACATGGAATTCCAAAAGCAGCTCTGTACACACCCCACAGTGCCCGACACCATAAATTCAGTGAAGGAAATGTCACCAAAGGACTCAACACTGCGTAAGGACAGCAGAAGGCAGAAGCACTGGAGGGTAGATCAGAGCAGATACATCAACAGAATGCAGAGAACAGGCACTTTATTAAGGCTAAAAATTAACATCCCGTGGAGTCATAAAAGCCACCTTCATGGTGTGACTCAGCTTTTCAAAGAGAAACTCTGCACGTACATATTCCTACACTGATTTACTGCTGCCACTGCACAAACTGACTTGTTTTATGAATTGTTATGTAAGGTAAAGCTAGTAGGTCAGCTCTTTGTTTTATTTACCACAAGACTGTTAAGATCTTCTCCCTCTGGGCTGTACCTGTGATTTTGTGGAGCTGGGACTTAAGAGTATACCTACAAGTGTCTCAACCCATGCCTTTAGACCTTTGAAACCAGTAAAAGAGCAGCAGGAAGCAAAACTCAGATTTGTTCCATCAATAATAACAGTCCTTGTTTCATAGAAATGGAGAATCATTGAGGCTGGAAGGCAGATCTTGTGGATGAATGCCCCTCCCAGACATGGATCAACCTTCTTTAGTCAACCTTGAAACTCTATCAGGGATGAAAATCCCACAAAATTTCTGTTCTGTTTTTTGATCATCATTATTGTGAAATCAGACTTTTTATTTATTTTCTTTTATTATTCTTATTTTTATTTATTATTTTATATATTTAATGTTTTCTTGTTAATATTTTATTTATTATTTATATTATTTATTATTAGTTTATTTCTTTTATATAAATAATAAGATATTGTATATTTATATTGTTTGTATAAATAGCATGAAATATAATTTATATTATTTCTATACATGAAAATATAAATAAATATTGACTATTTTGAATATTCCTTATTTCTAATATTTATTATTTATCTTATTTTATTACTTCTTTTTCTTTTTTACTTGTTTTTGTTCTTTGCTCTGCATGTGGCTTCATGTCTGGAAACCTCTGTAGGAAATACGCTTTTTATTTTTGTAATTCTGCCTTTACACTCATTTGTAGAACTGAAACTCCTGCAGCTAAGCAATGTCTTGTCTCCCTCAGGACCTTTCAGTTGAGCTCCTCTATAGCCATATATGAAATAGGGTTCAGCCATGGATTCAGACACAGGCCTGCTGCTGAGTACAGAATTTAACTCTAAACCATTTGCCCTCAATGGCTTTGTTTAGGTAAGACAGCAACATTTCAAGAAGACATGATTCACAAAATTGCTTAGGCCAGGGAACACCTCACCACAGTAAGGTCTTACAAGATGAACATGGACTTCTTATGATAAATTTGACATTATGATGTCTCCCTCTGCTTAGGACTCATACATATCATACAGGATTTACTTTTATTAGTATATATCATCTGTGATTCAAAGAATACTGCACCAGGCTTTTATAGATAATTTAGTTCATTGCACGGAGTGCTGCGCATTCCTCAAAGACAAAGATCACAAAGAGAATGAAAGTTTCAACATATTCGGTATGTATGGAATGACAGGGCAGACATATGAGTTACACAGCCAGGCATGGCAAAAGGGCTTAAAGGATATTTTAAAGCCTAAGAATGTATCTAGATCTGATCTTTCACAAATAAGGACAAAGGTTTTTGGAATCAGGTTGAGAACTTACTTTTCTACTCAAAAGCATAATTAAGATCTCAGTCCAAAAAAGGCAGCTTAATTTAAAAACAAACAAACAAAAAACCAACCAAACAAACTAACTAAAAAAAAATCCAATAAATCCTAAAATATCTTACTATTTCAGATACACTTCAATGGAAATCTCCTTAGGACTGCGATATTCGGTCAATAAATGATGTGAGAAGCTCTTGCAAAAACGTGATTTCTGTAGCAATAGAATCTGCTGGGAGTGATTTAGGACTCCAAATTTAGGAGTTCTTATCTCTAGAAAATCTTGAATACTCTGAACATGATTTCCTTTTATCTCAGGTTTTTAATCTTCCAGTTAATCTTTATTTTTACAAACACAAAGATTAAAAAATGGGCTAGTTATTATGTGCATGCCACTAAGAAAAGTTATACCCATTTGTAATAAGTAATGCTGTAAATTTTGATTATAAAATTAACTTAATCCAAAATAATGAATTATATTCACTCTTTCCTAATATGCTAAAACATAAGAAAACAAAAATGCACAAACAATATTTTGTTTGTTAAATTTTATTTAGAGGCCTTTACCTTCCTATACTAAGAGAGAGACTCTCTAGTTTTTAGTCAGATGCTTCTTTACAGGGGAAAACAAGGTGATTGTAACTCATTAATTTTTCCTCTTCAATTTGTGTTTCAAACATGTTTTTCAATTTTAAACATATTTTTATTTATTTCCCAGGAAGACTGATGGCTCAGTAATAAATTCTGTTTCTAAGACACTTACTGTGGTAACACTTCTAAATAGGTGTGAATAGATTTTGTGGCATAAATAATGTTTTTTCACACTACCACTCTCTTGTTGCCAGCTGATACTAACCATACTTCTAATAAGCTAATGTCTTGACAGAATGTCTTGCATAAACCTATTACTTTCTACGGCCTTGAGGCTAATATCAACAGTATGCTTTCTTTCAGCCTAATTCCAACAGCACATTAGCATATGTACCCTTGCTTACAACTGTCATGGACCTGGAGACAGCAATGTACAAATAAAAATCTGTCTGGATCACAGAGCTAGCAACGCTAACAATTTAGTGCAAATTACAACTAATTTTTTTGTGAGTTTGTTGTTTTTTGGTGGGTTTTTTTTTGTTTAGTTTGGGGTTTGTTTTTTTTTTTTAAGTCACATGTCCTGAATTCATGTGATTTATAGGGAGAAATAAATGTCTTTTGGAACATAAAATTCAATGCAGATTAAAATTAGAAACTACAGCCTAAGAAAGAAGTATGAAAGTATCATAAACCAACAAACAAATAAATGAATATTGATTAAATAAGTTTCAAATTATTTGGCAGAACCTCAGAGGTTTGGAATTGTCTGGCTGAAAGCTTTGGACTGTCTATGGGGAGGAAAAGGGCACACAAACTATTAACATATAGCTCCTTTGTGCAGAGGTCCCTAACCCTATTACAATTCCTAGTCATGCAGCAGAGTTGCACCTAGGGCTGGTAAGGGCACTCATTTGTTTCAACTATTATGGATACTAGACTCTGCACTTATTCATGATTGATGGAAGGCAGAAAATGTCTTTCAGAGATCAAGAAAATTAGATGTGACAATTTTTTTGGCTGTCAGAACGTGAACTTTTAAAGACTGATGAAGCAGTACAATAAGTAGACAAGAACTGAAGTATGTCCAATGATAAAATAACCTAATTTGCACAGTGATGGAAAAATCTAAGAAAAGAAGTTTTGCCCTAAACTGTCTTATGCTTTCAGAGTGATTATAGTAAAAATCTTCAGAAGATTAAAAATAAGATTTTTAGGTATTCATACTTATTTATCTTATTGGTTTCAAACAGTTTGTTATCTATTGGCTCTGAAAATGTAGGAAGTAGTGGAACTATGGAGGTTCAACATTTCCCTTCTCCTGACGCATCTACCTGAGTGTTGTGTTGTCCTGAAGAAACTATTTTCTGTTCGAGGAACACTGCTGCTTCTTACCTTTCAGAATAGAAGCATTTTAAGATCCTCTACTTCAAATGACACATTTTTTGCTAAAGTAAAAAATTATTATTAATATTTAAACAAGTCAACTGTCAAAGTTTCTGTATCCTAAATCAAAGTATTGTTCCAATGCCTGTTGCCATAGAAACTAAATATCTCAAATCTTCCATAAAATGTTGTTTATTTCCAATATAGACAGTGGACTTTTCATTTCATTCATTCTTTATTTGAATCATTCAAAGAAGGATATTACAGTCATTGAATATGTAGATGGCAGTATTACTGAAGATAGTTCTGCTTTGCTCAGCAGGCTTTCAACTCAAGAACAAAAATGTAGTTTGAAAGTAGGCTGCTATACCACTGTAGTGCAAACAAATTTGAAAATCTATTTATCTAAATGAATCCTGCTGGCTTTCAGTTAGGTCCACAGATACTCAGCAGAGTTTTTTATTGTGGTTTTTATTAAATAAAAAATTATTAAATATAATTATTAGCTGAAGTAAATAGAAATATATCTTCAAGATAAGGGGGAAAATGAATTAGACTGTTTGAAGGTCTTGGTAGTATTTCCACCAATCTTGGTGGTATTTCCAGAGAAGATGGTGAGAGACACACTGTGTTTTTATTTCAGCCTTTAACTAGAGCTATCTTTTCTGATACAGCTCCTAAGAGACCTCTTCAGCCATCTGTTTCTCCTTATCGAAAAACTCATGGAGTTCAGACACTCCTTTTGGTTAGCCTCTAACCTCAGCAAAAACTTTTTTTTTTCAGCCATCAACACAAAATTAATGTAATTCACATCACAAAATTTCCTTTTGGAACTTTGAGGACAAATAAAAGTACAGAAATAGAAGCTGTTTCTTCTGAACAAAGCAGATTGATAATGCTGAAAAGTATACAAGATTCAGAGGAAAAGCTGAGAGTTATGTTTTATCAATTTGTTGCCCTTTAGGCTTGTTTTTCTTCTCAGCCATCATCAACAGTGTTAGGTCACGTCCATGTTTATTTGTTTAAAACTGTGCTCTATATTCCTGCTGTTGTTATACTGATTTTCCTGATTTTGACAAGTTCTTTTTATCTATCTGTATGAATGCAAACAGTGTGATGTCAAACAGACTAAGGTGTATCTAAGATTTATAAAGCAAACATACTTACCCAAATATTTCTGTATTCTCCCTAGCATATTGTTGCCTTCCTCATTATAGCCTGGCCTGCAAATAGATGCAGAATTGCCCATCACAAAGTAAGGCACATTTTCATCCTTTCTCTGATCATGTATTTGAGCAAATTTCCTGGACGGAGAAGGATGCAAGTGCCTGCATTCAGATCCATAGTGTTATTTTCATAGCTGTGAAAATGTAGCTAAATACATATAAATTTGCCATTATTGGTACAAGGGCACAGTTTTTTCTTGGCCTAAGAATGTAGGGTCTTTCTTGCTCTCAACCAATTCTATCTCATCTTAGCTGAGATAGTAGTGGTGTAGCAGTAAGTTGACAATTGCCAGAATTTGTTTCAGTTTTAGTTTGGCTTCAAACCACTCAATGCACAGGGAACTGTCTGGATTGTCCCACTCCAAGAGTTGTGCTCAGCATTTCAGTGTCTAAGTGGCAAGTGGCACTCCACAGGAGTCAGTATTTGGACTGACATCTTTGTTAGTGACACGGACAGTGGGATTGAGGGCAGCCTTAGCAAGTTTGCTGATGGCACTGCTGCTAGGAGGGAAGGATTGGCATGCAGATGGAAAGCTTGGTCCATGAGAACTTCATGAAGTGCAACCAGGTCAAATGCAATATAAATTTTGATTAGATATTACAAATAAATTGTTCATCGTGAGGGAATTTTTGGATATCCCATCACTGGAAGTGCTCAAGAGCAGGCTGGATAGAGCTTTGAGCAATTTGGTTTACTGAAAGGTGTCACTTTCCCTGACAGGAGGGTTGGAACAACATGATCACTAAGGACCTTCCAACTCTAATCATTTTATTAATCTATGATTTGTTAAATTGTGTGGTATAGCTGCTAGCGTAAATTAATATAGTAGAAACTGGTACCCTTGCTATGTAGAAGAAACTATCTGTGATCAAAAATACAAACACAGTGGACAAGTACTGGCCCTTGAGTGATTACAGGCTTGTAGGTCTGGTAATAACAGAAAAAAAACCCAAGAGTTATATGGAACTACAATTCAGTAATAAAAGAGCTGTTAAACAGATTGTGTTAAAAATAGTATAAAACAACTTTAAGCAGATACACCTGGGAAAAAAGTGAGGGAATATATCAGCCATTCCCATTGTACTCCACCTCCCGAGAAATGGGTGCTCTGATATGCCCACATGTCCACAAACACACACACGCACACACACACACACACACATACATGCTCACTTCTCAGTGAAGATCAGATAATAATTTTGCCCAAATTTGAACTTAGGACTCTGCTTATCAGGTGTATTCTTTTCTTGCCCAGAACACAATATTAAACTGAAGACAGTATCCAGCTTGGTCATTAGTGCTTTTGAACAAAGTGGGTTTCCTGTAGTCTTGCAGTATATCTGCAAGTGTGTCTCATGGATGTGCATTTTATGCAATAGGATGTCTCAGTGGCAACCAAAACTCTGTTTATGCAGCTGAATCCTGTAGTCAATATCTGGGGGGTTTAATTCTCTTTTCCAAACCACCCTTTCAGTTATAGAGGAATATACCACCTTCTAGTCACACAAGCTCTGTCTGCACAGGGCTGTTGCCAGCTACATCTGGCAACCACCCTGACTCCAGTGAAAGGCAATGGTACACAAAATCTCACTACAAAATCTTATGTCCTAGTTCTCCTCCTGTTTTACTGTGGACCCAGAAGGAAAACATAAGCAGGCCAAATAATGAAGGACAGTAGGGGAATTTATGAGAAGGAAGTCAGGCAGGGGAATGTTAGCTAGTTGGTGGGTGCTTCTAGGTAAGCAAAATATCAAGTAGAGAGAAATTCTGGACAGTAGACAGTGTAGTGTAGTGATTATCATAGCAGACTCAGATTTGCAATTTCAGTGATTCAAAAGAAGGTATCAAAGAAAATAATTTCAATCTTTCATCTATGTAATGATACTGTAATACAAAAACAGTTTAATCAATGCTTCATGAAAAAGACATTAGGTTTTGAACTCAAAATATTTCCTTCCTTCTTTTGCTCCTTGTCTTTCCTCAGGTTTCCTGATTTTCATATGACATGGCTCATGTACAGTGCTTGGGGCTTTCATTGCATCACCAGCATCAAAAGTAAACTTGTCAATAATTTCAACAAAATCAGGAAGAAGACTTCAAAGCATATCACAGGAGCTCTTGGCTGTGAATAGCACATTTGTGATGTCCCCCAAAAAATCATGCAGTTCGTTCTCCTCATGTGATCATGGGTGGGGCAAATGGGAATGAACAGATGGGTCAAGAGGAGCATGATTTCTGCAGTGGTTTTATCCTTGCATGCTAGTGAAACCTCAGGGGATAAAACAGAATTTGCTACAGTGATTGATTTCTTTTTTTGTTATAAACACGTCTTTGTCAGAGAGACAGCATACAACTGCACTTCTCAGTTTTCACTTAGCAAAGTTGCCACTGAGGTCACTAGAACTTTGGCTGAAGAATTTGCCTATATTGCCAGTATATGAGAGTGCCATTCCTTCCACTGACAGAATCATTTATGGAAAAACACAATGACAGCTTCTCCTTCCTGTTCCAGATGAAGATTTCTGCATAAGTTTAATCTGTACATCGTGGACCACCCACAGGTTGTCACACAAAGCACTTTCAGTATAAGAGACAAGCTCACTGTACAGCTTCTCAGTTATGAACCAAAACCCCCTCATCTAAATTCAGTTCATTCTTTATCCAAGCACTTCTTGCAATCAATGTCTGCAATTTAGTTCATGAAGTCTGTTTTCCCTTGAAATTTTCTTGGAGAAATAACATACTGAAAAAATATAATATTCATCTTCTTGACTGATTTTTGCCTTTCTTTCAAGTAGATGGACAGTAACCATTGAATTTATTATTCAGTTCTGCATATTTAAATATCTAAATATCTAAGCAGTATACCTTAAAATTTCAGGAGGGTGTGCACTGAATATCCATTCTGAAATATTTGTGAACATTTGGATATACATAGTCATCAAGATATACTTCATAAGACCGAGCACCCATCTATCCATCCTCTGTAGCTTTGCACTTTCAGGAGCCAAAATGTGGTACTTGGAAAGAACACACTTAAAAAGTGGCAAAGATATAATGATGGTAAAGATTCTCCATCAGCTTTTAGCTGAACACAAAATATTGTTTTACCTGTAAAATATTCACTGACGTACAACTGACATTTCAGCAGAGGTAAACAGTGGTCCAGGAACCTCATTTTCCCTGTAATAAACAGTGAATTCCTCAACTTGTCTAATTGAACAGAAGAGAGGAGATGGACACTGCATCCTCACCCTCATTCTCCTCCTGGGGGAGACAAGGTGGGACAGTGAGCTCTGGAATATTGCAGACTACTGAGATCACCCTTAGTTGAAATCTCCCTTAGCTTAGTGAAAACATTCCCTGACCAGAGAAAAAACTTTATCCTGTGCTTTCTGTTTCTCATTTCTATATTAAAAGCAGTATCATTTCTATTTGTCCTACAGGCATTCAGTCAGGTCTAATTTCTGAACCACTTGGAGACTGTCAGATGAAATAGCTGCATAAATGCCCATCAGTTAGACTAGTAGATACATGTAAGTTGGGGGGTGGGGGGGGGCATTTATGTGTGCTAAGAATAGTAAGAGATCTACATTGAAGTATTTGAGGTTTAAACAGGAATGTACAGGGTGTTTTTTTTCTTACCCTTATACCATCTAGTACTGCAGCTCCCTAATCCCAGTGCCATTTGTACAACTTTGTCTTGTCAGTAGCCATTACAAAGTATTGGTGATGTGTAAGTTTCAGGTAAGTGTGAGCAATTGCAAAGGCATTGAGATATATCCTAGCTGTAACAGCTTGTCAATGGAATAAACTTCCA
>VWZN01011099.1:9185-74733 GCA_013396955.1 Regulus satrapa
AAAAAAAAACCCTGCAGCTGCATTAGAGCACCGATGGCAGCAGCACAGTGACTCAAAGTGTCCAAGGCCAGCTTGGACAGGGCTTGGAGCAACCTGGTCTGGTGGAAGCTGTCCCTGCCCATGGCAGGGTGGAACAAGATACTCCTCCAAGCCCAAGCACTCCGTGGTTCTGTGCTTCCGTGGTTTGTGAGCATTGTGACCTTTCCCTACACCCTCCAGCTCTTTGTTAGATCCCAACACCTGTGTTTGAACACACACGGATGTGCTGGTGTTCAAAGAGAAATCCTTCAGGCTGTGCCATGAAGGAAACCTTTCTTTCCTCATAAATAGGCAGTTTGAAATTCATTAAGTTGTCCTGGAATGCATTTTTGGGGCTTGGACACAGTCCTTTGCTAGGGAACATTTTTGAGACTCTCTCTAATGGTAGCAAGGCAAAAATTGTCCAGAGCCATTCCCACAGCCAGAAACGGGTCATTTCATGCCCAATTTACAATATGCAGAAGTCAATACATATCATTAGTGTGAGCTGAGCAGGGAAGAATCATCTGTGCTATTGAAGCTGACTGTGATTAGCTGGTGCAGGCATCAACACAGTGTCACACAAGGCTGTGGAAACTGTCACACACATACAGCCTTCCAAATGCCCTTTGCATACACTCCCTCTGTACTTTTCGTTTGGTGCCTGCATTCCCAATACTGGAGCAGCAAGACAGTCACAAACAGCACTTTTTGCAGCTGTTTTAGCTCCTATTTAAAGTTCTGTCGTGCGCTGGCCTCGCTCTAACACACCCCAGCTCTCCCTAAGAGCAGCACCATCGCTCACAGTCACTGATTTAAACCATCAGAGCCCTTCATCGGTAACAAACGGGCCCCAGCGTGCGGGACAGCCTGGATCAGCCCCCTCCCAAGGCAGCCTCGGGGCTGAGCTCAGGGCACGCAGCCGAGCACCAGCAGCTCAGCAGAGCTCAGCACGTGTCTGCTTAAACCGCAGCCGGTGCCAGCCGTGCGAGAGAGCTGGCGCTGCTCAGAGCAGCAAACACAGCGCTGAATGCAAGGGGAAAAGCCAAAGGCAAGGAAGGAAACCCTGTTCCACATTCCACGCCTCACCACTGGCAGCAGGTGTGCTTCAGCTGGGATGTGCCAACAGGGAGGGCAGGGAAAGCCCCCTGAGGTCCCGGCATTCACTCGTGTTCTGCTCCCGCATGTTTTCCTAATGCAAAGAACGAGCCAAGAACAGCAGGATGCACCTTCCTGCTGCCTGGCCGTGCCACCTGCAGGCAGGCCACGACCTTCTGGGCTGGACTTGCCCATGTCCAGCTGAGCCAGGAGCTGTCTGACACCACCCAGCTCCACAGCCACCCACCCCTGCTGGCTCTCCTTGGCACCCTGCCCACTGCCCAGGCTGCCCCAGCCTTGCCTGCTCCCCAGTGAACGGCTCCTGCGCCTGCTCCTTCCCTGCAGCGCTGCTGCCCGGGGCAGAGATGTGCAAGCACGTGTCTCCTTGGATTGAGGAGAATCCTTGTTTCGGCCGGGGAAATGGAGGGCCTTTGGTCAGGGTTTCAGTGGATCAAAACTGAACACTCATCGCTGTGCCTGCTCTCCTGGCAGCCTCTGAGAGCACCTCCAGGGTCATTCCTTGTGGAGCTAGAGAGAACAAATCCCCCCGACCCCCCGATGGATGGTCCATCCCCCACCCAGCTCCCCCAGAGCTGCTGCAGCAGCCCAGAGATTGCAGCAGGTGTGGGTGTCAGACTTGTGGACGTGAGCACAGCGCTGGCACAGCTGGTCCCAGGAGAGGGACCAAGGAGCCAGCACCTCATCCATCCCTCCTGCAGCCCAGCTGGGGTGGCTGCGGGGATGGACATTGCCACAGAAACCCTCACCCACATCCTTTGGGAGACTGGATCACCGGATCACAGAATCATTTAGCTTAGAAAAGGCTCCTAAAATCATAGAGTCCAACCTTTGATGAAAGGGGTTTTGTCGGCTGTAAATTTGTCCTTTCCTTTTGTACGCCTCCACCATATTTGAGCCATCGTGAGCAATTTCTTTTAAAATAATAATAACTCAGACTAACAGCCATATTTGCAAAGGCACCAAGCTCATGTTCCCTGCTCAGCTGGACCCTTTTTGCCAACCAAGAGAAGGCATCCTGTCCATACACTGGTGATGCCATGGGGTGGAGGCTCCTGTTAAGCACTGACTGAAACCACACAGGGCAATGCAGCCACAAGCATTGAATTCCTGAGGATGCAGTTTTCCTGCCCAGGGACACAGTTTATTAGCAAATGCTGCTGCCATGTTTTATTGTATCTACTATTCCAACAGCCATATGGGAGGAAATCTGTAAATTACATTACAGTAATTAATACACGCTTACACAGCTTATACAAAAGTGTTGAATGAATGGTGCTACAGGAAACAAACACTAAAGTGTCCTGGGTTTAGTGCAGGCTGTGCCAGGGCTGTGTGCTCTGTCCCAGCTCTGAACCAGCTGGGCCCTGCTCTTGATCTCTCCACACCCACCCCTGCCCAGGCACAGCTCTGCTGCTCATGGGCCACGGAGTGACTGATGCAATTCCATCATCCCAGGGGAAATGCTGCACCAGGGAGGTGCCAGGCATTCCCAGCTGGATCAATCTGGGATCCAGAGCAGCCCAGGCATTCCCACCTGGATCAATCTGGGATCCAGAGCAGCCCAGGCATTCCCACCTGGATCAATCTGGGATCCAGAGCAGCCCAGGCATTCCTACCTGGATCAATCTGGGATCCAGAGCAGCCCAGGCAGCCTTTCCAGGGGATGCCCAGAGGAAGAGCAGCCCTTGCCCAGCAACCCTGGATCTTGGGAGGAGGACTGAGCCCTCCTGCAGGATCCTGCTCCAGCAGAGCCACGTTTGGCACTGCAGGAGGACTGCAGCACCATTCCATGGACTGACACCAACCCCTGACTGACAGGGGCCAGCCTGGATCCTGACTGTGGCCGTGCTTTCGTACTATGGCATTTTATTTTAATTTTCCCATTAAGCTGTAGGTTTTTTTCTTTCTTGCTAGTAAAGAACTGTTACTCCTATCCTCATATCTTTGCCTGAGAGCCTCTTAATTCCAAAATTATAATAATTAGGAGGGAGGGGGTTTGCATTTTCCATTCCAAGGGAAGTTCCTGCCTTCCTTTGCAGACACCTTTGTTATTTTGGGTTTTTTGGGGGTTTTTTTTTTGTTGTTTTTTTGGTTTTTTTTTAAACCAAGACATAAAGCAAAACAATGGAGTTTTATGAATATTTAATTCTTGTAATTTATTTAAAGTAGTAAGCACAGTGTACTCTCATCTACAGAGCACCTGCTCAGATGAAGCATTCTCTTTTTTAACAATCTTGCACAGTTTCACAAGATGCCATAGATTATCTTGTCGCAATTAGTTTTTTATCCAAATAAATGGGAGGAAAATAGGTCCAAACTTTTGACTACCTCTGCTTGCTAAGAAAGGGGCTGTTTGCTTCCAGAGGGAGCCTCAGGAAATTTTCACAGGGGATGGAGGGACAGGACACAGGGAATGGCTTCCACTGCCAGAGGGCAGGACTGGATGGGAGATTGGGAATTGGGAATTGCTGGCTGGGAGGGGGGCAGGCCCTGGCACAGGTGCCCAGAGCAGCTGTGGCTGCCCCTGGATCCCTGGCAGTGCCCAAGGCCAGGCTGGACCCTGGGGCTGGAGCAGCTGGGACAGTGGGAGGGGTCCCTGCCAGGGCAGGGGGGCTCTGGGGGGGATTTGAGGTCCCTCCCAACCCAAATCCTTCTGGGAATCTGCGATGTTGGGAGTTACTGTAAAGCACAGTCTCAGGCAGCTGGGACAGCCCAGAGCAAGGGACTGTCACCGTCCCAGATGTGAGTGCAGCAGGAGCAGCAGGAGCAGCAGGAGCAGCAGGAGCAGCAGGAGCCAGAGCAGGCTCCTCACCCGCCCTGCACGGGACAGAGGGAGCCGTGTCAGCAGCGCTGCCTCAAACCAACCCCGCCAAAACTGCACCAGGGCTTGCTTTCGTGGCTTCTTCCATTATTGCTGAGGCTGTTAAAAACTGACTAATTGAGATTGCAGCTTGGCTGCTGTGGGTGGCAGTTGAGGGCCAGCTCCGTGGCTCCATCCCCAGCACAAGGTCAGCAGTGCCAGGACGGGGCTGAGCCAGGAGCAGGAGCTGCACCCACCCACCAAACCAGGGGGTGCCTCCAGCTTGGTGGGACCCAGCCCCACACACGGCCCGGGGAATGAACCCTTGCTCACGGTTGTTCCTTGTGGGGCTTTTTGGTTATGTTTGCTGGGTTTTTACTTGGAACTTGTGACAGAATTGAAACATGACCTGAACCAAAGGAATTCTAGATCTGTAACACAAAGAATTTATGGTCACTTCCCAAGACAAAAGCAATGGATTCCAGGGCATTCACACTCATCACAAGCTGGGATATTTCTATTCCAGAGCTGACCCAAGAAAGTCATTAGCTTTCTCAGCTATGCTAACTAACACATCCTCTACTGCTTGCCGGCCATGCCAATTTGGTGTGTGAATGCCAAAAAACAGAACATCACATTTGCAAGAAAGAAAAAACCCACACAGTCCTACAATCCTGAGCAGCTGCTGGCCGCTGATACAGCCTGATAAATCCTGGACACTTCCCTGTTATGTTTGGTATCTCACCCGAAAAAAAGCTGTTTGTTTTGGGTGTTTTTTATGTTTAAAAAGAATTCACCTCTTGCTTTATAAGCACATCAAACATATTTAATTGAAAGCTGATTTTTCTTTCCTCCAAGCTATTATTGCACAATTCCTGAATAAACTCTCTAATTTCCGCTATTCTGGGCCACAGTCTGTTCTGATTTTGTGGATGCTCTGTTTAATCCCTATTGTTTAAATTTGCTGCTGAAATGGCTGGGACTCCTCTCTCCAGCAGCAGGAGCGCCCTTTGCAATCCTGTTTCCCTGGGTCTATGTGTTGTCCCTTCAACACATTAAAAACAAGCAATAAAGCCAAATAGATGATGAGCGTTAGCTAGTGAGATCAAAAATGAGAATGCTTTTAGTGTCTAAGAAAGAAAGCTGTGATTAACTCTGTGGCTTAGGGAACGAGCCAGCAACAAGACACAAACAAACCTTTGTATTTTGACAAACACGAGTTCATCTTACTCCCAAGTGCTTCCATCTGCTAACGCCAGCACCTGCACATCTGTTTTAACAGGACTACAGGTATTTCTACCCAGGGACACTCCAGAGCTATGTTATATAAAGTGAGGAAATTATTTTAGCACCTCCTACCCATCCGGGTAACGGGTAGAAATCTTCCAGTGCCAGCAGTCCGAGGAAGTGTAACCATGGCACTGAGCTGTGGCCGGAGTCTGCCCCAGGAGTGGGGACGGCCAGAGCAGCAGCAGCCAAGGCTGGTTCATCCTTAGCTCCTGCCAAGGGGCAGGACACCGAGGGAAAACTCCTGTGGGCTCGCCCGGGCTCACCAGAGGGGCAACAACAGGGGGCAGGGGCAGGGGTCTCCTCCCGGGCAGGGGTCTGTGGATTCCTCAGGAGGCTCCAGACCCACAGTGCCCCCCTGGTGCCTCTTCCCCATTGCTACATGAGGCTCTTGGCAGCCCTTCGAGGTGACAGAGCTGGCTGTGGGCACTGCCGGGGACCCAGGGGCAGCCACAGCTGCTCTGGGCACTCTGGGCCAGGGCCTGGGCACCTCCTAGCCAGGAATTCCTTCCCAATATCCCGCCCAGCCCTGCCCTGCCCTGTGTGAAATCATTTCCCTTTGTCCATCCATCACATCCGTGTCTCTCCGTTTCAGAGAGGAGGCTATGGAGCAGGACAGTGCCAAACGCTTTCCCAGGTGCCCTGCAGCCAAGCAGCAGAGGCCAGTCGATGGCAAACAGGGCTCTGGGAGGTGCCCTTCGGCACTGTCTCTGTGCTGCTACCAAAATCTGCCTTCTGTCAGAGCCTGAAAGTGCTGCAATTCCAGCTCCCCTGTACCTCTTAGAGCCAGCCATTAAAAATGAGGCTCTGGGAAAGTAGGGCACTCTGAAGAATGCATCATTAAATTATCAATATTTAAGCACATTTCTGGACAAACTAGGCACCGGAGCCCTTGCTTTTCCAGAACATAGATTGAGTTTTCACAGCCACAATATTTCTCTGTGTGTTTAGAGGGAAAAACAAACAAATTATTGCTTGTATGTGCCTGGCTGATATGAATGGATGACCAGCTGTACACCAAGCTGGGCTGGTGAGCTTGTGCTCCCCACAGTCCAAAAGACAAGGCATGGTCATAAGTAGGTTTTCATATTTCCATGTATTGTGGAGCTTTTCTGCATTATGGTGCAGAACACAGCATTCCCGGGATGTGGGACACGGCCTGGCGTCAGATGGGTTCGGATGTTGTGCAGGAACGTGCTGGGTGAGGACTCTGCGTTTAAGCTGATCAATCAATCAATAAATGAATCAATAAATAAAAGAGAGCTGCTGTTTGCTGTGGGGAAGGTGGGTGCTGGCCGTGCTGTGCATCACTGCAGACACAGGCTGACATCATCTCTGCTGCTCTTTGTTGACTTCCTCCCCACACAGAAATCCAAGTCATCAAAATGTAATCCTGTTTGTTGTACTTCTGGGGCCCGGGGAATGCAGGCAGCCAGTGTCATGTGCAGGGGAGGGCTCCCAGAGCCTGCTTAATCCATCCCCAGAGCAGTGTCTTTGCTAAATGCTCTGTGGTAATGACATTGTGCTTAGCTGGATGCACTGATATGTGAAGAAGACGAGACTCGGGGAAAAAAGAAGAATGTAGAATACCAATGCTGTACTTCAAAATCGTAATGGGGTTACATACTATAAATCTTTTTATGTCTGTATTTTTAACAAAAAAAATTTTGCTCTTTCAAGCAATAATTCAGCCTTGTTAGCCTTAAGTTCTATAAAGTTTCCAGTAATGAGCTTTCCAAATGTTAAACCTGTTATTTTATTCATTGTGATTGAAACTAAAATTGCTCTTCAGACGCAAAGCTGTCAGCATAAGATCACGACTGACAAAGTGACTCCCAGCTAACGAACGCTCCTGTCTCTGCCTCCCAAGGGATGCTCCGTGCTCCAGAGAGGGCAGAACGGATGAAGGCCTCTGGAGCTGTCGCATGGCAGAGCCCCTCACATGAAGAGAGCTCCTGTCCAGGCCTTTGGGAGGAATAGCTGAGCCCCGGGAGGGCCTGGCTCCGTGCTCAGCCCCGGTGCCAGGGCAGCAGACCGAGTGTGTTGGCAGCATTCCCTCGGGACGGGTTCTCCCTGCCAGCCTGTCTCCTGGCTGGGGTCCGCAGTGGCTCCTGAGTTCCAGTGACACCAGGGAGCCCCTGGCACCCACAGCTGAGGGCAGAAGCAGCACAGGTTGCCCAGAGCTTTGCTCGTTCTGTTGGGAGAGCTCTGAGTGTGTCCTGTGTGTGCCTGGGGCAGGGTGGAAGTCTGAAAACATCAGGAACCAAAAGCAGTGGCTGAGTTTCAAAGGAAATGTCCCAAACCTGGCCCAGGTGAGTCAGGTGCTGCCATAGGGGCGCTGTAGCAGCACAGCCCTGGTGAAGAACAATGAGCATGGAGTCACAGATTGAGTGGGGCTGGAAGAGACCTTAAAACCCACCCAGTCCCAGCCCTGCCATGGACAGGGACCCTTTCCACTGTCCAAGGCTGCCCCAAGCCCATCCAGCCTGGCCTTGGGCACTGCCAGGGCTTCCCCAGGCTCTGTGCAACCTGAGCACGGAGTGCTGAGCCTGTCCCTGGCAGGGCTGGAGCTCCCTGTGCTCCCATGGCCAACAGCTGTGAGAGGGACCAGAGTCCAGGAGACGCCTGGGACATGTTCCTTGTTTTGAGATAGTTCCAGCATCTTGAGAGCAATGAACTCTTATCTCCCTGGATATTTCCTTTGCTGAGAAGCGCAGGAACACATCTGGCAGCTCCGTGGGCTGAGGTGGTGGCCCTGAGCCGGAGCATGCAGCACTGGTGCAATGACCAGCAATCCCAAACTCCCTGTGGCCTGGACTGAAGGGGACACCAGAAGCTGTGTTCGCTGCACCACTGACAGTGGGCAGGGTGGGTCTTGTCAGCCCAAGACCCATAACCCAGTCCTGCAGGGGTGCAGGGCACCAGGAGAAACTGGTTAGACCAAGCCTGTGCCACAGGAACACGGAGAAATGCAGTCCATGCTCTGATTTTTCTTTTAACTAGATCTCCTGTGCTGTTTCTGAAGTGCTCTATGACCCTAGAGCTAGACTAGAGCTTTTTTAACTAGAGCTTTGGATGAAAGCCTGGTTCCAGCACAGCTTCCACCCACACACCACAGCTGGGCTGACACTCCTGCTCACAGCAAGGCTCAGAGGAGATGTGTGTTACTGTCCAAGGATTTGGGCCCTCAGTAAAAAGAAAGAAACTAAACCCAACTGTTTCGCCAACAGAATCTCCCCGAAAGAATATGTTTGGCAGGTTCTTGATGGTGTTGTTAACAATATCCTTAGATATATGAAAATACCACCGGGACTTCGATTGTGATTAAAGCCTTTTGACATGTCAGTTACAAACCTGGAAGATCCAGAGGGATTTTGACACTTCCATGTGAGGAGAAACACCTGATGAGTAACCTGACCTGGCAGCTGGCAGCAGGTCTCCAGAGGAACCCAGCAATGCTGTACGAGCTCCCCAGAAGTTCAGCAGAGCTGTGAGCAGAGAGCTCGGCTCAGGGCTCTGGCAGGAGCCAGGCTCCTGCAGCACACGGATTAAAGGCAAACTCAGGGCTCCTCAGAATCACACAGGCAGAATGTGCAAAGCTGTCAGAAGGATGAGAAAGAAAGGAGAAGCTGAGATGGGGTTGTGGAAGAAATGGGTGTGCAGTTGTCTGTACAAATAGCTGAAGAAATCATCAAATGAACTGAGCAGAGGAAGAACTGGAGGCAAAATTTTGAAGTTTACCAAAACTCACTGAGCATTGTAGAGGCTTCAGGCTTTGCAGAAGTGTTCTTTGCACCCTTGGTGGTGGGGAGCTGCAGCCAAGAGCTGTCTGATGCCACCAGGGTGCTGCTGGGGTGTGCCAGGGCCGGGCAGTGTGTGTGGGAGCCCAGGTGGCTCCTGCAGGACATGCAGGGATGCCCAGGACACTGCAGTGTGCCCTGCGGGATGTCCAGCCCCCTCGGGCTGGTCTGAGGGCAGGTCCCACACGGATGTGTTCAGGTGTGGGGACCCCTCTTGTCTCCAGTGCGGCTGGAATTGCTCTTTCCAAAGGCAGAGTCCTCTGAGTCAAGTGGGATTTTCCTTGTGTCTTCTCAGGACTCTCCAAATGTCAGGTTGTTAAAGCCAACAATAGGTCAGGGAACATTTGGAACAGTTCTAAGACTAGCATACAAACTAGTCTTTTCTTACATCATTGCTTTTGTGAAACGACATCTGTCACTGATGACAGAAGGAATGTTTTCCTCTCACACCCATGGTTACTTATGCTCTGCACAGCCCTTGAAACAGCAGAAATGGGGAAGATCACTGCTCTCTCTACCTTGCTGTGTAGGAAATTCATTGTGGTAGATCTCTGTGGCTATTAAAGTAACATGTTATTTTGAATACTGAATGATTTCTTTCTATGCTTCTGTTAGCCTGTAGTTCCCCCAAGCAGTGACGGGTTCTGTTGTGCCACCTGCCCCCAGTCTGCCACCAGACCCGCGCTTCCTCTCCTGGCCAGCTCAGCTCTTCCTGCTAGGACTTCTGGATTTCAGCTCTTCTGGGATCACCGTGGAGCTCCACCATGGAGCTGTGCAGGTTTTACTGCAAGTGCACGGGGTTGCACTGAAGGTAGAGCAACCAATTAGAACTGCCCAGCCTAACCAGGCAAAGCAAAATGCAAAGACTAGCAAGACAACCAGATCTCAACTACTTTTTTTTCCTAGATTTACTTAACAAGAGCTTTGCAGGAAGGCAGAGAGTCATGACTTAGTGGGGATGAAGGCCAGCATCAGCATCAGCAAGTAAAGGGTCAGTGTGTTCCTTCAGAGCTCCTAAAACAAGTCAAAAATGATGTTTCCTTCAGTGGGATTTGGCCCCTGGATGCTGGGTGCCCTT
This sequence comes from Regulus satrapa, assembly GCA_013396955.1. Classification (NCBI taxonomy): domain Eukaryota; kingdom Metazoa; phylum Chordata; class Aves; order Passeriformes; family Regulidae; genus Regulus; species Regulus satrapa. Next base: position 19,288 of record VWZN01011099.1, read on the forward strand.
GTGAGGTCCCCCAGCTGAGGGAGGCCTCACTATCTCAGTTTGTGTCAGGATAAAAGATGTGATGGACACTTTCACTCTTTGGTCTTCAGGTTTACTATTATCTTATCTACAAAACCTGACACTGTCCACACAGGACTGAGTGCTTAGCCACCAAAATGGCTGAGGAATGCACAGTTTCAGGGTCTTTATATTTACTTTTGTCCAATTAACACTAGAAATGTCTCTTATTTATCTTTCTTTGCCAATTATCATTTCTTGTCCATCTCAGTAACGAAAAACTGTGTCAGATTACAGCCAATCCCCTTTGTGCTGCAGAACGTGGAGCACAGGAAGAAGAAGCACCAGAGACAGCGCTACGTTCCCTCCATCCTGACTCCATGTCAATCCCTAGAACCTCAGTTTCTCACCCTAGCGACACACTACACTAATCTCTATCATCTGTCTTACTCTTTTATGGATTCTAGTTTATCTAGAGAGTTCGGAAACTTTCTCCATGGGTGAGGGTCAAAGTCAGAGTTTTCCTGGAGGCCAGGGCCCCCCAGAGCAGTCAGAGGGATGCTTCTCTGCTTCTGGGTTCTCACACCTTCAGACCTTCCCCTCCTTGGCAGAGTTGCTCCAGTGCTGTTTCCTCCCGGGCATTTTTTCTTGTGACCAGTTTCAGCCTTTACTGGGGCCAGGACCGATCCCTGTGGGTGGAAAACCAGAAGAGAACATGCAGACAGCCATGGGACAGGCTGGGCTGTGTGCCACACTGAGCAGTCCCGGTAACTCCCCAGGTTTGCTGGCTGCGCTTTGAGGCTGACATCTTTTTGAACGTCCCGAGTACAAACTCGGTCCTTGCTGACAGCTAAGTAGAAAACTGAAACGCTGTAATGCCCTGTAATCGCTGTGACTCTTTGCCACAGATAACAACGCCTTGGTGTTGCTGTAACCTTGGGTTTTTCTGCTTAGCTAGAAAGAGTGCATCGAGCTGAAGTGTAAAATATTACAATAGAAAGGGTAAAAAACCCCCACCTGTTTGGGTGATTCACAAGCCCTGGTATTGATCACTGGGTGCATCTGGCAGCTGGAGTGATGATGAAGAGAGGAATTCTCCGAGCTCTTGGCTGCTCCAGCACAGCACTGGCTCCCACTAATGTTTTATTTCTCCGAGGAGGTGTCACAGGTGTGTAATTCATAAAACCTCTAATTTATTGCTGAACTCCAGGGAAATTTGCCAGGGACATAAGAGAACACAGAAAAAAATTCAAAACCTGTGAAATAAACTAGGATGAGAAACAAATTCCTGCAAACTAATGGCTTTGGGGGGTGTGTGTATGCTTGTGTGTGTGTGCTGCTAATGTCAGAGAAGATAAAACAAACATTTTCCCCTAATTCTTCAGGATGTATCCACTCCATTGCATTCCTGAAACATCCATCCTTGTTTTCCTCATGCGCTGCCTGCAGATTGCTAATCCCCTTGGTTACCAGGCCGTGCTGGCATCCCAAGCTGCTGTGAAGAACATTTCTGTGCCTGTGGTGGGTAACCAGGAGCCTGCCCTCAGGACATCCTGCTCAGCGCCTCTCGGGGGTTCACAGCCCTGCAGGCTGCCTTGCCTCTGACGCCCCTGTGGCACGCCGCTGTGAAACTGCACAGGGCAGCAGAAGCCTGGCTGTCTTTCTTCAGAATCCTGACAGCCCACACCCAGCAGCCTCTCCTGGAGCGGCAGCAAACACACCCTCAGCAGGTGGCCAAGGTGGGCTGCAGAGGACAAGGCTTTCCTCCCAGGGCCAGGACTGTCAGTTTCTGCTGTAGCTCTGGGCAAGGTTCAAAGCTCTCCCTGAGCTGTGGAGGATCATCCTCTCCTACTCTTGGAACAGCACCCAAGGGCTGCTGCTGGCCTAATCCAGGAAAGGGTTTGCTGATGAGAAAGGTGTTTGTCAGACATGCCTTGTGCCATTCCTTGGGAAACTCCTTATGAGGAGTGTCCCTGGGGGACGTTAGTGGAGCCTAACCCTGTGCCTTTTCTGCTCTGGGTCACAATCAGCTCAAGTGTGCCCAACCCAGGAGGCAGACCAGACAGAACAGGGGCAGAACGCAGGGCTTGCAAGGGTTACACGTCCCTGAGCTAAACTCCGCTTAGAAAGCAGCTCTCAGAGGAAATCTGCTCTCTCTGGAAGTGTCAGGGTCAAACACCTTGTGATGGATATACTCCACACATAAAGGCATCCTTGGGATCCGTCTTCATCTCGTCTGCGCTGGCTGTTTTACCACTGCCCTCACTCTGTTCCCTGCTTTGGCTCTAGGTCAGCAGATGAGCTGATCCCCAGGTGGCCCCACCTTCTTCCAGGACAGACAGGTGGGTTTGTTCCCAGCTGCCAGGAAGGAGCCTCGGCCCCCAGCACTCAGCAGCAAACCCTCGCAACTCCCTTCTCCTCCAGGGCATTCTCTGGGTGCTGTGGGTGTTCAGGGCCTGTCTTGCAGCTGAATTATTAAAAAAGCCTGAGTCAATCATCAATTCTCAGGTGTACTGAAGCAACCCCTTCTTCTTATTAAATAGTGCACTGCTTTCCCAAAAGAGCAGAAAACATAATATTGGAGAAGAGAGTTGATGAAAGGAAGGGACCACAGCGAATTCTGGCCGAGGTTTAATAATCTGCATTCCCTGCCTGGGAAAACCTCTGGCTGCGGGAGAGTCCAGTCCGTGTGTCTGCATGGTGGGGTCCTTTGGCCAGCCTTGCCAAGTCCTGACTGCTCCCGAGGCAGGGAACTCGTGTCTGCGAGAGAAGGGGTCACCCATCTCTGGAATTCCCATGGAAAGCACCTCCCTGCGGTGGCCACATCCTGGCCCTGTTCCTGAGGCAGGGCAGCAACCCCACCCCTCCCCTCTTCCCAAAACCATGGAATGCTGGCCTCGAACACTTCCAGGCATGGAGGCGAATCCTGAAGGCTGAGACGAAGGGTGGGTCCTGAGGTTTGCTTTCTCCAGCTCTTCTGGCTCTTGCCCACACACAGCCCCTAGTCCTGTGGTTCCAGCGAGTGCTGAGAGCTGGGGGGAGCCAGTGATAGCTGAACACCCCAGAGAGAGCAGGGTAACAGGGCCACATATTTCTCCTCAGTCCATTGCTGGGGCATCCTGCCTTGCTGCCAGGCTCACAGGGCAGTTCAAGATGCATTCCCAGGCAAAGTTCAAACTCAGTTCCAGAAATGCCAGTGCCTGGCCCATGGACCATGCAGGGATCAGACATGCAGAGCTTCTGCCCTTCCTGAAAGGAATCAAAAAGGGAAAACAGCCAAGAGAAGGTAAAAGCAGATGTGTTACCAGCAAAAGATGCTCAGGGGTCCATAGACTCCTCCCATTCCTCACCCAGCCTTTAGGGAGCACAGCCCACCCTCAGTCATGCATCACATTTGCATCCTGCAGCCCCTTTTAAAACAGCAAATCAGAGCGGGAGGGAGGGCAGGGAAAGGGGCCCTCTGTGGCCAGGGCCAAGGCACCAAACACTGGCTGCAGTCTCCTCTCAGCTGCTCCCTGCCCCCATCGACTCTCTGGACACTCGGCTGGGGACAGGATGAGGTGTGGGAACACTGCCAGGCAGCATACTGCCTTCCCAAAATGGGACAACACAGGCACAAGGCAGCCTGGCACTGCCTGGGCAGGGGGGATGTCAAGGAAAGGCTTTGGACACCAGCACTGTGGTAGTCTGTCCTGGAAAAGATCAATTGGCAAATCGGGAATGGCAAGTGTGTGCCTTTGGGCATGTGTGTGGGTACCATGCATGTGTCTTCACTGAGTTTCTTGCAGATGTTTTTTCTGCAGTGCTGTTGATGTTGATGCCTTTCATTCTCTTCACAGTATTTTCATGGGCAGAGATACATGAATTCGTTTTTAGCCTCGGGGATCATGCCAAGCCCAAACCCTGCCTGCATCCTGCGGGGCAGGACCCACTTGTAAGCAGGTGCAGGAGAACCGGGCCCAGACAGATGCAGGGTTTGCAAACCCAGCAGCAGATCCGATGGCAGGTGTGACTGCGGGAGTAGCAGGTTTGGGAGCTGTGGGTAAGGGACGTTTCCAGGATTTCTGAGGGATGACACAGCACCGGATCCGTGAGGATATCGGAGACACTAAATTGTCTAGACACAGCCTCTGGAGATGCGTCAGCACTAAAGGAACAAAAAAGAAGTTTTAAAAATGCCTAGAAAAGATTTTCCATCAGATTGTTTAGCTTTCTAAAAGCACTCCGGAGTACTCCACACTGGAGGAAGTGAGGTTTGGTTCAGGACTAAAAGCTGCAGCGTTGAACCTGGCCCAAGAGCTCACGAATAAGGTCCAGAGCTTCCAGTGCCCTGATGGCTCAGGATATCTGATCCTTCTGGGGAAAGAAAGACATGAGAGTGGATGAATTTTAATAGATTTGAGCTGAAAGAGGGTAGATTGAAATTGCATATTGGGAAGAAATCCTTCCCGGGGAGGGTGGGCAGGCCCTGGCACAGGTGCCCAGAGCAGCTGTGGCTGCCCCTGGATCCCTGGCAGTGCCCAAGGCCAGGCTGGACACTGGAGCTGGAGCAGCCTGGGGCAGTGGGAGGTGCAGCAAAGGGGTTGAGGGACATGGCTGGAGCCCAGTGGAGAGGAGGGGGAAGAGCTGTGACCCCCGTGAGAGGCTCTTGCCAACTGCCTTCCCAACAGCGGGATTTGGAAAGGCAAGAAACCCCAGGATTGTTAAAGTTGCTCTCCCAGGGCTTTGGCCAGATAACTCTTCCCTCCAGAGGCTGCCCATGCCCTGTCAAGGGCCCCCTCATCCCCGTCCCTGCAGCACAGGGACGCTGTAAGGGGAGCTGGACTGCAGAGCATGAAGGTGGCTGAAGGGTTTCCCAGTCCCAGTTCTGTCAGGACAAGAAGCTCAGAGGCATTTCTGCAGGTCTGCCAGCCAGCCAGGATGTGCAGACAGCTGTCCCTGTACAGCACAGCTCTTGCTGGGAGGGCTCCATCCTCCTGCTCTGGGCTGCCCGGAGCGCCCCAGCAAACCTCAGGGAACCTCCCCATCACCCCAGCCCAGCTCAGCACACGCTGCCTCTCCCCATGCTGCCCCGTGCCCCCAAAATGCCAAGTCACTGAAATAAAACAGGCTGAAAATAAAGGCTTGTTTCATCCGCAAGACCTAGAGGAATGCAGACCTTTGGTTCTGATCTGATGCAGGGAAGAATGTGCTTTTGTTTCTCTCAGGAACAATAAATTTAATTTCAGAAACATCTAGGCGAGTCCACAGCAGAGCCTGCCCTGCCTGTCTGCCAGCAGACGGGCAGCGCCGAACGGTTATGAAGCCACAGAACTGCAGGACTCGAGTGTGCCACAAGGGTAATGTTCTTTCATATCCACAACAGAAGCTGTTAGCTTGATTGTTAATCTGTAAAGTGGTTTTTTCCCTAGGAGAAAACAGGCAAATTACAGAGTCAGTCATCAGGAGATGTTCCCATGGATCTGATCGTACATATGTGAGAAAATGTACGGCAAAAGCTGAGAGCAGCAGGAGCTGGCTGCCCAGGAAAATCAAACCTGTGAACACTGGCCCGGGGTGGGTATTATGTGCACGCCTGGAAAGGTCAGATTAGGCCCAGAGAGATGATGGTTCACGGGAGGTCAGGCTGCCCGGGCAGAGCAGGTCCCTTGAACAAGCCTGTGTGCTGCTGCCATCCTCTCCCCTGTGTCCGAGTATCAACAGGAATACGGGCAGTGAGGAGCTCAGGAAGGTGCCCTTCCTTTGCTTGACTGGCAGCCAGAAGCCCAAAGGGAGACCCTTCCCCACTGCTCCCAGAGCTGCACCGAGCTGAGCACTCACCCCTCCAGAAGCCCAAAGGGAGGCCCTTCCCCACTGCTCCCAGAGCTGCACCGAGCTGAGCACTCACCCCTCCAGAAGCCCCCGGCTCCTGGTCTGGGGACTCCTCCCTCTGCTGGGTCACCAGCACANCACATTTCTCTGGCATCAGTGAGGTCAGCTCCCAAAGCAGGGTCCAAGGCTCATCCCATTGATAGAGCCAGGTCCTGAAAAATGGCAAAAACACCCTTTTCTCCTTCCTTGCTGGGTCGCTCACTCACAGGGAGGGGCTATCAATTTCTTCATGCCTGATGAAGAAATGCCTGTGTTCTTCATGCCTGTGTTCTGTCCCCAGGGACGAGTTTTTTATAAGGAAGACCTAAGGCTGCTGGAAATAGCCCAAGGGAGGAACACAAAGATGGTGAAGGGACTAAAGGACCACAGGAGGAGCAGCTGAGGACACTTAGTTGTTCAGCTGGAATAGAGGACACTGAGGGGCCTGCAGCTCCTCCCAAGGGTCAGCAGAGAGGCAGCTCCCATCTCTGCTCCCTAGGACAGGGACAGGACCAGGGCATGGCTGGAGCTGGGCAGGGCAGGCCCAGGCTGGATTTTGGGAAAGGTTCTGCTATTCCAGAGGGTGCTGGCACTGCCCAGGGAATGGGCAGGGCCCCGAGGCTGCCGGAGCTCCAGGAGCCTTCGGACAGCGCTGCCAGGGACCCCAGGGTGGGATTGGGGGGGGTCTGGGCTGGACAGGGCTGGGACTGGGTGATCCTTGTGGGTCCCTTCTAACTCAGAAGCTTCTGTGATTCTTTGATTCTAAGATTTCAGGTTTTGCCTGAGTGGAATTTCACATTAGTGGATGTGTTGCACTCAAATCTTACACAGTTTCCTCAATTCACACAAGAATTCCCGTCATGGTAACAGTGACAGCTCTCCAGTGACCCCATGGTTGCTGTGCTCCTGCAGAAGCTGTCGCCACCCCCTCACACGTTGATGGGGTCCATCCCTGGCCCAGCTGTGGGGTTGTGGGGGCATTCTGGGCTGGCTGATCCCTGCTCGGCTCCAAGCACAAAACCAGGCATGCAAGCGCCTCTCTGCAGCAGCTCTGAACCACTCCTTGGTGCTTTATGAGGCTGTAAACATTGCCCAAGCAGCAAATAACCTTTTGGAGTAATTGGAGCTCACTCTGAAAGACTTTGGAAGCCACTGGTGCTCAACACTCCACGTCAGCACGGACAGCTCTGGCACCCAAGCGCTGCCCGGGCCCTGCGCTGCCCGGGGCTCTCACACACCTGACCTCTCCTGCCATCAGAGACGCTCTGCTGTCTTCAGCACAGTCTGACTGCAGACAAAAAGGGGTTTTTTTACTTTATTTTGGTGGTGCTTGCACCTTTTGGGGTACTTTATCTCTTTTCTTTTCCTTTAGAAAGGAGATGTGATAACTGACCTATTTTCTTCTGGCATTTTGCCCAGGTCTGGTGGAGCAGTGATGACTCTGCCACTGTCCTGCAGCCTCTGGGGCTGGGTATGGCAGGAGGCTGCTCCCCGTGCCAGCTGGGTGAGCCCTTCTCCTCTCCCACTGCTGCTGGCACTGCTGGAAATGCCTTTGGTTTGGCAGCTGTTCCCCACTGCCTGTCTTGCCATGTGATGCCTGCCCCTATAACCAGGCTCTATGATTTTGCATTTAGATTTCATGTAACATCATATTCTGTATGAGCATTTACCAAATTTAACATTGAAACAGTCCCAAGTCCAACACAGGGCAGTAAAGTGCTGACTAGAATCCACCAGTAAGGCTAGTAAGGAAAATACAGAGCCCAAATGAAAATGCAGTATGACAACTTGAATATTTGGAAGGGCCCTGTTTCCTTTTCTTATGTCAAAATTTCTCAAGGTTTTGGCTGGTGATGTGATGGTAACAGGAAAAAAATCTAAAATCATAGAATCACAGACTGGTTTGGGTTGAAAAAGACCTTAAAAAAATCCCATTCCAACCCCCTGCCATGGGCAGGGACACCTTCCACTAGACCAGATTTCTCCAAGACGGAGGAAAAAAATGACTTATTTTTTTAAAGTTTATTTTTTCTTATTTTAGAAAGTTCATTTGATTCCTTGTTTATTGCTGTGCTGCCATACATGTGTCTGTAGGTGTTCATTTGGAGATTTAGCACTTTATCATCAGTGAGAACGCTTCTCTGTAAGTGTGCTGCTATGATGAGTTAATTAAGTATTCATTGTAATAACACTGATATTAACAAAGTTACTTTGTATTCATTTTCCCGTGCGTGTTCCGTATTTCCAAATGAGTGCTATCAGTGCTATTTTCGTTGGTCGCTGCAATCAGGAGTACAAAAATAAAAGCTGAGTAGGAGTGTGTAAGGGCCTGAGCTGCCACAGTGACTGCTCACCTCGAGGGGCTTTGCCCCCTGGGTTTCCCAGCTCTGGGGGCCAGACCCGGCCAGGCAGCCACAGCTCTGGGGTCAGGCACAGCTCCAGAAGGCTTGGGGCAAACATTTGCATGATGAAGGCATCTGCTGTAAACTCCGGAGAGGTTTTTGATGGAGAACCGTGGCAGAAGGGCCGGCGTGCTGGAGCCAGGGCGGCGGGGCCGTGGTTTGGTGGTCTCTGCCGGGCAGAGCCCTCCAGGGACAGCCAGAGCACTGTCACCCCACCTCTGTGCCCCGGGGGTTCCCCGTGCCACAGCAGCGAGGGTTCTGTCCCAGGAACAGAGCCCTCCAGGGACAGCCCAGCGCCCTGGCCGGGCCTGTGGGCAGGGTCAGGCCCTGCCCAGGGGACCTGGGGTGTCCCTGCCCAACCGCTGGCAGAGCAGGAATGGAGACGATGCAGCACGGCGCAGGCTGGAGAGCCACAGGGAAGGCACCAGGAGAGCAAAACAGGCCAAAACCATGGCTGAAAGCTGCTGGCAGAAGCAGCAGGATGCCTGCTGGGAAGGGAGGGCACAGCTGGATGCAGGGAGCCTGGGCTTTCTGCAGACATCAGGCACTGCAGATCAGAGCCTGCGTGCGTGCGTGCCCTTCTCGGGAGCAGCAGCACGAGAGGAGCCGGGACAGCTGGATCTGGGGCTGTTCCATTACTCTGTGCATTCACTGGGCTGTGCTTCAAACGCTCTCCGGTTTCACAGGTCTGTGAGGAGATGACCTGCACAAAGAGCCCCGCATGTCCCGCCAGCAGGGCCGGGGAGGAGGATTCAGACAGCTGGCAGGTGCTGGCAGGTAGTTTTGGGGTGTTCTCACCGATTGCACTGCTTCCTCCGTGCTGCAGGGGAGGCAGGATGCTCCTCGGGAAGGGAGGGCAGAGAGGGACACGTCGATGGCAGCACCTGCCGCTGCATGAGCTGGGAGAGCCTGTGCCCAGGACCAAAGGCCCCAGCCAATGGCTTCCTGTGCTCTGTGCTGCTCTCAGGGGTTTGTTCCCAACCGTCCCAATGCTCCCCCTGCTCTGGGGAGACTCCTGGGAAGGCACCTGAGAGCAGCAGGTACAGCTCCTCCAGGGCCTCTGACCTAATGGGGGACAAGGAAGTGGGGAAAGGAAGAAAAAAGCAGGTGGAGAGGGAAAAGGAAGAATATTTAGTAGGAGAGAAAAAAAGAAAAAACTAAAAAAGTGTGTGATTTGGGGAAAGCACGAGCTGGCCTTTTGTCCTCTGTCTCGAGCTGATTCAGATGTAGAGAAAGCAGCAGGTGAGTACCTCAGGTTCCACCATAAAAACAAACCTTCTAATAGACTTCAAAATTCTGTCATAAAACAAGGAATCTGTATGAAAACTATATTTTCTAAACTGTTCTCATTGGACCTCTTATTTTTATTTAAATTTCTTTTAATTTGAAATATTGTTACTGTGTAATGCAGCTTTTGGCAGGGAGGATATCGCAGCCTCTCTGCCTGGGCAGGTGCCTCCCCTTTCTCTCTGCAAAGGCTCCTGTCCCCTGCGTTGGCCAGCTTTATCCCAGAAAATCCTTGGGAAGACCTGTGATACTCAGAAATAGTTTGTCTCCAAAATAGGGATAAGAAAAAAAGATTATATAAAAATATAAAACTGATTGATAATGACTTCTGACCAAACAGATCAAGATTTTTCATTCTAAAATATGCTGTGATGTTAAATACCATAATGGTTTAGAGGGTGAGGAGTCGCTTGCACTGAGGAACGTGCACCAGTGCCAGGGGGTGTTTGTTCACACAACCTTTAGATTTAACACCCATCAGTGGCTGTGATTTACCTCCTAGGGGGTTTGGATGAAAATAATAGCACAGCCATAACAAGATGGGGCTCACAGAGGGAAGAACTTCCCCAGCAGTGTGGGTCCTTCTGCTGGAACTGGAAATGGTGAAAGTCTCACATCAAGGAAAAAGAAACTTTTGGGGTTGAGGTGATTAGCAGTAGCAGTGAACACATTTAAGATATTGTTTTCTATTAAAATACTGATTGATAATATTCAAGCGTTGTTGTATAAAATATTTAGCCAATTATATTTAAGCGCTATTAGTTATCATGAACAAGCTTTGTGGACTACCACAGCCACAACACAGTCGCAGCAAGGATGTGTTAAGTGTAAAGCTAATCTCGTAGATGCTGTGATTCCAGAATACGGGATCTGAGGTGATTAACAAGGCAGATCATGTGTTCTGACAGCGGCATGCCGCACACGCTGCGATGACGGCGGTAACAGCAGTGCCCCGTGGTACCTCACACCGATGATGGTGGTAACAGCAGTGCCCTGTGGTACCTCACACCGATGAGGGCAGTAACAGCAGTGCCCCGTGGTACCTCACACCAATGAGGGCAGTAACAGCAGTGCCCCGTGGTACCTCGCTCACACCGATGAGGGCAGTAACAGCAGTGCCCTGTGGTACCTCACACCGATGATGGTGGTAACAGCAGTGCCCCGTGGTACCTCGCTCACACCGATGAGGGCAGTGGACAGGGCTGGGATGATCCTGGGGGTCCTTCCCAGCTCAGCACATTCCATGGTTTTATGTCAGCCCTGCAGACCCCTGAGCTGCTGAAAGGAAAGCTCATCTCCTTTCCTCCCATTTTCTCCAGGAATGCTTTGAACCCTGTCTCCAGCAGGCCTTGTTGGGATGCACCAGTCCAGCAGGAGAGGAAAAGCTGCCTGTGCCCTGGGCCAGAGCTGCTGTGCCCAAATCTCTCCCCTGGGCAGTCCAAAATCTTGGTCATTCCACATCCTGGGAAGAGCATCCACTGTCCCCCCGGTGTCTCTGTTGAGCCAGCCACACATGGGCGAGGCCTGGAGCGCTGAGGATGTGACCAAGGCTCTCCTCTACCCCTCTTCTCAGCCGTGTTTAAAAGCAGGCACCAGTTGCACTTCCAGGCGAGAGCCGTGCCAGTCAGCCCACGAGGATTTCCACATACGGAGCATCCAACAGAGCAGCACTCTGTTCGTGGAGCACTGTCAGCCACTGGCACAGCACCAGGAACACCATCCGGGGACAAAACCAGGAACACCATCCTGGGACAAATCCAGGAACACCATCCTGGGACAGCACCAGGAACACCAACCTGGGACAAATCCAGGAACACCAACCTGGGACAAAACGAGGAACACCTTCCCGGCACAAAACCAGGAACGCCATCCCGGGACAAAACCAGGAACACCAACCCGGGACAAAACCAGGAACGCCATCCCAATGCTCCAGGATGAAACCAACGCCGGTGAAGCATAAATCCGATTCTCGAGGCTGGGTCAGCACCGGGACAAGGGCTTGCAGAGCAGTGTGGCACAGCTGCAGCACCACTCCAGCCCCTTGTGCCACTCCCCAGCAGCCGCAGGGGGAGACAAACAGAGCAATTAACCCTTTTAAAGAGTGGATTGATTCCCAGCAGGATACTATTTAACAGGAACAATAGACAAAGCCCAGAACTATCTGGCGCGCAATGGTGCTAAAAGGCACAAACAGAGCAGGTAATATATTCAGGGATTCCAAAAGAACTCAACGCTAATAATTACAAAATTAATTCCTTCCACTAAAAATAAATATACTGACGGAATTTTTAATACAATGAACAGCAGATAAAATTATTGTTCTGTCCAATTAAACCTCAACAAGTTTTTCTGAGGTTGTGATGGCATTTATTGAACTATCTCTGAACTTCTTATGCAAATCAGAGGTAGACCTGAATGCCTAAAATTGATCTGTGTGTGCATCCAGCAGTCCTAACACTCTCAGGAGAAGAAAAAAGGGCTGAGCCTCCCCGAGGGCTTGGAAGGTCCTGTGAGTCTGTGGGGAGGCAGCTGGCACCATTCCCTCCTGCCCAGCCACAGTCTGTGCAAGGCAAGCCCTCTGTCAAAGAAGAAAAGTGTTTTAGGATAAGAGCTTTCAGAAATGGTGCATCTCTAAGTTCTCAGCTCTGGTGCCTCTCTCAGTTACAGCTCATGGGTTCTTGGAAGGGTTCCACTGCCAGCTGATGGCATGGTCTCATCACAGCCACAGCTGGTGAATCACTTCCCAGCCAAGCCTTTATCCTGTTTGAGTAAACCAAGGACAGCGATCAGATCCAGCAGACCACAGCCATGATTCCTGCAGGTGGTCAGGTGGGTGAGAAACCACTGCACAGCCCTTGTTAGGAACAGAGATCCCCCGCCACGGGACTTGGGAGGGGTTCTCTGGCAGCGCTGGTTATGCCTTGAGTTCTTAGTGCAGCCACATGTGAGAAGAATAATTAAATGTTAGTTAAATATAAGACATTCAATAGATGATTTTGCATTTTTTTCTTTTATGCAAGTTAATGAGAGTGACAGTATTTGCTGTCTCTAACAGAGAGGCTGATGCCATGCATGCATTGGCAGAGGCTGGAGCTGAATGGTCTTTAAGATCCTTTCCAAGGCAAGGCAGTCTGTGATATTAAAGTGCTCCTGCAAGCAGAGATAGGACTGTGCCTCCTAATAATAAAATACCCTGTTAACACCCAACACAGCGATTCATTCTCTCTGCCTGACCAAGTGAAATCCAGCAAACAGCAAAGTCTGGGCAGAGGATGTTCCCACTGCAACCATAGCAATAAATTATCCCACCTGAGTTAGCATTTTGGATTATAAATCTCTTTCTTTTTGAGCATCAGAAATATGAAAACAAATAATCTATTCAAAAAATTAGATATATTACATTAGCAGAGTGTAATTGCATCACACATTACAATCTACAAAGCTCTCTGACGGTAATCTGCAAATTAATGACAGTTAAACATTTCAAGCCCAAATCTTTGCAAGCATCTTCAATTCCCTAGCTGCTGGGAGGATATCGTTGAGAAGGATCTCATACTAAATTATGTATTCAGAGCATGAAGATGCACTGAAAGAGACAGAAATGTCCCCAGAAGGCACTTCCAGAAAGGAGCCATAAATTTAAATAGGAATCGAGAAAGCCTGTTTGAGCTGTAAATCGCAATTGTTTTCTAAACAAAAGTATTTTCATATAAATATCAAAGTTTTTTATTTCCGTGGCACAAGTGAAGGATTTACTGAGATAAGCACCAAGTGAGTAACCCAGGGACAGTCAATACCTAAAGCAGATTTTACAGATATAGATGAAGCATTGATGGATCCACACTTAATAGCATCAAACTCCAAAGAAACACTGGAAAACTGGGAAACTAATAATGTAAAGCCAGTGGGGAAAGGCAGTGGCGTAGCAGAAGCGCAGATGCAGCACGCAGCACCCAGCAGCCGTGAGGAAAGCAGCCCAGGTGCCTGGAGGGGATGAGGGCCAGCCCGAGCGCACGGCCCTGGCACGGGGACAGGGGCGGGTGGCATCTGGGATGGCAGCAGAAGGGCTTGTCCTCCGCTGGCTAAGAAGGGCAGGATGGAACAGACACTCCCAGCCTTCCCAAGGTGTGTGGGCAACGCTGCCCGAGCGCCGCAGCTCGGCTGCCCAGCACAACCCCAGACACAGAGTGACACAGAGCTCAGCACTGCAGATCCGGCCGGGAAAGAGCCGGGAGGTCGCCAGCCCAGTGTCCCACTCAGCGCAGGGCGAGTGGCAAGGCCACTTCAAGTGACCACAACTCCAGCGCTTCCAGCTTCCTCCTCTGCCATGAAAAGGAAGAAAACTCTGATTTCCACAGGCAACTTTCATTGCCATTTGGAAGATTTTTATTGGTTTTTTAATTGCACAAGAAAACTTCCCGAGCTCTCCTCCTGAGACGGTTATTTGAACACTCTCCAGCTTCCTGCCTGCAGCACTGACACTGTCCTGGTTGTAAACTTGAATGTCAATGGCTGAGTCAGGCACTGAATGATGGCCAAGCACGCAGGGAGCATCTCCTCACCCCGACACCCCTCACACTCCTCTTTTCCCTCGCTGGTGGCATCGTGTTGGAGTTTTTTACCCTCCAGTCATTTCTGCTTTGTTTGAGAGGAGGAATGAGCTTTCAGGGATGAGCTGGCTCCCATTTATAGCAGAAACACGGCAGAGTGGGCTGGAGCATTCTGAGTGATCACAGGAGATTTAAAGCGCTCTCGCAGGGGAAGCAGCGCACACACACACATAGACAGACACACGGACACACACAGAGACACACAGACACACACAGAGACACAGACACACGGACACAGAGACACAGACACAGCCACACGGACACACACAGAGACACAGACACACGGACACAGACACACACAGAGACACAGACACACGGACACACACACAGAGACACAGACGCAGACACACAGACACAGACACACGGACACAGAGACACAGACACAGCCACATGGACACACACAGAGACACAGACACAGACACAGAGACAAGGACACAGACACACACAGAGACAGAGACATGACACACAGCCACAGCCACACGGACACAGACACAGACACACGGACACAGAGACACAGACACAGACACACAGACACACGTACACACACACTCTCCTCAAATCCAACCCTGGCATTACAAACATCCCCAGCACTGCTCCTCATGGAGATCTGTGGAGCTGGAAGAGAAGCTGTGTGTCATGGACGAGAGCAGGAGCACTTTATTCCTACCAGGGTGCACATAAGATCAAAAATGCTCATTCCTGGAGGAAAAAGAAAAGCTTTTAAAAGAGATAATGAACTAGTCATCTCTTTAATTTTATTTTACATATAAGTATTTAACTTGATGCTTTTTTTTTTCAATCTCTTCATAATTTAAAACTTTCTGCAGAGTTATGCATATGGAAGCTTGCGCCTCTATTAAAAAAATATTCTGCAAGTAGCATCATGCCAATATTTTTACAAAAATTCTATTAATGTTTGATATTTAGTGAAGTGTTTACCTTAAATCTAAATGAACTGTGGCCTTAAGCATATTAAAAATACCAAGTTTAAAATGCTAAATGCAGATGAGGCTGAATAAGATTTGTTTTCTAATGTGTTTTCTAATGAGATTTCTGTGATTTTCATCTTTCTCTTTGTGAGCTTTTCACAGAAACTTGATTGTCTTTAGTTTTCTTATTGGAAGAGGAAGAAATGTTTTTATGTGGATGAGAGAGAAGTGCTGGATATCTTCACTGCCTCTGATGTTTCCCAGGAGCAGAGTGTGGGTGACAGCTGCTGGCAGTGGCAGGGGTGGTGTGGGCAGGGTTGAATCACAAAATCAGTGAAATGTTTAGGTTGGAACAGACCTTTTATGAACCCATGTCTCCAACTGCCACATCCACATGGCTTTTAAACCCTTCCAGGGATGGGAAATCCACCCCTGCCCTGGGCAGCTCTGCCAGGGCTGGACAACCCTTACACTGATGGGATTTTCCCGGGTATCCAACCAAAACCTCCCCAGTACAATTTGAGGCCATTATCCCTCGATCTGTTGCTTGTTACTCACTGCCCAATGCTGAGCCACGAAAATGAGAAGAGCCAGGAGCTTCTCTGGAAAATGTTCTGGTTTCAGATATCTTCACCAGCGTCCTTCCTCCTGCCCGAGGGACTGGGGCCAGAAGAGCTGCAGGTCTGCAGGACAAGGTCACGCTCTTCATTGGACCGAGTGAAAGAGCTGGGACAGGCAGCTGAGCTCTCCAGCTCAGCATGGTTCTGTCAGGTCCCTGAGCTGATGCTGGATGTGCAGGGCAGTGAGCTGCAGGCAGGGAAGGTGTTAACCCCAGCCTGGGAGAGGAAGGGCACTGCAGGAACACCAGCCCTTCTCCTGGAGGCTGACAAGCTCTGGGAGCAGACGTTGCTGTCGGTCCGGCACTCAGTGCAGCAGCTGTCCCAACCTCTCCTCCCTCCTCCGGCCCAGCTCCGGGCTCCCAGCCCCCCGTGCTCCTGCTGGGTCCTGTGGAGCCGATCCAGCCCAGAACACCCTCACGGAGCTGCTCACCCTCTACTGTCCCTTTCCAGAGCGCGGCTCAGCAGGAACGCCGAGCCCGGAGCTCCCCGTGCTGACCCCAGACACCACAGGAGCCACACTGGGAGTGAGTGACCATCCCTGCAGGGCAGCCCGGGACACGGGACACGGGACAGGACACGGGACACAGGACACGGGACACGGGACACAGGACATGGGACACGGGACATGGGACAGGACACGGGACACGGGACATGGGACACAGGACATGGGACAGGACATGGGACACAGGACATGGTACAGGACACGGGACACAGGACATGGGACACAGGGACACAGCCAGACGTGATTCTTCTCAGTGAACAAATCCCCACCATGGCTTGACGAGCACAGCTCAGAGGAGGCGTGTGCTGGGATTGCTCAAGCACCCACAGAGGATTTCTTTACTGTTTTTTTTCTGGAGAACCTCTTGACTCTCCACTGACAGTCTGGAAATCTCTCCTGAGGAGCTCTGCCACGGTTCCTTCAGGGTCACACTTAGGGCGTGGCTGGAATCAAAACCGTGCAAGTGAAAATTATCACCTTTGGAATTCCTGTGAAGTTTATAGAGAGTTCTGGCTTTGGCAGGGCGATGGTGTCCAATTTATTTATTTAATCTATCTAGCCAGCTCAGTTATTAATTAATCAGTCTTGGGAAGGTCTAATGACTGATTCATATTAACAGCAAAAGCACTTGATTCTCACAGTGGCATAAAATGAAAATATAAGGGAGAATCAGAAGAGACATTATCCATGGGAAATCAGACCTCTCAGCGGAAACAAGAGCAAAATCTATACAAATGTTCAGAGGAAGATGTGAGACAGTTAAATATTTAAACCACAAAATATTAATTATAAAAGTAAGTGCAAGGATACATTCAAAGTCATGGGACAGAACAGAAAACACATCCATTGGCAGTGGGAGGAAAACGTTTCTGAGGAATTTGAGGCAGAATGTGGTTGCAGGGAAGCCTCTGAGTGGGAATCCACATAGATCCCTGCCGCTGTTCCTCTCTCTCTCTTGCTGCCCCTGTGCTCAGCTCTGCCCTCCTGGGGGGATCCTCCTCAGAGCCCCCAGGAGTGAAGGCTCGTGGGTGAAACCATCACAGCGTGACACAGCCACGGCAGCTCTGGCAACAGATACATCTCCACAGCGCCGATCGGGGAGAAGGCAACAGCCTGTGCACCACCAGGGGCTTCAAACTCAGCGATTTTCATTTTGAATGAGAATGAAATTATTGCTACAAAAAATAAAGGGTGGGGGAGTGCACCGGGTCAATGTAAAAATCAAGATCTCTCAAAAACTCCATACATAGAGAAAACCCCTTCACGTGAGCTTTCAAATTGGAGATTTTTGATGTATCCTTCGAACCAAACCATCTGGCTTTCCCAAAACATTTATTATCATGGATAGTTTTATTTCCAAGTTTAATGAGTTTAACTCCCTGAAACCTCCCCTTCTCATTTTGCTGCTCAGCCCCTCCTCCCGTCTTTCATGTGCTGGTCCTCAGCTCTGGGAAAACGGCTCCACCCAGCCAAGCATCACCAGGCCCTGCAGCACAGAGGCCCTGGCCTCCAACGGGGAAAGCCTTTCACCGTGGCCCCATCACCCTCCTCTGCTGGTGTCTAACCCAGAGACTCTCTGCAGGTCACACCTGTGTGTCTGCAGGGCGAGGCCAGGCGGAATCCTGCGGGATGCTGGCAGGCCAGGGGGAGCAGATGCCCCATGGAGAGCTGTACCTGCAGCAGAGCACCTCCATCCACTGCCCACGTACAGGTGGGCTCCAGGAAACAGAGCAGCTGTACCCCACAGCTGTGTCCCTCCTTGCTGCCTGCTATGACTGGCTCCCAACAGGGTGGAGTAATTGCAGCAGTGTGGTGTCTGCCAAGCAAACCACTTTGTGCCCCGAGAGAGGAGAAGGATCATCTCCTTTCTGAGCAGAGCTTCCATCCAGGAATTTGGTCAATCTTGCACTTTGGAGTCCTATAAGGGCTCGGGCAAAGTTGTTTATGTGTGTAGGTACCTAGTTATTTGTTTAATTAATTACCACCACTGTCTTCCTCCTCTCTCTTAGGCACACCTCACTGGTGTTAGCTCTGACCCAGGGAATGCCTCCCTGCAGACCCTGTGTGTCCAGGAGGTCTGGTCACTCTTGTGGGGGTTTTGGGTGCACTCAGAGGCAGGGAAATGGGGTGGCAACTGTGTGTCCCCAGCAGGTGTGGCCCAGAACCTGCCAGGACTCCAGAATGGACTTTTCCTCTTAACTAAGAAAACCATTAAGGCTGTTTGCCTTGAGCTCTGGTTAATGGACTGCACAGATTATTTATTTATTTTTAAATGAACACACTTTATTTCCCCAAAGTGCCGCTGTTGACTTTCTCTAAGTGCTGCCATCTGGCTCCCCTGACTCAAAGAGAGAGAGAGGTAGTGTGGTAATAAATAAGAAGCCAAACAAATAAACAAATAAAAATTCCTGATTCCTTGCAACTGAAGCATCACCCAAACATTTGTAGGGTTGTGTTAAATTCTATAATTGTCTTGCTGATGATTTAGAAAGAAACAAGTGCTGTTGTACTGACAGCCTGTAGCACTGATTGATAATTACCACATCAATCTCCTCGACTGAGGGTCTCTCCCCACCATTCTTTCTGCACTGCTGGAGACTCCCCTCTCTGTGGGAGTGCCATTACCAGCCCAGGAATGTTCATCCTGGCTTTTATTTCCCTTTGAAGAAAGGCTCAGAACTGCAGCATCACTTTGCTTTCCTTTTCTTCCTCCCCTTGCGCCTTCCAAGCGAGCATTTTCCAGCCCCTCACACTGAAGGACACCTCACTCTCCAGAGCAAGGTGAGGCTGTTTCCAGCTCAGCAGGGAAATGCTCAGCAGCCAGTCCAGGCTGTTCTGTGGCAGAGCCCTGAGGGGCCCTGGGGGCCGATGAGTGCTCAGGGTGGGTCTGGCCCCTTTCCAACCACCTCAACCTCTCTGCCAAAACACCACCACGGCTGTGCCAGCAGGAGACACTCGCCAACTCACAGCACAGGGGGCAGAGGTGACCCCAGCGGTGAGGCTGGAAATGGGTGCAGGAGCATCTGTCCAACACAAACACACACATCAGCCACGTGTGTCAAGACTGCACTGAGAAATTATTTAATTTTAGAATGAAAGCTCACTGCCTCTTCCAGCTCAGGGCAGAAGTCAGAAACCTACCATGGAAAAGGTAGATTATGGGCAAGGATAACTGTTGTAAATTGCCAGGAAGTGCACAGATCCTTTGGGTAAGTGTGCAGCACAGGGAAGCTGGCAATCCATCATGCTCCTTCTAGCTGTAAAAGTTTTCCCATTTTTACTTCCTGTGCCAGTGACAGGTAATTTCGTGCGAGGTACCTGTGAAAGCAATTAGGACCACACGGGCACGGGGACACAGAGCGATGCTGCTGACAGGCACTTTCTCTGGAAGCAGTCCCTGGTAACCATCCGGGGCACAAGGACACGGGGACAGAAGCACCATGGCCTGGCCCTCTGGAAGCTGTGTCAGCCGGGCTGTCCCTGATGCCGTGCTCCGTGCGGGGATGGGGCAGTGCCACACACCCGGGTACAGCGCTCTGTTCCCGGCCCCGGGAGCTCCAGAGGCTCCAGGGGGCCCTGACCTCTCCACATGGACTCTGCCTCTGCTGCTCTGGGCTGCAGTAGGGCTGGTGGGCACGGTCCTTGCATGCAAACACACACTGCTGGCTGCTGCAGCTGTGTTTTGGCATCTGCAGGGACTGAGGGGAGAGCACAGCCACAGCCAGGGCTGGGAGGGTGGCACAGGGACTGAGGGGAGAGCACAGCCAGGGCTGGGAGGGTGGCACAGGGACTGAGGGGAGAGCACAGCCAGGGCTGGGAGGGTGGCACAGGGACTGAGGGGAAGCACCAGCTGAGATGTCCCCAGAGCTGCCCTGCCAGGCCTTTCCCTCCCATCCAGGCACCACAGCTGGCACAGCCCCCGTGCTCCACCAGCATCTCCCAAACTCCTCGCCAGCAATGCCCAGGTGCTGCCAGGCACCCCTCGCTCTGCTCCCGTGCCTTGTCCTTCCTCCCACCCTGCACTTGGTTTGCGGTGGGGATGGAGCTGATCCCAGCCCTGCCTGGGGTGCTGCCCTGTGACATTCTCACAGATGTTAGCCCGAGCTGTTCTCTGATCAAGGACGATTCCTTCTGGGGAAACCGTGCTCCCAGGGCCCACCCCCCAGAAAAGCTTTCCGAGTTAATTTGTTACCCACTGAGAGTATTGGTGTCTTTAATCGGACACAAATCTTTCTCTAGGAAAAGCCATTTCACGGTTGAGGACATTTCACAACAAGATCTAAACAAGGAAATCACTTAATTGACGATGCGAGCTGTATATCTAGCAAAGAGCTGTGTCTCAGGAGATACCAATATTTTTGTGTCTGAACCAGTGACCTAACAGCTCGTTGTTGGGTTAGAGGAAATCTGCGCCAGCCCTCCGTGGAAGCAGAGCCTCTGTCCAGCACTCAGGGTTGCAGCACAGCCTCGGAGGCTGCTGTTCCTATAAATCCAGCCCCTCAACTCTGGCACTGCAAATAAAATTATGACAGCAGAAGTAAAATAAAAATTTCCCCATCACTTCACTTTTCTGTAGGGCAGGTAAACAAAGCTTTACAGCTTTTGTCAGAAGCATCATAAAGTTCTCTTCATCCCATCCGGGAATGCCACTTGCTAAATCATCAGCTGAGGTTGCTCCAGAGCCTGCACTCTGCCACGCCACGCTGCTGCGCGTCCTGTGGGCACAGCTGTGCGTTCAGCAGGGGCCAGGATCACTCTCAGGATGTACAGCTGGAGTCACCGGGGCGGGCGCTGCCCACTTGGAGTGAGAGCACACAGCTTCCTGCTCTGGTGATTGCACAAACGTCTCCTGTGTTTGAAAGGGGCTTGGTTGGTGATCTTTGGCATTTCCAGCGCAATATTCCTGCTATTTCTTATGAAGAAATGAAGTCCAGCACAGTGAGTTCAGCATCGCCTGCCCCAGTAGCCCTAATGCAGGGCTGCTCCTACAGACACTCGCCCCAGCTGCCTGAGCCCGTGCATTTTCCTTAAAAGACATTCCAAGTATTCCTGTGAAGACTTTCTGCTTTTTTCTTCTTTTTTCAGCCGGTGGCTATCCCCCCACACCTGCTGCTTTTGCACAGACCCTTAGACACACCCAGGAGCATCAACAGGCTCCTCTCCCTGCGTGCCCCTGGCTGAGGCTGAGCGCGAGTTTTGGGCCCTGGAACAGCCTTCCCTCTGTGTTCCCCTGCAGGATGGGAGGCTGTGGGACGGACAGCAGAGGGTGGGCGCAGAGCCCAGGGCGCTGCTGCAGGGCTGCTCCTGCGGGGCTGATGTGGAGCAGGCTGAGGCGTTCCTCCCTTGGCAGGCGCAGGAATGTTGTTGCCTCAGGTCATCTCTTAACTACTTTCAATTCTTCATCTCCTCCTGCTCTCAGGCAATATTTGGAGGCTACTAGAGCAAATCAAAGAGTAAAATCACCCTGAGTAGGGACAGACCCGAGCTGACCCAGCTCCTTCTCCAGAGGTGGCTGTGCTCTCACCAGGAGCCCCTTTCCCACCTTTTTGGCGAGGATCGCTCATCCCCACGGTTCCTGCCCCCACCCCACGGTGCCGGGCACTGGGGCTCTTCCCTCTGCTCCATGAGCCAAGGCCCCTGCACAGGGGATCTCTGGCCATGAGCCAACTGCTGGACCAACATCAACCCTCCTTGGGCAGGGAAATCAAAATCTTGTTTGCAGGTTCCAGGACACACAGCGATATTCTGACTTGCTAGTCAGTAGCAGCAATGGCTCTTTGTCCTCACGTTAATTGTAAGGATTCATATAAAATGTATTAGTTGCAATAATTCACCAATAGCCTAATAATCTTATCTACAAAAATCTGCAAACAAATGTGCAATTTTGCTATTATTATTTCCATGTGAAAGAATCTGTCATATTGTTTTCATAGATTACACAGATTATTACACAGATTATTACACAGATTATTACACAGATTATTACACAGATTATTCCACATTTTCCCTTTCTCTTAATAGCTATGCCATGCAATAAGACATGCAGGATTGTTTGCTCACTTACACATTTTGTCAACACTTTTAAAATCTGTGTTTCTTATAAATGCTTTTTCATGCTGTCTAACCTCATCCACGCAGCCTTATCCTTAAATAAAGTACAAGCCAGAGGTAAAACATATGTGATCTTCACCTTTACAAGGAGATTCAACCCTGTGGCTATTTTTTAACCTTTTAGTTTTATGCAGTGCTCTTTTTCACCATAAACACTTGCTCAAGCACTGTAGTAATGGGCCCATCTCCGGAGAGACAGGAGAAGGATTGCCCTGAGCTACACGAGGCCTTGCAGGAGGAGATGGGATTTTAAGCCCCAAGGACTGAAGGCATTTTTACTCCACAGTACAGGAGAGATCCAGTGCTCTGCCACGGCCTCTGCCATTCACAGATATGCTGGGCACACAACACACTGAAATTCACAAATCAGCCCGTTCTCACAGCCCAATATTTTATCAACCCACAGAGAGCCCCACTTAAATTGATTAAAAATCTCTTCCCCATCAAAGCAAGAGGAGGAACAGAAGTAGGAGTCAGCAAACGAGGGCAATGCGACTCATTTCCAACAGTCTCTGGCTCTGGTGTCCCACAGCACGAGGAGCTGCAGAGCCAGCAGTGCAGCAGGAGAGCAGCTGGAGGTGGATGGACAGACTGAATGGACAGAGCTCCCTGAATGGGCACCTCCCCGAGCTGTCAGCACCGTGGGGATGCTCATGGCACGTGTCAGACCTGCAGGACTCGGCTGGGAGGGAGCCCTGGGTGACCCAGGGCAGGTAGCCCAGGTGGGAGCAGAGCCCAGGAGGCACTGGGAATGGCCGGACTGGCCATGCCACAGAGCAGGACAGCCACCGGTGGGCACGGACACGGGGAAGGCACAGGCTGGGGACGGGCCCTTGTGACCTCTCAAACCCCCCGGGGGAAGTTGCCACAGCCAGCAGAGGGCTCAGCAGACTCGGCAGCCCTGCTGCGGGGCTGTTGGCTGTTCCCTGCTCCAGGAGCAGCCACAGGTGACCTTGTGCCTCATGTCACCTCCCGCATTTCTGCACTGCCACGTGGATGTGCTCTCAGCCCGAGTGACCGTGTCCCAGCTGCTGCCTGGAGCATGTGCATCGACACCCAGCAGCACCGTCCCAGGGGCTGGCGTGTGCTCCCTCGCCGCTGACATCTCCATTCCTGCATCACTGTCCTCAGGAGATTCTGAGCTGTTTGTGGAGGGGCTCAGGAGATTCTGGGCATGCTGAAACTTTCTGAGCTTTTTCTCACTTTCTCAGGTTCAATAGGAAGCGATAACGTATTTGGCATTAATGCAAAAGATGAAATGGGAGAGGAGAGGCAGAAGTTCTGTTCCAGGCGATGTCCGTGCAGCTCGCCCTGCAGAGCCGCGTCCCGCAGGCAGCAGCTCCAACATCACACCCATTAGTCACTGGCTTCCAAAGACAGCCCTGCCTGTCCTGGGATTTGTCTCCTCGGGGCCATGGGTTTCTATATCTGGGTGCTGCTGCCCTGGTGCCCCTGGCTGTCCTGGCTGCACAGACGATGGGTTTTTCCGTTCACTGAGTCCCTGTGATAATTGGGAGCCCCGAGGCTGCAGTGTCAGGGTGAGAGGACTGTGCAACCTTCACGTGGCCGTGTCAGCCTGGACAGCCACTGAGCAGGGAGCAGCTCCTGAGATTTCACCATTGCTGGCTGTATGGAGCTGCCCTGTGTGATCTGCCTGCCCAAGGGCACAGACCAGGGAGGCGTCTCTGACACCTTGGGAAATCAATCACAGAATGCAAGAACAGTTTGGGTTGGAAGGGACCTTAAATCCCACCTCATTCTACCCCCCTGCCATGGCAGGGACCCCTCCCACTGTCCCAGGCTGCTCCAGCCCCGGGGTCCAGCCTGGCCTTGGGCACTGCCAGGGATCCAGGGGCAGCCCCAGCTGCTCTGGGCACCTGTGCCAGGGCCTCACAGCAAAGAATTCCTTCCCAATATCCCATCCAGCCCTGCCCTCTGGTACTGGGAAGCTATTCCCTCTGTCCTGTCACTCTAGGCCCTTGTCCAAAGTCCTTCTCCAGCTCTCTTGGAGCCCTTTTAGGCAGTGGAAGGGGCTCTCAGGCCTCCCAAGGGACTTTCATTCAAAAGTCCTGGTATGCATGTCCTGGTTTGGTATGCTCTTTATCACTGCCTTTCTCTTTGGTATTAATTTCTGAAATTGTCCTAGAAATTGTGCGAGCATATTATAAATATACTGAACATTTCAGTAAGAACATTAGTGCGAGGGAATACCCTAATTGATTTTCATTTGTCACTAAATCATATTACCCTGAACTGAATATGTGCAGAGGATGTCTCAGTAAAAGCAAGAGTGCGGGGGTTTTACCCAGTGTTGACTCTCACTACCCTTCTGGTTTTTACTGTTTGTAGTAAATACAAGCAGCCCACTAATGATGAATAAAAATATCACCTGCAATAGAGTAAGTTTTGGTTCTCAGTATGAAAGTCTTAAGCACCAATTTATTCTCCTGTGTTCTGGGTATTTTTTCACTGTTTGTTGCCTTTGAAACACAGAAGAAACTGGTGCTTTAAACAGCAAATCATCACTCTTACCTTTGCAGCGAGGGGTGTGCGTACTGGAGGCAGCGAGGATTGCTTCACTGTCACATTGCTTCTCCGAGTGGGAGGGTTTACCTCTGCCAGGAGCACAGTGTAGGCTTGGATGGTGCAGACAAATTGGCACTGGGGACAGTGGCAGGGAGCTCACAGGGCATTTCAGGGCTGGTGCAGGGAGGGAGGCAGGGACAGCCCAGGCAGGGTCGTGGGAATAGGTATGGGCTGAAAGAGGACAGGGAAATGGAATATTGGGCAGGAATTCTTCCCTGGGAGGGTGGGCAGACCCTGGCACAGGTGCCCAGAGCAGCTGTGGCTGCCCCTGGATCCCTGGCAGTGCCCAGGGCCAGGCTGGACCCTGGGGCTGGAGCAGCCTGGGGCAGTGGGAGGGGTCCCTGCCAGGGCAGGGGTGGAACAAGGTGATTTTTAAGGTCCCTTCCCAGCTCCAGCAGTATGGGGTTCTATGGGCAGGGCAGGCCCTGGCCAAGGGGGTCACCAGCCAGGGTCTCTCACAACAGGCAGGTTGGCACACCTGAACAATAAATAACATTTTTGAGCAGTGTGAGGAAGAAGATGGCTGATTTCAGGAGAGTGAGGTGCTGCAGGGGGGTTCAGAGAAACAAATGCATCATTCCTGCAATGGCACAGCATTAATAGGTTAATAATTAATTAAAAGGCACTAAGAGGTTTCCGTTACTGGTCTTTTGGATTTGCATTATTCTAGGATATCTGGTCACAAGCTGTGGGCTCACAGGGTCCTGAGATTGCTTTTAGGGAGATGAGGAAGGGAGAACTCGCACTCTTCTTTCAGGGCACAGAAGGCTCCAGAAGCCGCCGGGGCTCCGCAGAAGCTCTCGGTGAGCTGCACGGCTCGGATGCAATTAAGGCAGAAATTGGCACAGCTCTCCCGGGCTTTCTCCCCCACACCTTCCAGCAGCCGCGCCCTGGGCCCCCTCACTCCTGCCTTGAGCTGCCTTCCTCCTGGCTGCAGGGAAGCCCTGCTGCTGGCAATGACATGGGGTGGAACTTACCCTTTGCACCCTCCTCGGAATGAGCAGTGAAAAGAACACCCAGACAGGGGTGAGGAGTGTTCAGGTACTGGCACTGCACGACTCCCTCCTTCCCAAGGAGCTTGTGCTTCACCTGGTCCTTCAAAGCAGGAGAGAACTGACCTTTTTACAGCTAAAATGGGAAATCAAGGTATTTGTGTTCCTTCACCTTGTGAATCGTTCAGCACAAAGGCTGTTTACAGACACTTTTTAAATTTAAATCTCCTTTTAAAAGGGTTTCTTGAACACATGCTGAAGTGCTTCATTTGGGTTTCTCTTTCATCTTTTTCTGCTCACCACAATTTTCTCTAAATCCTCCGGGATTTAATTAGCAGCTGGGAAATTCCGGGAGCCTCCTGCCTCCCTGCACTGCATCCAGAAGTGACCCGGTGCTGTGTAGCCCCATCTCTCTTCTGAGTAACTCCTGAGGCTCTGTAGGGCAGGGTAGGACTTCAAATTAATATTACAGCCTGATTTTCCTAAACTCGTCAGGCTCAGGTGGAAATCCTACACACCAGAAAATGGCACCAACATCTGCTTCATCAGATGGGCCTGTAGTGACAGATTGGAAGCAATATTTACCTTTACAGATATAAACACTGAAAGAAATACTAATTTTTATCTTTAGGTAAGAGTGCTTAGAGACATTCTTGTCAAAACATTTTATTTCTTAGAGGTATTTTCTGCTATTAGCAAGATTCACATAACTCTAACACAACTGAATTGTTTTTGCTGTTTGATAAGTTTGTAATTAAATCCTGCACCTCCTTGATTCCTTCAGTGAATTGCCAGGAGCGTGGAACCGTCTCTGGTGGGTGTCCAGGAGCAGAGCTGGATGCTTGGACCTAGCTGGACTGGCAAACTTCACCTCAGCCAACACTGAGGGTCACTGGCACCCCTGGGACCAGCAGCGAGGCTGCTGTGCACCCTGCACAGCTGTACAGCTGTGTACAGCTGTGCACCAGAGGCTGTCGGGAGCACATTAGCACAGACACAGCCACACTTCAATAAGCCGTGAATGCTACAGGTGGAAAAGACCTTCTTAATCTCCGTGGAACAAGCCTAATTAGGTTCAGTTTTCTATCAGATCACAGCGATAGCTACCACAGAACTGGGAAAAGCAATTACCTCCTTCCAAGTTCAAATCTGGTCGAGTTTGATGGACAGAGGTAGCTATGTTAAACAAATGTAAAGGCTGTGCAGTGGGTGAAGCAGCTGAGGTGAAACCCATCGATGTCCCAGCAGCACAAACCCCGACCACTCCCCAGACAGGTTTTAAATGTCTCACCGTCCCTCAGCTACAGATAAGGACCAGGTGTACGACGGCTCATGGTGCTCCCCGAATGTCAGGTGGTCTCTCTCTGGGAAACTCACGTCAGATTTGGCAAAAATACAGTAACGTCTCTCACAAAATTGTCATCGGGTTCTATAATCGTTTGAGATGACATTTGTCTAAAACCAAGCAATGATGCATGTAGCATGGAAGAAAATATACAGATCTATATAGTGTAATGTTCAGAGGGTTTTGCAAGAGCTGGCTCAAAATCTCGCTGTGGCTGTCTGGCACACGGTGAGAGGAAATGAAGGGTATCAGCACTGCAACACAGAGCACACGAGATGGCCCAGATCATTATAGACCTGTCAGCCCAACCGCCAGGGAACGGAGCAGAGCAGGTGCTGTGGAAGTTAATCAAGAGACAGCTACAAGAATAAGATACAGTCAGTTCGACAGAATAATTACCTTATTTTTGGACAAGATTCCAATTTTTAAAGTCTCACAGGATGCTCAAGGAAACTTGAAGCAGCACCCACCAGCTGGGCCAGCCTCCCGGAGGGGTGCGGGAGCCTGGGGAAGCTCTGCAGGAGCAGGAATGCTGGGAGAGCCATAGAACAGTGTCAAAGGCACATCCTGGTAGAACTGCTGCTGGGAGACAGAAGGGGAGATGGGATATCAGAGGACACCTCCCAGGGAAGCCAAAATGTGGGGAAAGGGGAGTTTTCACAGAACCACAGAACCCCAGATTGATTTAGGTTGGAAGGGACCTTAAACCTCATCTCTTTCTACCCCTTACCCTGGGCAGGGACACCTTCCACTATTCCAGGTTTCTCCAAGCCCCATCCAGCCTGGCCTTGAGCACCTCCAGGGATGGGGAGTGCAGAGCTGTTGGTGTGGAGGGCCCCAGGGGCATTGGCCCTGGAAGCTGAGGCACTGCTGTCAAGGGCTGGACAGGCTTCTGCTCCACAGGAGTCACCAGGGATCCGACAAACTCAACACGGGCCTGGGAACTTTGGAATCAGGATGAGATTGATTTGCTGGTTTTGCTGCTGTTCAGCAGTTCTGTAACTCAGCCAGGAGTCTGCTGGAGGACCTTTGGGGTCTCTCTTAGGAGGAAAGTATCACCGGTCCCCTCTGTAATGTATAAATCCCTTAATCTGCGGATAAAGCCTGGGCAGTGAATCTGAGCAGTTACAAGCCAAGTAGAAACCAAATTATTGTGCTTTAATTGAGAATGAGGAAAAGCATGGTTATTAGGAGACTTAATCCTGACTTTGAGAAGAGCAGTAGTGTCAAGATGAGACAAGTGCTCTTCCCAAAACAGACCATTTGCAGGCATCTACACACAGGGGATGAGGGACACAGCACAAAGAGAACCACTGGCACCTTCCTGAACCAAATCCAGCTCCTGTCTGGGGGAAACGAAGAGGAGAGGCTGGATCAATAAGAATGGTTTCTGATGAACCAAGGAGATTGCACAGCTGCCTTGACATGAAGGAAGGGAGCAAAGGGAGCAGCGCAGGCTGAGCAGTGGCTCATTTGGGCTGCTCACTCTGTGCCTGCAGCCAAGGGCTCCTGGGAGCACCTGCTTGCTGAGAACAGCAGAAAAACTCCTTCCCCTGGTGAAGTCTCCAATAGTGAGGGGGGAGCTGGCAAGGGGCCAGGGACTGAGTCACCCCTGCCCGGTGTGGGTACCACTAAAGCCATCCCCAAAGGCACACGAGGTGATCCTGAGCTTCAGCTGACAGTGACGAGCCAAATGCTGCTGGCTTAAAACAGAGGAGAGAGAAATAAGTAAGAAACGGGATTAGAGTTTCAAATGGTGTAAGTCTCCAGGAAAAAAAGTACCTAATTTTTAAAATTATGTTAAAATTAAAATGATGATGATGATTATTAAAAAATAAACCCAGACTGTAATGTGCTCCTTGCTTCTTGTGCCAGTGGCAGATGTGTTGAGCATCAGGAGTATTTCAGGCCCTTCCTGTGCCACGAAGGGTTTTCCTGGACAAACAGTGATCTCGCAGAGCCAAGAGGGTGGTCCCGCTCGGGAGGAGCCAGCGGCAGCAGCCAAGGAAGCGTCCCCAGCTCGCAGGCACGCCGGTGTCTCCCTGGCCGAGCCCATGCTGCCGGGCCTGCGGCGGCCTGCTCCCCCTCTCCGCGCGGCTCACCGCGCCTCAGCCGGGCCGGGAGCCCAGCAGGGCCGGAGCCCCCACAGCCACAGCCCGTCCCGAGCCTCCCTGCTCCCCAGGCCAGCAGCCCCTGCCCATCCCTCCTGCTGGCTGCAAAGGCCTTGTGCATCCTGGGCAGGCTGGGGCTGTTCCCAAAGGCTCTGCTCCCAGTACCAACATCCTCAGAGTTCTGAGATTAGTCCGCTGGAAAAGCAGGATCCCTTCCTTTCAAAATAAGTACTGGGGTTAGAAAGCTGGATATAGGAGGTCTGCTGGTGGTCTCGGAAGAGATTTTTTGGGAAGTGAAAAGTCGTGGCAACAAAGTATTTTCCAAGGAAAAGCACTTTGTTTTCATGACAGGATTTTTTAATTCTATCCCAAACTAATTATTCCCTGCTGCAGAGTTCCACAGGGCAAGGCCATGGTGAGGGCTCAGCTCGGCTCATGACCCAGATTTGGACAGGAGTCTCCCATATCCCAGCCAAGCCCTGCCCAGGGGATGCAGCTTCCCAGGCAGCTGGCTGCTGAGTGGGCTTTCTCAGAGCATGACTGAAAGCTCTGGATTGTGTTCTACAGAAGGGAAAGCTAGTTCCTCCCATCCCTGCCCCTGGAAGAAAACAAGCAGTGCTGCACTTTGCCTTCCAGCAGTGCTGAGCAGAAACCCAGTCAGGAGAAATGCGAGTGCAGCATGGGAAGCCTCGAGAGCAGGAAAGCTCCTTTCCTTCCTCCCTCATCCCCACAGCAGGAAATCTCTTCCTCACAGTGCTCCCTGATGAGGGTGCAGGATGGCAGGACCCTCAGTGGCTTTATGCAGGACACTGATTTTCCAATTCCCAGTGTTAAGGCAATCCTCTGGAATTACAATGTGAGGTCAGAAGTTTTCTGCTTGGATCCTTTACTTACTTAATGGAAAACCCATTCTGAAGGGAATGGCCCATCAGCCTCCTGTCCCGCAGCACGGAGGGATGAATTCTGGGCTCTGCTCCAACCTCGAGGCTCCTGGAAGGGGTTTGTGCCACTGTTGAGCAGAGCAGAGCTCCGGGCCAGGAGCCCAGCAGGCAGCTGGGCGGCACTGGGGCACTGCTGTGCCCAGCCCGCTCCCTTCCCTCCCATTCCCAGGACACTAAGCCTCTCTGCAGAGCAGGATCTATTTCTGGCATGGTAATCAAGACACCTGCTAATCATCTCTAAGTACCACAATTAAGATCTGACCTGATAAACAACAGGTGTGGCAGGAGCCCAATTCTCAGGTTTGTTTATTTTGCTTGAGGTGTGACTGTCTGCTTCAATTTTTGTTCATTTTCACAGGATCACAAAATCACAGAATAGGCTGAGTTGGGAGGGACCCACAAGGCTCATCCAGTCCACCCAAGGACAGTTTCTGCAGCAGTGTGTCACCACTCATCCCTTGGTGTCCCAGTGGAGCACAGCATCCTTGACAGGACTGGCCAGCTCGCTGCTGCTGGCAGAAAGTTAATTAATCCTGTCTCACAGAGCTGGGCCACTGGAGCCTCAGTGAAGCAGCTGCAGAATTGCTATAACCAGAATTTTTTCCTATTGCAGCCCTGGAGTAATGAAAATATAATTGCTTCACTTGCAGCAAACCCGAGTCCCCAGTAGCCTACCTGGACAGCCTTCCATCCCAGCTGTGTTCCCTGGGCAGCAGAGCTCAGCCAGGACTCTCTGCATCTCTGTGCTGTATTACCGACGGGCTGAGGTCAGCCAGGCTGGTCGCCTCAGCAACCTCAGCTGGTTTTATCACTTCCCGAATTCCTAACAACTGTTCCTCTGTGCTTGGGCTCCAGTAAGGCTGACCTTGCAGCAAGGCTCCAAATCCACGCCACAGCCTGCGGGTAGGATCAGCACCTGCCTTCCCAGCCCTCCTGCCCCTGCGCCTCCTTCTCTACCCAGAAGTCATGGCAGGAACAGCCTTGCCTTCGGTGAAGGACTAATTACTCCAGCCCCAGGTGGTTACACAACTGGAGGGGCGCAGAGCAGGGCACGTCCCGGGGCTGCTCACAACTCGGGAGCCCCAGGGATCCCCACTGCAGAGGGAGCAGGCACCATGCTCAGACACCAGTGGGTATTTGCAGTTCCTAATAAACCGCTCTTTAGGGACCCACAAGGCAAAGAAAGCAAAACCCCACTTCCATCCACTATTTCCTTTAGGTTGTGCTGCAGCAGCTCCTTTGAACATGCCTGACACTGCTCATCTCAGCAGTGCTGGTGGGGCTGAGCCACTGGGCACGGGCTGTGCCAGCCCCTGCTGCCATCTCGGGGTCACCTTCTCTCACCTGGAGTCCCTGAGCTCCCCTGCTGCCATCTCGGGGTCACCTTCTCTCACCTGGAGTCCCTGAGCTCCCCTGCTGCCATCTCGGGGTCACCTTCTCTCACCTGGAGTCCCTGAGCTCCCCTGCTGCCATCTCGGGGTCACCTTCTCTCACCTGGAGTCCCTGAGCTCCCCTGCTGCCATCTCGGGGTCACCTTCTCTCACCTGGAGTCCCTGAGCTCCCGGCCATGGCAGAGAGGCCGTGCAGGTCCCCGAGGGTGCTGTGCCCTGTCCTGGCCGTGTGCTGAGCTCTGCTCTCGGCGGGGCTTGGATCTGCCTCCCCTCTTGCCTCCAGTGCTCTGCCCGGGCTCAGGGGGAGCTGCCCTCACCATGCACCTCCTGCAGAGCCCGCAGGAGCCCCCACCATGCACACGCTCCTGCAGCCCCCTCCCACAAAGCCACAGCGCTGTGAGAGCATGTCTGCACACCTGGGGCTCAGGCAGGTACCCAGAGCAGGCTGGCCAGGCACACAATAGGCCACGGATAACACATTTATTACCACTCCCAGATACACCTGAATTTTGGGGCGAAAAGGAAAAATCAATTATATAGGTGATAATCTAGGCGGTAGATGTGTAAATCCAGGTGACTCATGTGATTTAAAATATTGTAGAGACTCAGGGCAACAGGAAAATAAAACCCCAAAGAAAAACCCCATCAGCGTGAGCAGAAACAAACTGAAAAATCTAAGGTAAACAAAGAGAAAAAGAACATTATATTTTCAACCTTATAAAGCACAAAGCATTAATAAATAGATGCTTAAGGGTATAAAACAGTAAAAAGGTACAAAAACCACAGAGACAATGTTTCTTTTACAACAAAATAATTAATCTCATTATTCTTCTGGTGGCCTCAGTTGAACTTTCAGGTATTCAGGCAAGCTCTGACATGCTACAGACAAACTGGACTGCAGCACTCAGTACTGCTGTTTCTCACTTTGTAGGCAGTACATCAACTCCCTTGAATTTCATCCCCATGTAATGAGCCAAACTGTTATGACAGCAAAACATATGCCTCTTGCATCTAAACACTTTGAATACCACCTGTTTTGGGATCCTTCGTCATTAAATGGGGAAGAAAATCAAACAGAGCTTTCTCCAGACAAAGTACCTCAGGAGGTGTCAACAGTTTGGAAGGTCGGAATAAGCTGCATTTTGTAAGTCTGATGCGCCAGGAGATAAAAGGAGCAGTGGGGGCCAGAGGGGCTCTGAGTGTGGGGAAAGGTCAGGCAGCTGAACATGGCAGGAGGGCACAGTCACAGACAGGTTTGAGCTGGGAGGAACCTTAGAGTTCATCTGGTTCCACCCCCTCTGCCACAGCAGGGACCCCTCCCCCTGTCCCAGGTGCTCCAGCCCCAGGGTCCAGCCTGGCCTTGGGCACTGCCAGGGATCCAGGGGCAGCCACAGCTGCTCTGGGCACCTGTGCCAGCGCCAGCCCACCCTCCCAGGGAAGAATTCCTTCCCAATATCCTAACCATCCCTCTCCTCTGGCAGTGGGAAGCCAAGACAGCTTCTCAGCAGTTTCCAGGAGGGCTGTGGGAAGAGCTGCCTCCATCTCCTGTGTCCTCTCTTGAAGCCCCGGGAACGGCAAGTCCTGCACAGCTCGAGGGAGGGCTGGCCGGGTTCTGGGCACATCACTGCCCGGGGTTCCCTGCTGCACCCCGGGATTGCTGGGGGATGAGCTGGGGAGCTGGGCTGCCCCTGGAGCTGTGCACAGGGGGCACCACGAGGCGCTTTTCACCACACAGGATGCGTGTCCCTGGGTGGGCGGAAGGTGACAGCCGGAATACTGCCTCACCTTTGAGGGGCTCAGGGCCCTTTGCTTTCCCAAAGGAAACCCCAAGGCTCTCAGTGGAGCAGGATCAGCACAACTCTCACTGTGAGGAGAAACACAAGGGGTAGGAAAGCACCAGATGGGGTGACCCCAGGTGTGGCTTTTCACTTGGTTGGATAAGGCTAAGACATTATGAAAGGAACTTGGAGCTTGTATTTTTCTTCACAGATGCCCAAGCACTGGCTTTATCATGCTAATTTCATTGAATTCCAGTCATCTTCCTAGTCATGTGAAGTTCCAGATAGTTTTCTGAAGAGCCAGTCATTCACCAGCCTTACATTTCAAGTGATTCTATATTCTATTCTATTCTCTTCTATTCTATTCTATCCTATTCATTTCATTTCATTTTCAAAAAATAAGGAACTTCCTATTTGTCTCCACTTTTTCTTATTCTTTTTCAGTTAATCTCCTTGAAAATAGGCCAGAAAATTTCCTCCAGATGCTCCTGAACCAAAGCAGAGCACACGGCTGAGGCAGAACACACTGTTTCTCCAAATGGGTTAGGAAAATCAGATTACAGGAATTCACTACAAGAGAGCTAGGGAGGGACTTTGGACAGGAGCCTGGGGTGACAAGACAAGGGAGAATGGCTTCCCTCTTAGAGAGGGAAGGGCAGATGGGATGTGGAAAGAAATTCTTCCCTGTGAGGGAGGTGAGGCCCTGGCACAGGTTGCCCAGAGTGGTCAGGGTGCAGCTGTTCACAGAAGAACCTTTCTTTTTGCAAGGGTTACAGAGGGACAGATTTTTTTGTTCAATTCAGTGCACAAAGATTAAGATTTCAGTCAGCAGAAAGCGAGGCCAGTGAGGAATTAGCCCAATTTGTGCAGTGATTAGCAGTTACAGGTGCCACAGGTGTTGCTTCCTGTACTCACTACGCCCCATTTCCTCTGAGCCTTTCCTGCCATGCAGCATTGATTTCTCCTGGTGTGGAATCTCAAGCAGTTCCAGTGGATCTCTGCTAGAGCTGCTTCCTTCCTCCTGAATTCCACTGCAGCAGAGGTTTCACGCTGCTTTTGCACAGTGTATCATGCCAGTGAGTTTATTATCCATTCATTTTATTTCAGCTGTCCTTAAAGATCACTGTAACCACTCCACTGCTGAGGGAGGGCAGCTCTGACACTTGCCTGGACCCGTTGAGTCAGTAGAATAGTTATTTCAGTGCTGAATATTTGATATCACTCCAGGATCCTGGTGTCCTGCTGATTTTTGCTGCAAGGACATGAAGATATCTCAAAGTAGCTGACGGAGACACCGATCACAGCACACCCCAGCCCCGACACTGGGGCACGTGCTCTGGCAGCCTCCATGGCACATGCCAGCTCCGTGGGCTAGTCTGGGGCTGCTGAGCATCCTTCCAGAGGCCCTGCTGACATCTCCTCAGACCTGCTCTCGTGGCTCTCCCCAGCTGACCTTCAGCAGCAGCTGGGGAATATAAGGTGTCCTGCTGTGACATTTTCTTGCAGATTTTTGCTGCTGTGTTTTCAGAGCACAATCCTGGGTGACAGTCTCTGCCAAACTGAGGTGGATACGCTACCACTGTTCTCTTTATGCTGATATCCAAACCCCAGATCAGAATCATCACCAGAACTATCAAGCAGCTGCTACATCACCCACATTTGCCATGTTCCTAGAGCATGACAATGGCTGCAGAGTGTCAGTGCCTGAGAAATCTTCCCCCTGTGCCAGCAGGAATAAACAGTTCTCTGCTTTGGCCACAAAGCCGGAATATATTGAGACAAACAACACTGTGTCTGTTGTCTCACTCCTGACACTAGTTCAACAATCCAGAGGGGAGTTGTCCTCTCTAATCAGACCGTATGCCCAACCCCAAAGTGTTTTACAAACAAGTCCTTCCAGCTGGGATCAGGAGCCCAAAGGGTCATTTGGCCAGCTGGAATTCAGCACAGTGTGGTGCAAAGCTCACACTGCTTCTCCAGTCAGTACTGCTCCTGTCCAGGGTGACCCAGCTCACAGAACCATGGGCTGGCTCAGGCTGGAAAGAGATCATCCAGTCCAGCTGTTCCCCCAGCACTGACGAGAAATGCCCGGGATTGTCTGGATGCAGGCGAAGGGAAGCTAAGAACCATTTTCAAAGATACTCCAGTGGGAAAACCCAGGCTGCACTCAGGCCCAAACTCACCTGGCTGCCCAGACCAGGTGACTGCCAACCTGTCTGAGACTGAAAGATCCACAGCAAGGCCTGCCCTTCATCTTTGCAAAGGTGCCTCAGCCACCCTGAGCACCCAGGGGCACCACACTGCTGAGAAGCTGGGAAGTTCAGTTGACAGCAGAAAATACACCTGCATGGTGCTGGACGTGTTCTGAGCAGAGATTCAGTTTTAAGAAGAGCAATGCAGTTAGAGCTGCCCAGCTACTGCAGGCATAACCCTGTGCTCTAGGCTGGTACTCAGCCCCCAGAGCTGCTGGCAGCCCAAAGGCAGGACTGATGACCACATCAGATCAGGGGCAGGAGTGCAGGAGGTGCCTCTCTGTTGAAGGCGGGTGTTACAGTTATTCACATATTCAGAGAGATATTGCTCCAGTTTTGTTTTCAAGGTTTCACATGCAGAAATCCTGTACAAAGACCATCAGTTAAAGGCAGGAACCAGTCACTGCCTGAGGTCTCACCTTCCAGACATGTGATGGGCATGTGGAAGCAAACAGCAGAGCCCAGCTGGGCAAACCAAAGGATCTCCAGGGATATGGCAGCCTTCCCATCCATTTCAGTCCCCTTCTTTCACCACACCTGGGATTCCCTTGGCTCTAGTGTATCTCCTTCTGCCCCGTGGCTATAGTGCAGTTAGAGAGAGAGGTTCCCAGGGTTCTTCCTTGGGATATTATGAGAGACTCAGGAGGAATTCTCAAAAACAGTCTCTGAACAGATAATCAGACACCTCTTGTGAATAGGCCAAGCTGTGTATGTGGTAGACGTGATGTTTGTATTTCAAGAGGTTGTTATCCTTCTTCCACCAGTGGTGTGGGGGTGGCTCTGGACTCACACTCGACATTATAAAACCTAACGGGGTTTTCTCATTAAGAGTCCTGTGTCGATGATTGCTAGAGTCGTTCCGAAGCTCTCAGAGTGACACTGCCCTGAACCTTCCCACATGGGAGCAGCAGCAGGCATTGCCTTTCCCAGGCACCGAGCCCCGGGCTGGCTGCCCCGGAGCCCGGCTGAAGCAGGCTCTGCGCACCCCTCGCAGTGTGCAGTGAGACAGTGGCAGCTCGGGAGGAGGCGGCCCTGAGCCGTGCTCCCTTGGTGGAGCTGGCAGCAGATGCTCCACAGCCCAAGGAGATGGAGCACTCGAGGGGGGAGCTCAGTATTTGGGATGTCTGCAGCTTGTGAGGATGGAAACCGAGATAAACACCTGATCTATGCTGGTGCATGAGACATCAAGTTACCAAGGATGCCGTGATTTATTCCATCTGCTCTTGATTCCTTTAGGTTGGTTGGTTGGTTGGTTTTCCCAGGCATTAACAGGATCATCTGAAGACTGAAAGGAAATCTGAAAATCCATTAAAAAGCCCTTCAAGGCAGTATGAAATGCTTCAGCAACTCTGCCTCAAGTTTCTAGCACGAGCTGGTGAGCAGGCAGGCAAGGCCCAGAGTTGTCATGCACTGATATCTACACATTAAATTACTCATCTTAATTGGTATCAAAAGCTTTGCAATATCCGTTAATTTTAGAAGATTATTCCTTTTTCTTCCCTTCATGGAAGCAAACAGCATTGAAATATTAGAAAAGGAAATAAACAAAAAGATATGTTATGCTCCTTGTTGTAAGAATATTCACTGGAGACACACAAAGTTTTAATGTTAATGTCTCTGCATCACTACTTCCTGCATGCTAAAATAGGTTCGGAAATGCTTGAAAGGTTAAAGCTTTCACAAATGATGAAACCAGACCATTTTGGTGCTATAAATCCTGCTCATCTGGGAGAGTTGTTCTTGTATAAAAACCTCATGTTTTCTTGAGAGACTGAGCTGAATATTTATGCTTAGCACATCAAACACAAGGAAGGCACAGAGGTTCGCTTGGCTGCGGTGGGTATTTAAGAGTTTACTATTGATAATTAAATCTAGAAATTATAATTAGTTACTTATCCAAAGCGGAGTGCCCGGTTTTTCATAATTTACCTTTCCAGCACAGAACTGGTGTAGGCTCCTGGAGCGACAGCTTTGTAATCCAGCTGTTATCAGGTATGATTTCATCGTGCCCTGGTGGCTGCAGAGGCCCTTTTGCAGAAGCTGCCTCAGATGGGAGCACTTCCCAGGACAGGAGCTGGGAACCAAGCCAGGGGACCAAGAGGCTCTGTGCTGGCCCCAGCCCAGGGCAGGGGCCGGGCTGCCCTCACCGGGCTCAGAGCAGCCCAGCAGCGTGCTGCCAGCTGGGCTGGTGTGCTCGCACCCAGGCACCTGCCCTCGCACCACCCAACACCTCACAGGGACAGATGACCTGTCCTGGGGAAAGCGAGGCCACGGAAGGTGAGCACAGGCACCCTGGGTGGGACCCTGAGCCCAACAGGATCCTGAGAGAAGCGAGTGAGGAGGCATTTGGGATGGCCTCAGTGCCAGGCGTGGGGAGATACAACAACTCTGAACAAGATCCGTGTCCCTGAGGAGTGCTTGGGGCTCTGGGCTGCTGCTGGAGCACAGCCAGTGGTGGTCAGCGAGTGGGGATAGTGGCATTTGGCACTGAAAGCATCTGCTGGGACAGCGCTTCTGGGGTAGACACATGCAGAGGCAGAGCACAGGGACACGCTCAGGGGGCTGCAGCAGTGCCCAGCAGTGACAGCCAGCAGGGGCACAGGGACACGCTCAGGGGGCTGCAGCAGTGCCCAGCACTGCACTCCCAGCAGGGGCACAGGGACACGCTCAGGGTCTGCAGCAGAGCCCAGCAGTGACACGCTCAGGGTCTGCAGCAGTGCCCAGCACTGCACTCCCAGCTGACCGGGCAGCCAGGGCTGGCACAGCTGCTGCAGCTCCTGTCTCGCCTCTCCTGACACACCAGCCCAAGTCAGTCCAAAAGCAAGTAAACAGCCCAGCAAGCAAGGAATCCAACACATGGGGAGGATCTGGTTCTCATCTTGGGCTGAAACACCTGGCAAAGGGAGAGAGGAGGCACATGGAGCTCCGAACCCCTGCTGGCACTGAGTGTCTGCAGAGGGCAGGGAGGAGCCCTGGCAAGTGGTCAGACCTGATCCCCACTGCATCTCTGCAGCCTCAGCTGCACTCCTCCATCTCCCAGCACCTCGAGCCATGCCCTGCAGCCCCCAGAAACATCCATACTGCCCTTTACCACAGCGCAGAGCAGCCCTGGCAATACCCCCAGAAGTTCTCCAGACCTCTCTGCCACTATCTGCAATGCCATCCCGCCTGCCCCCTAATTCACAAGTCTGGGATTTATTTTCCAGGTTCTACCAACACCTCAATGCTCACAAAGGCAATTCTGTAGCAACCTGCTCCTGCCAAAATACATTTTGTGGAGTTTTCATTTCTTCCTAAATAAATAGCTTCCCCATGCAGTGAAATACAATCCTGTGTGAAAAAATAAGAAAACAAATAAATAATAATAATAAAAAAATCCCATCTTCTCCACAAACACCTCCACCAACCACCAACTATTTGTGGCTCTTTTGACTCTGATAAGCCAGAGCAGGATATATGGATTTATCGATTTGGTTGTTGCACTGGGATCTGTAAACATTTTCTTGGCTCAGAGCAGGTTTTCAATGTGTCCCTGGGACTTACTTGCCACTTTCCAAAACAGAAGCAAAATAATTGAAGCCTTAGTTCGGAATGTTTAACCTGCCATGTACCACCGTGTCCCTCTGCCCCCTGGGGTGTTCAGACTCGCACGGCTCGGGAGGACAAGACAGCACCTGCCCCTGTTTGGTCCTTCATGTCCTGCCTCTCATCCATCCAAACAGAGCATGAGCAGAATATATCCATGAAAAAGCACCTGTACACCAAAATCATCTCGCCTTAAACCCAAACACCTCATGTCAAAGCTGCATTCAACCACCTGCAGATAAATTCTGCTGCTGGCTCACCCTGAGCAACTTGTCTTCATTTGAAACAAGCAATATTCTGGAACCACATCTCACTCCTGCCCTGTAAACCTGGGCTGATGATTTTCAGCTCAAGAGAAATCCTGTGGTGTCCCCCCAAGATGCAGAATGAAGCCTCATACAACAATTCTGAACAAGCTCAATTCCTTCTCCCTGCAGAAGAGGAGTGGAGAAGCATTTTCTCTGGAGGAAGGTGAAGGTTTGGCTATGTGTGGGAAACCCAAACACCTCATCTGTGATGGGATCCCTGCTCA
Organism: Regulus satrapa; assembly: GCA_013396955.1. NCBI lineage: Eukaryota > Metazoa > Chordata > Aves > Passeriformes > Regulidae > Regulus > Regulus satrapa. The sequence goes on from VWZN01011099.1 coordinate 59,109, forward strand.
GCCAGAGCTGTCAGACTGCCTCCACCTCCCTTCCAAGATGAGCATCCCAACATCACTAAAAATAGAGACTAGTGGTTAGGTTTTATGCAAATGACAGCTGGAATAAGACATGATTTAAACATAGAACTTTAGATCTCCCACAGGAGAGGAAATGGATTGAGAGGATCCTGCTTCCCCCAGCCAGGGCACCCCTGCAAGTCTGGTTCTTATCCCATGTATCACTCAATTTTATGGCCTTTACAGCAGGTGTCTCCTGCTCTCACCCAGTCAAAGCAGAGTCCGTCTCCTTCCAGCACCCCACATGCTGTATTCTTGCTTTTGTAAGAGTCAAACAATTCATTGCTTCAGTTATTGCAATTTTATACCGAAAGACTCTGGACTGAGATGCTGCTTTACCTGAACAATTTGTGTCTCATCAATGGGAGAAGCAGAGCACAGCAGCTGCAGCCAGCTGGAGGTTCCTGGCACGCTGTGATTTCCCTGCAGTCACCCCAGCTCTGGGAGCCCCAGTCCAGACACCCCTGACTTCCCCAGCTCCCCCAGTCCCTGCAGCCACCATGGGCACTGGGGGTGGCCAGGGCAGGCCCTGGAGAGCCACCTGTCCACCCACAGCAGAGCCAGGGTGCTGGGGAGACCATTCCTGCCCCAGGGCTGCACTCTGCCTGCCCCAGGGCACCTCTGCCCTACAAACAGCTGTGAAAAACCAAGCAAAGGAAAGAAAAGACACAAATAAAATAAAAAATCATACAAAATCTGCATGGGAGCACAGGAGAAAAACACCCCAGCTGTGACCTAAGGTCAAGGATGCTCAACTGCACCCTTCAACACAGAGGTGCGACCTCAGCCTCTTCTCTACTCTGTGTCAGAGCACCAGATATTTTTCTCCATGCAATAAGCTCTGCCCACCCTTTTGTGTCTCATTCCTCATTCCTGAGCCATGGCCAGCCTGGAGCCAGCCCAGCCTTTCCTCCAAGCTCACAAAACCATTGCCAGCACCATCCATCTTTTCCCTCTGTCCTCCTGCAGAGGATGCTGAGGGAAAGAATTAAGATCTCTCTGCTTTTGACCTTGCAGGCATGCAAGAGCATGTGGAGTCCTTCTCCCCAGATTTTGAGTCTTTCTTCTTCTCTAGCCCCAGCCAGGCAAGGTTTCAGTGAGTTCAGAGGGCCAGGTCCCACGAGCTGGTGATGAAATGTGCTGATGTAATGCCAGGGGGTAGAAATGACGGCTGCAGGGGAGCTGTTTTGATGGGGAGGAAGGCAGCAGCAGAACTGGTATGAATCACTGCCAATTGCTAGGATATCTAAAATTACACAAAACATCTACACATAGTCTGGAGAATCACAAGCTGGGTACCAGCAGTTTCCTCCCTGCTGCCAGCAAGTTACAGATGAGCTGATTTGGTTTTATCCTTTCCAAGCAAAATATATGAGGATTGCTTTGCCTGGGTTGTCACAGCAAAGGCTCTCCAGGCTGTGACCACCAGCCTGGGTCAGGAGACAGAGGTGTCTGTCACAGGGCTCTTCGTCTGCCTGCACTCCGTTTCTTTAGGCCACCCCCACGATTCTCCCCAGTGTGTCAGAAATGTCTTTTCTGAGCACCGAGGTGCCTTTTGGAATGTGTTTTTCTGGGGTCTAATGCAGACAGACTCTATTCCCTGATCTGGTGAACCCATGAACTGCCCTCACTGGTAAAGAGCACCCTCATACCTGACCAGAAATGCAGATTTTCCACATTGGCATTCACAGCTGTTCCCTGGGCAGTGCTGAGCCCATTTGCCAAGGAATTTCAGGTTAGGGTCATTCTAATTTGCCCCACCCTGAGAAACGATTCCACAATAATGACAAAGAAGAGCTTTTCCTAGCATATATTCAGGTTAGTCAAAAGTGTCAGCCCCTTCCCATGACCTCGGGGAAGGAAGGGAAGTGCCCTGACTGTGTGCTGCTGAATGGAGAGGTTCAGCAGGGGCACAGGGCCTTTGCTGGTGCCCCACGTCCCTGACAAGTGCTCCAAGCCCCTGCAGGACGAGGCTCCAGCGCAGTCCCAGCTCTGCTGTCCCCACGGAGAGTGACCCCAGGGCAGCAGCAGCAATGCTCGCTCTGCAAAGGCTTCCCAGGCACCCCTGCAGTGCAAAGCTGCCGATGTTACCGAGTTCACGCATCTCCCAGGGCAGACACGCGTTCAGCCACTGCCCCTTCATCCCTGGATCAGCACCTCGCTCCCCTCCTCAGCCAGCGCTGGCAGCGAGTGCCTCTGCAGCAGCTCTTGGGGAGCCAGGAGCCCTGCGCCCCAGCTCTGCTCTCCCTGCCTTTGCTGAGACGTGCAGGGCAGCGCCTGTCCCCGACAGGGACCCACCAAGCCCAGCACGAACCCAGGCCTGAGCTGGGGCTGGGCAGGCAGGGCTGGGTCTGACAGTCCCACCAGCACCGAACACCTGCCCGAGGAACCCCCTCAGTGAGTGACAGAGCACAGGGGGCATGAAGAATTAACTGCTGGAAAGGTGCTCTGGGTGAGTTTGAGAACAGCCTAAAACCCGCCCAGAGTGTTAGTCCCTAGTAAGACATACTCAGCAGTGCTCTGAAATCCATTACAAAAACGTCTTTATATCTTGGAACAGGTAAAGGAACACAAAAAGTGCAGGCTGGGACTCTCACTCTTCACATTCACACACAGACATTCCTGTCAGAGCCAGCTGTGTTTTACCACCTTATCTGCACAGGGTTACTTCTGTGGTTAAAACTTTACTAACCAACATCTTTGATCACAGAATCATTCTGTTTGGAAAAGCCCTTCAAGACCATCAAGTCCAACCTGTGGCTGATTCCCACCTCGTCCCCAGTCCAGAGCACTGAGTGCCACATCCAGGCCTTCCTTGGATGCCTCCAGGCAAAGGAGCTCCAAACCTCCCTGGGCAGCCCCTTCAAAAGCTTGGAAACTCTTTCCATTAATAATTTTTTTCCTTACTTTCTTTCCTGGTGAAAGAAATGAGGAGTCTTCATTAATTTAAAAGCAAATTATTCAATTTTCTGATGTTCGCAAATATCTTCACCACTTTACTGAAAACCTTTGAAGAATGAGTTGACAAAAAGAATTTGTAGAAACCACACAGCAGCCTGCAAAACAGCAAATGGAAGCAGAATATTCGAGATCTGGAGGCACCCTCATGACATCCCTGCCCACATCCTTGGCTATCCGGGGGGAAAAGATCTCTTCTAGTCCTATTATAGATTCAAAAACATAAAAGTCACTGGAAAGATTACATGAAGAAAAAAAGAACCTGTTTAATAAAATTGCACCTCTTTGCCAAGGAGAAGAAACACCATTATTTAACATGCAAAATCAATTACAACATGGAAATAGCAAAGCTTCTGACTACAGTGTTGTTAAAAAGTGTTTTCACATACCATGTGAAGTAGCTGCAAAAGCAGATTGTGAGTTTTTAGAAACATGATTCTTAGCAGATGAAATCTCAGCCAGTAGTAGGCAAGAGCCAAGAAGTAGGAGCATTATCACCATCAACCCTAATTTAGGAAAACATTCTTGAAAAAATTGCTCCAGCCAAATGTGTATAACATTTGGCTCCGACTGAAATCTCACCTAAACCAATATGTCACAGGCAAGGCAGGGTGGAACTGGAGATCTCTGGTCTTAAAGCTACTGAGCTGGAGCTTCTCTGAGGCTGGCAGCCACCCCTAGCGGCTCTAGGAGATGCCAGTCGGGGGTGAGGGGTCCATGGGCCACTCGGAGCTCGGCTCTGCCTCCAGAGCTCAGGCCGAGGGGCCTGGCCCTGCCGTGTCCCTCCAGCCTCAGAAGGTTCTGCTCCCAAAAGCTCCTGCACTGCAGGAGTCCTCCAGCCCAGTCCTGTGTCCTGCAACCTAAGGAGCAGCTGCCATAGCTTAGGCTCTCACACAGCTCATTCTGGCTTCCAGCTCAAGCTCCAGCTTTGAGAACTTCCAGCAGCTTTCATAGCTCCAGGACAAATTTAGATTTTTTTTTTTTTTTTCATGCTTTGCCACATTGCAGAGCAATTAAATATCAAACATCATAGCTCCCTGGGAAGGAGCCATGTATGGCAAAAGCAAATCTACAGCTTCTGTCTTGGGGACAGACAACATTCCCCACCATTCCAAGATGTTTTGCCATACATGGCTCCTTCCCAGGAAAGCAGGTCCCTGCTCCAGCTCTGTGGGTTTCTCTCTGGATAATCCCATCAGGGCACTCAGGCTGCTGGGTATTCCCTTCATCCGAGTACTGGGAGTTGGAAGCAAGTGTGCCTAATGAAAAACACGTGGAGTTTCCCATTCCCTGCCACAGCTGTGTGCCCAGGGGCTGCTCTGGTGTGCCCAGAGCAAGGGAAGCATGGCGTGGCTGTCCTCCCATGGGCAGGGAGAGGGGACATGTAGGGCAAGGCTGGCAGGAGGACAGCATTAGGTGGGATATTGGAAAGAAATCCTTCCCTGGGAGGGTGGCAGGCTCTGGCACAGGATGCCCAGAGCAGCTGAGGCTGTCCCTGGATCCCTGGCAATGCCCATGGCCAGGCTGGAGAAACCTGGTCCAGTGGAAGGTGTCCCTGCCCATGGCAGAGGGACAGAACAAGAAGAGCTTTAAGGTACTTCCAACCCAACCATTTCTCTATTCTGTGCAGCACCTGGCTGTGGCAGGTTCTGCAGAAACCCCTCTGCTCTCAGGAGGGCTGAAGGCTTCTCCTGTGCCACGTGCAGAGAAGCACCAGCCCAGCCCCAGCCCTGGCTTCAGGGAGCGGCAGAGCCTGGGCAGCCCAGCTCTGCGGCACCACCCTTCAGGAGGGATCCTGGAAAAGCCTAGATGGCCGCTCCAAGTGGAGCTTGAAGGGGATGGGCTGCAGCAGCACCTGCACGAGCACAAACCTGGCGTCGTGGAGCCTTTCCCAGCCGGGCTATCCCAGCCCTCTCCACGTGCTGCTCCCACGCTCCCTGCACGTCCCACAGCTGCTGCTGTTCCTCCATCTCTTCCAGACAGCAGCACTGCTCTGAGGATGGACGCAAGGATTCACATGTTCCTGTGGTCAAGGCCAAAATTATACAAGGCAATAAAATAATTTTATGGCACAAAACTCTTTATGACAATTCTTATCAACAATTCTGCGTGAGAATCACACACATATGGGTATCAGAGAATTTCAAAACTTCACCTCCACCAAAACCATGGGTTAGTTACGTCAGTCTTTCATGTTTGTTCTGACTACCATTTCTGAGAAAAGCCGATTTAAAAATACATCATATCCATGTACCTCAAAAGAACTTATAAATCAGGGCAGGAAGCAGGTTCTAAAGTGTTAATACATAGGGAGCTCTTTGTGACATATAATTATCAATTTGTGCAGTGACTGCATAATTAATATGTGGTCTCATCTCATTCTCTTTTAAATGTATTCCCACACTGCCTAGAAGTTGTTGGCTAATGAATTAAACAGTTTGATGTTGATGAATCACAATTTTGCCTATCAATATTAAAATATTGCCAGAGGTATGTTTTCAGTTTGGGTCATGAAAGTTTAAATTGTAATACTGTCAGAAATGCAGCATCCTGTGTTCCCAAGTTTTGCTGCAAAATCAGAAGAGTCCAAGTTTTGCTTTCAGATTTGGGCGTTTTTAACTTTCTTTATTTGCTTTCTTCCATTGAAGAAATGACAGGAACATAAGGTATCTTGCAAAACTTCAGGCTTATCAATAATAGCATCTAAAACAGAGAAATCCAGTTACTCGGGAAACCTCAACTCAAAACGAGTTTGTTCCTTGGACTATGATTAATGTGGTAAGTGAGACCAGATGGTGAACACTTTGAGAAGCCTCTGTGCTCCAAAGAAGTGTTAATTACCTCCAGAGCTGCAGCAAAAGTATAAGGGGGAAGAACAGATCCCAGCCCTGGACCAAAGGGATGAGGAGCAAAGGGTGTCTTGGCAAGGGACACAGAGGGCAGGGCTGGGTGGGATGTTGGGCAGGAATTGCTCCCCGGGAGGGTGGGCAGGCCCTGGCACAGGTGCCCAGAGCAGCTGGGGCTGCCCCTGGATCCCTGGAGGCTGGACAGGAACCCCAGGCCAGGCTGGACACTGGAGCTGGGAGCAGCCTGGGGCCGTGGGAGGGGTGGAAGAGGAGGGTGTGTAAGGCCACGTTCACACCAAACCCTGACTCTACGAAAAGCACCCCCACTCCAACATGGGGGAGCAGAGCCCTGCTCGTCTGCTCAACTCCCAGCCCTGGCCACCTGCAGGGACAGGAGCCACAGCACCCACCCATCCCTGCACTGCCCTGCCCTGTCCCGACCCTGCCTGTCACAGAACCAGCTCTCTCTTTGCTTCAATGCCTGATAAAGACATTTCTTGCACACTCACAAGCCACACAGAGCTTCTGAGGCTCTGTGAATGGTGAAATGCTCAGGTAAAATCCACACGAGGCACAAGGCTCTGGCCAGAGCCCTTGGGAGGGAGGGACAGCAGGCTCCAGCACCAGCTGGGGAGAGCAGGGCTGCACTGCAGAGCTCTGGGATAACAAATCTAGGATTGCTGCTGGCTGGACTCAGACCAAGGGCCACATTCAGGGTAGGGGTAAAGACAGGAAATCCATGACAGCCAGGGAAATTTTCTCCCTAGAGATCTCAGCAAGGCCCAGGCTGAACTGGAAGACAGAGGAGTGGGAGTAGCTAATGCTACCTGCAGTTAGAAGATGATGTAGGTGAGATGAAAATTTCAGGTGAGCTGAAATTCCCTCCTGATTCCCTCCTGACTCTGTGGCCACTGAGGGCACATGACTGCAGGTCGATATTCCACAAGATCAGGTCCCCCAAAAGTCTTATGAATCAGTGCCTCATTTCATGGAATAAAGAAAAAATAACAAAACCAGAAACCAATCTCAACCAAGACTTTTAAAAGACAAGATAAAGGACATTGGGAGCATCATCAAGCCTCTCTGAGCAGTGCTGATGCTGTGTCAGATGGAAACGTCTCAGAGGTACAAAATGAACAGCCCAAAAGCGAGCCCAAGGTAAAGTAGATTTCAGTTCCACAGCAGTGAGATTTTGCTTTTTCACTATGGATTTCCTGTAGGGAAAAAAAAAAAAAAAAACCATAAAACACAACTGCCTCATGAGTTACCACGAATAATAATGGGCAATAACCATGGGCAATAAACACGAGCTCTGACGACTCAGCTGCCCCTGGCGCCCGCGAGCTCCGGCCGTCGCCGCTGCCACGACGCCCCACAGCCACGGCTGCCATGCGAAGGGCAGCCCCGGGGACGAGCAGGGCCAGGGCAGATATTGATCACACGTGCAGATCCGTCCGGCTGACAGCCCACAACCCCCAGGGAACCAGGAAGCTCCTTGCAATGATTCAAGGCAGAAAGCAAAGAGTTACTTGGGTTATTTTACAAGCAAAAAGAGTAAGTCCTAGAAGCAAGTGTGATGAGAGCTCTGCTGCTTCTGTAATTTCACAGCTGAAAAGGTCACATTGCAGAAAAGCCAGTTCTTTTAAAAACTCCTTCAGAGGTGAGTCTGGAGAGAGTGCCCAAGGAAAGTGGTTGTTAATGTACACTTAACCTCGGCACAGCTGAGAAGGTAATACCTGAGAGCAGCTGCACCACCAGCAGCCCTGAAAAATGTGAATTCAACCACAAAATGTCACTTCAAACTGGAACAGTCCCATCAGCACTGCTGGGGCTGCAGGATTGGCCCAAAAGCTGTAAACGGAAAACCTCTCCAGGAAGTCTGGAGAGGGATGTTTTGCAAGGGCAAGTGACAGGACAAAGGGAAATAGCTCTAAGCTGAAAGAGTGGAGATTTATATGCAATATTGGGAAGAAATTATTCCCTGGGAGGGTGGGGAAGCCCTGGCACAGGGTGCCCAAGAAGCTGTGGCTGCCCCATCTCTGGAAGTGTCCAAGGCCAGGTTGGATGGGATTTGGAGCAACCTAGGGCAGTGGGAGCTGTCCCTGTCCAGGGCAGGAGATGGAACAGGATGAGCTGTAAGGTCCCTTCCAACCCAAATCCTTCTGTGACTCTGTGATTTGAAAAAGGGTCTTTGTTTCACAAACCTGGCTCTCCCTCTTCTGCCGTAATGCTGGAAGGCAGAGAAAGCTCCCTGCTTGCACCTCCCAGCGCCCAGAGGAATGAAGCCCCTCAGCACAACACTTGTTGTTTTCCATCTGGCTGCCATTCCAGCCACCAGCCCAGCCCTGCACGAGGCTCTGCTGGCTTCACATCCACCACAAAACGAGGAGCCTGCTCAAAGAGAACCCAAACAGAACGCAGTGAGGATGGCAATGATCTCTACACCTTCTGCATGTAACAAAACACCGACAACTCCAAGAAAAATCAGAGCCCAAGGGCCACATCAGCACTGCATGCTGGTATCAGAGGGGCTCTGGAGCAGGGACACTGCAGCCTGCAGGGCCACCCTGCAGGGCCGTGCCACTGAGGCAGAGAAAACTCCAGTGCCAGGGCTGGGAGCGGCTGCTCGAGCTCCAGCACAGCGCTGTTCCACAGGAACACCAACCCAGCCTTTGGGAGCCATCTGCTCCCAAAAAGAACCCGTTTCATTGCTGGGATCAGCAGCGGGAGAGCTGCGCCTGCTGGACGAGCTGCTGTGCAGAGGGAAGGAACGGGGGTGCCTCATTACTCTGGGCAGCCTTTGCCAGGGGCACCCCAGCCAGGCATCCCACGAGCTCGGCTCCGCTAGCAGGGCAGGACGTCTCCTAAAGCCCTAGAGTTAAGATTTCCCACATAATTAGTCACACAAAGAATTTTACCAGGCATGGATAAGTGATGATTGAACAGTTTGTTCTGATGCACATTTCAGCCAACATTCAAAGAAATTGCCAATACTAATGTTATTGATCGCTTAGCCCAAGGAAAGAGGGGAACGGTGAAAAGTAACATAGTCTCTGCTGACACTTCAAAGGTCCCAGAGCTATTAAATTTGGGAAAAAAGCCTCTGTGATCACAAAGCCCAATCATCCCCATAGCACCACCACCATGTTCATCACCAAACCGTGTCCTAAAATTTGAGTGCCAGTGGCTCTGAACCTCACAGAAAGAACATCCCAGTCCTGTGTGTGCTATCCTGTCTGAGTTTGTCAGGTTTTAGCTCCCACTGACTGGCTTTTCTAGACTTTATTTCTGCTGGATTAAAAGAGCTGTTAGAAGCTGTTTGTATTTCTGGCTGCCAGCTCTGCAAACCTCTCCAAGGTTCTGCCAACTGAGCCAAGTCTCTTCCTGGGAACAGGGGAAGCATGAGCTCCAAATAACAGACCTCATATGCTAAACTTAATCTTTAGTGACACCTGTGCAAACAAAATGCCTTTGAAGGCATTGCTAAAATATAATTGACTGGCCACACCAGCAGAAACCAATGGAGATGCAAGAGTTGGCTCAGCTTGCTGCTCCCTTGGTGTCAGGGCTGCAGTAGGAAAAAGAAGCTCAGACAGGTTTTGTGTCATTCAGACGTTGGGACACTCCTCACAGGAAATAAATATGGCTAAAAAATGTCCTTTTTTAGCATGCAATTCCTTGATCAAGTGGTGATCCACAAACAACAGGGATGTGGGACCAGCAGCTGAGCATGAGGGCTGTGCAGGATGGTGCAGCAGCATCAGCCCTCTGTAGAAACAAAGGGACAGGATGGCATGGAAGGCCCTGCCAGGGCAATTGCCCACACTTGTTAGACCCAGTTTGGCCCTGGCAGACAAACCCCACAAGTGCAGCAGTCCCCACTGACACACTGACACACTGACTCACATTTAGCACCACACACACAAGGCATCTTTCCCACACTGGTTCCCAGGTATTTACCCAGGATAGTACAGTGATTATTTTGTGGCCATGGCTTTGTGAAACACTGTTCAGCTGACAAATTGACCTAAAAAAGAAGCAAGGAAATTGTCCCCTCCCTACACCTCAAATCACCAGCTTGAGCTCTCCTGCAGCAGGGAGAAGAGCCTTTGAAAAGGGAGTGAAGCGTCACCTGGACCTAGAAGAAATATTAATTGGATATAAGAAAAGATTTTGTATATTCAGTGTAAAGGAGACTGAGCGACTTTAAAAAGGATCCCTGAAGTGGGTTGGTATCATCTGATCAGCACTCGGTGCCTTGAAACCGAGCAGAGATTTTCCCCTCCAGCTGGGGAAGGAGGTGGTGCAGGCTTGGAGCAGGTGTGCAGCCCATTGCGTCGCTGTGTCAGCAGGAGAGCATTACTCCCCAGGCAGGAATCCCCAGCCTCGTGTGCAGAACCATCCAGCACAGGACTGTGGTTTGGATGCAAAGCACGGCTGCGCTGCTGGCCGTGATGAGCAAGGCCTGGTGTCAGCCCAGGGCACTGCTCCCTCCTGCCCTGCACAGGAGGAAGGAAGAGGAGGAGACTGCTCCGCCTGTGCAGAAGGGAATGCTCTGCCTGACCTGGAGGCAGTCTTTGGTGGACACCATCTGCTCGGGACCCTGACAGCAGATACCACAGAGCATTCCTGCCTTCCAGCCCATCTGCATGGACAGAAACAGCTTTGCCCTGCAGAGCTCGGCCTGTTTATTGATTTCCTTTCATATACGCTTAGTTTGCAGCCTGGCAGCTCAGCACAGCGCTTGTTCCAGGAATGCCCTTGATCCCTGCCCAGAGCCAGGCCCTCTCCAGCCTCAGCAGGCAGCTCCCAGATGGTGAGAGAGTGAGCAGGGGACTCCGTACAGGCACAGGGCATCCTTTGAAAAGGCAAGGCTCACTGCTGTCTCCTGATGTCCCTCAAAGAGGAACTCAAAGCCAGCATCCCTGGGGAAACCACCAGCAGACCCACGTTCTGTGCCAGCCCCACCTTTCCTCACCACCATCCCCTCAAGGAGCTGCTGGCAGGGCCAGAGCAGCGAGACGGGTCCCAGAGCAGAGCTGAAGTCAGCGAGGCAGCACTGGTGACATTGCTGCAGGACACAGCCACCCTCCCATGGCCCACAGGACCCTCACAAAGACCCCCGAGCCGGGCCAGAGGCACCTTTTCCATGGCAAAGGCTGCCTGAGGCAGGCTCACAGGGGCTCGGCAGAGATTTCCCACCCAGCCTGTGCACTCCCCTGCGCCAAGGTCCCAGTAAATCAGTTCATTTTCCAGAAATGCTCCCGTTTGTGTGTCTGCGCAGGACAGCTGCTCCCCTGCACCATTTTGGCAACAGATTAATCTGGAGGCTTTCCCAAGAGGCAGAGGAAAATGCTTTTTCCTCATACTAACAGCAATGAGACACTGGCAGAGCAGGTACCAAAGCAATGCCAGGCATCCAAATCAAGTGGATTAAAGAGTTAGTTATTATTCTTTAAAACAAACTGCAAAATTTCTTCTTAATTGAGATATAACTTCTATTTCTGCAAAACAGGTGTCCTGCCATCATGGCAAAGGCCACTTCTAGAGATGGACAGGGCTGCTCTGGGAGGACGGAGGCCAGGGTTCACCTCTGCACCTGAGCACAGAGGAAATCTGGTGACAAGTGTCAGATCTGCAATAAGAGATGTTTCAAAAAAACAAAACACAATTTTGCCCACCCTGAGATGTCAATTTGCCCAGGCTGGGCCAGTGCTCTACTCTGTCAATGAGCCAAGGAGGATGAAGGGACTTGAGGATCAAGTAAAGTCCTTTTTGGCTCAGAGGTGAGACTTGTAAAGCACCAGCAGCTCCCGAAAAATCCCCACACTAAGGCTCAAGGAGGGTCTTGGCGCAAACAGGGAGCTGCATTTTCTGCCCCTTTAATTCCATTTCCTATCCTGGTCGTTCAATAGACAGCCATGGTCATTCCAGGTAGACAGCCCCAGCAGCATTCCCAGAGCAGGGCGGGGGAACGCAGGTTCCCATAGGCCATGCCATAAATGTGTTTATTCTCCCTTTCCTTGGGACCAGAGCTCTGCTCTTTCCCTGTGCCATCTCCTGTGCTCTCAACAGACATGGAGAGCACTGATCCATGGCTATTTGGTGCAGTCTGATCACGGGTTTTACATCAATAGGAGTGGAAAATTTTAAAGTATTTGCAAAACATCCGTTCAGTGGCTGTGTCTGTTTCTTACACGTTCTCTGTTTTGCATTTGTTTTCCAATCAAAAACCCTTCTACAAAAACAGGATAAAACACCCTCAAATGACAAATGACTTTTCTAAGCTCTTAGTCTTTACTTAAGTAGATGTAAATCAGATAGTCAGTATGATTATTCATACCCTTAAAATGTGCTATATTTTAAATCCTTTTTTCACTGAAACACCAACAAGAAAAAAAAAGTGCTATATCAAAGAGCTGTGCCCCCGGTACAGCTGTCTCACCAGCCTCTGAAACAAGTTTCAGTTTTTGTTTGTTTATTCCATGAGTATAAACTTACTTTCACATGTTTGCAAAATACTTTCAGTGAACGGTGTGTGGATTACAAATCAGAGCTGCTGTGGACTGATGAGAATTGTCCTCCCAAAGAATGCTGGGGCCATGCAGCCAGGCAGTCCCTCCTGAGCTCTGCCAGTCCCCACAGGGTCTTGGGGAAGTAGTTCTCCACCAAGAGGAGGTAGAAGACAAGCCCCACTCCAGAAGGTGACAGCAAAGACAACTCTTACTTCCAGGAGCAGAAACAATGGAGGAATACCATATAGCAACCCTGGATCTGCAATTAGGATGTCTGACAGGGTATTGCCAGTAAACAGTCACTTTCCCTGCCTAAAAATCCTCCTCATTTCAAATAACAGCAGAGTTTTCTCAATAATGAACTCAAGGACAATTAGCTGGAATCATCCAGTGAAACCCAAGATACCTCAGACGAAGTGTTATGGCTTGCCATAAAAATCTCTCCGCTGATTTGGTTACACTCCGAGCGGTGTCATGGGCAGAGGCAGCGCAGTGCAAGGGGCCGGATTTGCTGCTGCTGCTCCCATTAACGTTTTACCAGCCTCATTGAAATAAGAGCAGCAGTTATTATTAGTGCAGTTACAGCAGCACTAACATTTACACTCCAGACTAGCTAACCATTATTTAACAAGTCATTAAAAATACACTAAAATCTCCCCAGGTGAATTCCCCAGTGTTTCTGGAAGGAAGAGCTCCTGGATGTGGGGCCCAGGGGACTGGGGGTGCTGGCACCCTCCTGCACAGCGCTTCTCCACGTGACACTTGTATGAACTGGGGGTCACAGGGGGCCCCACCACTCAGCAGAGCTCCTCATTAGCACAAGCAAGTCTTTCATTAAAGGAAGTTAAACTACAGCCAAAACAAGCTCTGGCAGCAGGAGTTTGTTCTGCCTACGCAAGGCAGTGGCAGGCGCGGCCCCAGTGCAAAGCACTGCCCCCAGCTCAGAGCTGACACTGGGATGGGACCTCCTGCTCGGCATGGAGCCCACAGTGCTCTTCTAGCAACCACAAAATTAAAACTAATGAGATATTGGATAGTTCGTTTGGTGAGGAAAAATGTCAAAAACAGCTGAGCCATTATAACGTACTGGGCGAGATGCTCAGGGAATAGGAGGACCCAGGAAGCAATGGCTGGAGGTACCAGCTGGCCCACATCCATGCCCACCATCCCCATCCTGGTTTTGCTGCAATCTAAAGGGACCTCACAGGGCACTGGTGCCATGGGACACTGCCCAGAACTGGAGGTGCAAGGGCAGATGCCTTCCAGCTCCCCACAGATCCTTGGCAGTGAGGGGCAGACAGGGACAGGGCACAGCTGTGCCCAGGCTCCAGCCCTCACCTGCACATCCCCTGACACACAGGGGGACAGCACAGTGCAACAGGGATGGCCCTGTGCTGGCAGCGATGTCTGCCCCCCGGGGTCTATCCACCCCTGGGCTGACAGCAATGCCCCATTCCCGGGGTTTATCCACCCCTGGGCTGACAGCAATGCCCCATTCCCGGGGTTTATCCACCCCTGGACAGACAGCAATGCCCCATCCCCGGAGTCTATCCACCCCTGGATGGACAGCAATGTCCCCGGGGTCTATCCACCCCTGGACAGACAGCAATGCCCCATTCCCGGGGTTTATTCACCCCTGGACAGACAGCGATGCCCCATCCCCGGGGTTTATCCACCCCTGGGCTGACAGCAATGTCCCCGGGGTTTATCCACCCCTGGACGGACAGCAATGTCCCCACGGTTTATCCACCCCTGGACGGACAGCAATGTCCCCGGGGTTTATCTGCCGTTCACAGTGGAGAACAAGTAACCAACCAGCCAGGCCTCGTGGGGTGAGCAACAGGAGCTCACACCGCTCCTCCCAGGGCTCTCAGTGCTGCAGGGCTGTGTCTCACACCTGAGCTCCTTGTTGGAATAAAGAGTTCCTTTGGTTTAGAACGTTCAAAATGCAACATATTCACAGTTTTGGCACAGCTGTCTTGGCAGCAGCTTTTCAAAGGACACACTGTGCAAAACAACTTGTCACATCCCAAGCAAAGCCCTCAGTGCTGCCCAGAGGAACCTGCTCCAGTCCCAGCTCTGGCTGCCAGCATGACTCTGGGCTACCCATTCAAATTTTGTCTTTTAAGAAATTCATACTGTCTTGTATCATTGATATCAAAGCAACTGGATGCAAATTCGATACTCGGTATATTTTCTTATAGAAAACAACTCCAAAGGGATGACTAAATTACTTCTAATTCCAGCTTGGATTTATGACTTTCTCAAATATCACATGGATGCATTTGCCTGTCCCCTTTTTCACTGTTCCAAGGTCAGGAAACATCTTTAGCCTAAGTTTATGGGCAAGCAGCCAAGAATGCAGCATTTTCAGTGTTTTACAGTAAAATATCCATAACAAACAGCAGGACTGTCTGAGCCGAACGAGAAGTAAAACACTGAAGCAATTCATCACAATCTGTTTGCAGCTCAGAACATTTGATCCAAGCCCTCGTGAGGCTGCAGACCAGTCGATAACCCAGACACTGCCACTGCTCTGACAGGCACTGCTTTTCCCACAGCATTGCTCCCAAAGATGCACCAGGTGCTCCCTCTGCACTCACCTGCCCTGGCTTTGGGGCCATGTGGAAGCCTGAGATTGATTTCTTGGATTCAAAGCAGCGGGAAAGGTTGAAGCTGTGCAGAATTACAGGCCCAGCCGTCGTGGCCTCACCTCGTCCCTGCATTAGAACATTCAAATAGACTGGTGCCTTCCCCGGGAAGGACGAACAGCCGCTGGCAAGGCAGCTCTCCCTGGGGCTGGGTTCCCTGCAGGGCTCGCTGCACCGGCTGTCCGGGCAGCAGCGCTTCCATCCCCGGGCCAGGGATCCACAGAGCCCGGCAGTGGCACTAACAGGGCAGCTGACAAATGCAGCACCCAGGGTTTGGTCTCTGCCATCCATCACCTTTTTTGCCAGTCTTTTCTGAGTCTCTTCTCACCAGGAAAGCTGCTGTGGAACACCTCGCACCACTTAATGCAACTACCAAAGGAAAACCACACACAAAAAAAGCATTTCAGAGGTAATTTGTTTTCTTAACACATTTAGATGGAAAAAATATATTTGAAATTATTTTGGTAATGGCAAGAACAACAGTGGGAAATGTATGAGAATTCAAGAAGTTCCAGCCAGAAAAGGGACAGGAAAAAAAGGAAGTTCTTAAAAAGCCCACACAACAACAACAAAAACCCAAACCAAAGTAAAATCAAAA
>VWZN01011099.1:77754-89387 GCA_013396955.1 Regulus satrapa
CCGGGATGTGCCCGCAGGGAGCCCGGGACTCCGGGATGTGCCCGGCGCGGGGCTCCGGGATGTGCCCGCAGGGAGCCCGGGACTCCGGGATGTGCCCGGCGCGGGGCTCCGGGATGTGCCCGCAGGGAGCCCGGGGCTGACCCAGCGCACCCATCCCACCCGGCTGCTCTCAGGGCAGCGGCCCGAGCTGGGAGCAGAGCCCCCTCTCTCCACTGGCATCATGTTCTAGATCTTACCTCAGCACCTATGTTCAAATCTCCGAGCAGTAAAGGCTGGAACGAAAGATATGATCTACCATTAACTACAGCAACAGGAATTTGAGATAAGTAAGTTTCTTACAATGGAGGTGGAGATGCCTTGGCACAGGGTGCCCAGAAAAGCTGTAGGCTCCCCTGGCAGTGCCCAAGGCTGGACACTGGGGCTGGAGCAGCCCGGGACAGTGGAAGGTGTCCTGCCCATGGCAGGGTGGGATAAGATGAGCTTCAAGGTCCCTTCCCACCCAAACCCTTCTGTGACTCTGTGAACACAACCTTTGCCATCAGCTGCAATCGATGCACCAGGAGGTCCTCTCTAAATCCCAGCAGCCTTCTCCCTGCACTATTTAGGACAGTCTTTGCCTTAGGGAGAGGGAAACTAGTTCCAAGGCTGCTGGGAATTTGGACACAGGGCAGGTACTTCCACCACCACAAACCAGGCATGTCGTGTGCCTCTGGCAATGTCAGTGCATGAGTAATAACCTTCCTCTGTGTCCAAATGAGAAACACAATCCCAGTTCTCCTTTACTGCAGGATTTTTTTAAGCTCGGTTTATTGCATCCTGTCAAGACACTCTGCCATTTGCACCCTGCTGCATCACTCCAAAGCACAACTAGCAGCCTCTCAGACAAGCTGCTAGAAGGGGACAGAAGGGACACTTGTGAACCACCTATATCTACTGCATCAGCAAAAATACCCAGACAGATCTCAACCCTGTCTAAGAAGCAGTACTGAGACTCCACAGAGCTCCAGACAGAAGCCTATCCAGCACAAGTAACCATGCAGCATGTTTTCAAACAGCAGCGTTCCCCACTATGCTTCTGCAGCCCCATTTTCCATGAGAGAGACAGCTCTTATTGTAGTGTCAGATACAGTCACCGCAGAAAGAGTCCGAGATCCCCAGCACAGTGTTGGCCAAGCACTGCAGAGCATCCCACCAGGGCTGTCACCACCCCAAGGACCACCCTGTCCCCAGCTGCCCGCCCTTCTCTGCTCTGTGGCATTATTTGGTGACCCGCTAAGCCCTGACCTTCGGGTCAGTCTCAGCCCAGGTTTGCACGGGCTACAGTCAGAAGCCTTCTGGGAAAGCTACAACTGACTCTTCTTTCTTTTGAGAATGGCTTTTATTGTAACTACATAATAAATGTTCTCTAAGGGTTTGCCTTCCACCTTCTCACCTCCTCTAAGGGGCTTCAACTCTACAGAAACACTAGGCAAATATGGTCAGCTTTAAATTTTCTGTTTCAATGAACTGCACAACAAACAACACACTTGCAGGGAAGCTGTTCCCTTGGAGGCTGATCACACACACACTCCCCCACCTCCCCTGCACACGGCAGAGCCACCCTCCCGCAGCAGCTGCCATCCCTCCCTGACACAGGCAAAACTGCTGCAGGGCCCTCAGCACCTCCCCCAAAGGAGAGGCCATCCTAGTCAGGCTCCAGCACGGTGACTTTTCCTTCTTGCAACCTTCTCTTTCACCCCAGCCAAGCAGGCAAACGCCTCTCACAGGTTCACCCTGCTGCACTCCACCAGCCCCACCCAGAAAAGCAGGTGCAGCCCCTCCTGCCGTCCCCATTTCCTGCCCAGCCCCAGCTGGGGCAGCCCCACACCAGAGGCTGCTGGGCTGTTCTCTGGTGGGACAGCTGGTTCCCAGCACTCTCGGCTCTCCTGCTGCAGTGGCACTGCTCCTCGGCTGGCACCCGGCTCCATCGCTCTGGACATGGCACAGGCAGCGTGAAACACTCGGAGGAGAGGCCTGTTTGCTATCTGGCAGGTTACTCCAGTAACCTGGAGTAACTCCAGTAACCTCCAGGCCACTCCAGCTTGCCCTGGCAGGGGTCAGCTCCCAAAGGCCGTGCCATCCCCTCCTCTGCAGGGTGGGGTGAATCCCCATTCCCTTGCTCCATGCTGAATCCCAGAAACATGGGACTGCCTGGGTGGGACCCCAGGGGTGTCTGCCCTGGTCCCTGCTCAGAGTAGGTCCAGCCCTGGGCTAGGCCAGGTTACTCAGGGCTTTGCCCCCTTGGCTCTCACAAACCTCCCTGGACAGAGGTGCCATGCACTGTCCTCCCTGCTCCACTGTCTCCAGGGGAGGCTTCTCCCAACAGCTGGCCCGAGCCACTTGGTGAGCAGCTGGAGAGGCAGCAGGACCAGAGTCCTACTTCCCCCCTGCCTCTTCAGCAACCCTGGCACAAAATGCTGAGGCACAAAAAGCTGTTAATCTCCCTAATGTTCAGGGAAGGTCCCAGCCCAACAGTGAATTACCCACATTGTCCTCTGAGACAGTCACAGGACATCAGCCCAGGTACAGATTAGACTCCATCTATTTCAAACTTCAGTAGGGTTTTAAGATTTTAAGGGTCAGAACACTTTTTAGGGATGAACACTCCTAAATAATGAAGATTCATAATAGGCCACTTTGAATGAATGCGTGTTTATGAGCAGTTTAATTACTGCCCCTCAGCAGCATGAGCACAGATGCAGTGGTGCATACTGCAACCTGAAATATTTCTGGAGGACTACCCTATTTCCAGTAAGACTGGGAAAAGGGATTGCTGTGTCATTAGGCAGACAGACATGTGGTGACATCCTCCTTATCTCACCCATCTTTTCCTGCCTGGTAGCCAGGGAAAGTCTCTTTTAGGAGACTGACAACGTCACGCTATGGCGTGTGCCAGCGCCGAACCAGCCCTGCTCCCACCCTGTGTACACAAGAGTATTTATGGAAAAAAATTACAGGAAACCATGATCCCTTAAAGGGTGACTCACCATCAAATATTTTTTCCCTGCTGGCCTCAGAACTCCTCACGTGTCTGTGCCAGGGGACACCAGGGGTACCCACTTGCCTCTGTCTGTGCCTGTCCTTGGTGCAGGGACTTGGACAGCGCAGAGCTCCTGTCCCAGACCACGAGCCTGTGGTCACACAGTGAGACTGCTCCAAGGAAGGCTCTCCCAGGGTGTCTCCAGCTTCCTTGTGCCATTAGGAAGGTCGGTGCCACTTCTCCCAGAGCGTGCTGTTGCCCACTGAGCAGGATGTGCCCAACTGAGCATCCTTCCCAACCTCTCTGAGTCCTCCTTTAGTGCCCTGCAATGAGCTGGCCCTTGGCTGCCACCTCTATTTATCAGATTTCTCTGAAAATGCCTCTGGAAGTCCCAGATTGCAGCAAACACAGCTCCCACGTGACTGCATCCCCTGCCCAGCTGGCAACACACCAGAGGAGCAGCCTCCGTGCTGCCCCGAGACCTGGACACCCTGAACAACTGGGATGTGCTGCCTGGAAGTGCTTCCATGACCAAAAACCCAAATGAAAAAGACCAAGGAAGTTGTCAGCAGTGTCTGCTAATTTTGAGTCTTGTTTGCATCAGATAAGGAAAAGGAGATTTACAGCCCCACTGCAAATCCAGCCCCATCCAAGTTCCTGCTTCCCAGAGTGATGCTCCTCAATTTGCTCTGGGGTGTCATTTGCCTCTGAACAGAAAGCTTTTCTTCAATAATTTTCCCCTACGTAAAAAAGAAGAAAACAGAACCAACAAAACCAGAACTACACCATGAGAAATCTGTGTACTTCTGTGAAAACAAGGTTTAATCTGAAAATTCCCGTGAGCTCTCTCTGGTGCCTTGCAGGACTGCAAGAGCCAAGCACGTGCTGCAGTGAAAATGCTGGTGGGCTGGAATGTCCAGGCTTTTCTGACTGAGGATGCCCTGGAACACCACAAGACGTAGCTCATCTCACCAGCAGCAGCTGGTCACCCCCTGGACGCTGTGAGCAGTGTGGCAGGCAGGCTGAGCTCCCAGGAGCTGCTGGGACAGGGTGCTCTGCGCCCCTTTGGCCACCCCTGGACCCTGCCCGCCGTCCTCGAGGCATTTCCTGGCCTTTGGTAACTGTTAGAAGAAGCAATTCCTGTAATAATCCACTCACTGCCTGTGATGAGCACCAGTGGAGGGCCAGTGACCACTGAGCAGGTCATGGGGCCATGGAGAGGAGGCCCCTGAAGCATCACAGTGCCCTCCTGGCAAGGAGCCTGCCCTGGCCACTGCTGGCGTGGGACACTGGTGCAGACCCCGGGGAGACAAGGAAGTGCTGTTCTGGGCCAGAATTCCCTTCAGCAATAGCAACTGAGATGATGTGCATGATTCTTCAGTAAGTCTGCAAGTTCTGGATCTCATAATAGGTCACTTTTGCTTGATGTTCCTCTAAACCCTTTAGGGATGAAATGCCATCCTGGACAGAGTAGCCCCTACTTGTTGCCCAACAAGAGGATCACTCATGGCACCATACAAGCAAGGTATGCACTTTGCTCTACTCCAGACTTCCAGGGGACTTTTTTCCCAAATTTGACTCACAACTGCAGTGAATTTTGCCCCATGAAAGCTGTAATTCCAGTTAACATCAAATGGACACATGGAACTTATCTTGACAATTAATTAAAAGGATATAGAAAGGAATCGGCAAGGGGAAAGTAGCTCTGCTCTGTGCATGGAAGCCTGAAATTAGAGCCACTGAATGAGGGAATAACATGAGGGTAATGTGGAATGAAATTCTAAGCATGGATATGAGCTGTGCAGTTGGAACTTGGAGCACATTGCTGTAACAAAGGTTGTGGCAGCCGCACAGCTGAACGCAGGATGCTAGAAGGAAGCAGCAGCCTCTGCTATTCCTGTACCTCACACACCTGGGTCAGGTATTTGCTCTGCCCAGCTGCTTTGCAGACCTCAGTGTCACCAGCTTGCTCCAAGGAAGGTCAGTTGTCCTGGACTTCACCGAGGGACTCACTCCAGTCTGCAGAGAGAGAGGGGATGGGTCTGTGCACTCAATGTCCACTGAACATTTTATTGAAGAGTAGTTTATCTGGGGCTCAGTCTCTTCCAGAATTTAAACCCCATTTGCATTGCACATCAAGGAAAGGGGAGAGGAATGCCTGCTGTTACTATAATCCACATGAAATCCAGGCTGTGTGCAGCGCCAGAAGCATCACTGCTCAGGCTTCGTGAGGAAAAGAGAGATGATCCAACTGCTGGTCAAAGCCTTGGCTTTTCCCTGAGAAGTCCCCACTCAGTGTGGCATGCCGTGCCTTGATGAATCATGGAGCATCTGCCCCAGGGTCTGTGGGCCAGACCAGTTCTGAATTTTGCACACAGGCACAAGCCTTGGGTGCCAAGCTTGGGGTCAATCCTGTCTCTGCAGCATCAGGAGGAAGCGTAGGAAGGGATCTTGATGGGTGAGGCTCCTGGCTCAGCTCAGCAGCTCCATGGACTGCTGTGTCCTGGGGAGGTGTTGATGTCTCTGCTGGTGCAGACAAGCCACGCACAAGTCACTTAGCCGGCTTCCCCAACAGAGCTCCGTCATCAGCACAGAGGACAGGGGCCAGCAGTGGCACCAGCCACTGGAGCAGCGGGCCCAGGAGAGCCCCACCCGGCAGCCCCAGTCCTGGTGACAAGACACACTTACCAGAGCTGTGATCTGCTCTCCTGAAGTTATGTTAAGGCTGTCTGATTCATTGCGGTTCTGAGGAAGCTCTAATTATATCTGTGAGCCAGATGGAATGCTGACAAGGGAGAAAAGAAAAAAAAATCCCAAAAAACCCCCTTGGTTTTGTTAGAGGAGCAAGGCTGTGTGAACTGAGGGACTGGGGTAGGGTGAGAGAGTCCCAGTCCAGTCCCCAGCTGTCCCCACGCCCTAGGCTGTCCCGTTAGAGCTGACACTGCCCCAGAGATCCTGGCACACTGTACTCAGTGCTTTGCCTGCCCCATGGCACACGATGCTGGAGCAGCCTGCAGTGCTGTCCCCCACCACAGCCCAGGCTGCCCTCCTGGCACAGGGAAGGAGGGCTCTGTGGGGCAGCACCCCAGAGCCCCAGGGCTTTTCCCCAGGGGCAGACGGGGCTCCCTCTGCCCAAAGCCTGTGTCACTGCCCAGCACCAAAGGCAAAGCCAGGCAGCTCCCTGGTGGCATGGCTGCCTGCCCCAGCTGGTCACCCCGGGCAGTGGCACCAACGGCCGCGAACTGGGGCTGCAGCTGGACACAGCTCACCGCTCCCACTCAGAGACAGGAATCACCCACCATTGCTCGCTGCAGTGCCCAGCCCGACCTCATAGACCTTGTCTGAGCATGTGGACCCCGGGCAGCATGGGGTCCCTCTGTGGGCACAGACCCCGGGCAGCACAGGGCCTCTCTGGATCAACCAAGCTGCCAGGTACAACCCCCTGGATCAACCAACATGCCCATGCCATTGTAGTAAAACATTTATTTGTTCAGGTGATTGAAGCTACCGTGTTTACAGCTCGTGACCTCACCACTGGTGACATGGAACATGACCTGGGACTGCAGCTGTTGCCACCAGATTTTTCATCATAAATTTTAGTTATAAAAACCTTGGACACCAGAAAAAACAGGTATTTTAGACTTCAAGTGGCAGATGGGAGATGCGAAACCTGTGAGGGGGGGAAGACAGTTTATTGAGGCAGCCGACCTTGACGGCCACGTGGCCTCGGCTGCAGCTTCAAGTAAAGGTTTCGGTGGGGTGAGTGCGGTGCAACGCGTCAGTCCTCGGAGAGTTGGAACCGTATTGTTTTCTGCCGAGTAAGAACATCGGTGGCAACGTTTTCGGGGAGTGCAGAAGGGCTGGTGTCCTGCAGAGAGGCCCCGGCTTCTGCGCAAAGAGACAGAACAGAGACAGTGAGGGGACGAGGAGCAGCATCAGCCTTTCACGTGGCCAAAGCCACGCTGATGTGGGACCACACCGACAGCCCCAGGAGCTGCCATGGGGCTTTCCTGGGCACTGCTCACACCGACAGCCCTAGGAGCTGCCACGGGGCTTTCCTGGGCACTGCTCACACCGACAGCCCCAGGAGCTGCCACGGGCCTTCCCTGGGCACTGCTCACACCGACAGCGCCAGGAGCTGCCACGGGCCTTTCCTGGGCACTGCTCACACCGACAGCCCCAGGAGCTGCCACGGGCCTTTCCTGGGCACTGCTCACACCGACAGCCCCAGGAGCTGCCATGGGCCTTTCCTGGGCATGGCACCCACAGATGATCCCAGAACTGCTGCACAGCCGTCTGGGCACCAAGGGTCCCAGAAGCTGCCACAGAGCCAGAACAGGCAGGAAGCAGCAGCAGCCCCTGCCCTCGGCCCTGGCACCCACTGTCTTGGTGCCAGGTGCACTGCAGGAGCTGGGGCAGCAGAGCATGGCAGCTAACAGGAGACTGGGCTGGCAGGAGACAGAGCTAACAGCACCAGTGTCTCCACCCACACCTCTGCCACAAGTCTTGTTGCCATCAGCGAGGGCAGGCACAGCGCTACTCCTGGTGCCGCTGCTGCTTCACAGAAAATCCAGCTAACAAGACAACCCCCAAACTCCCAACAGAACCAGCAAAGCTCGTTGTTCCAGAACCAGATTTCTTCATTTTCTAGATTTGCTTCTGCCCTTGCATAGGCCAAAACTTTGCCCACGGTAGGGACTCCAACTCCACACACTGCCAGGGGTTCACGCGGAGCTGGGGGCACCAGAGCAGAGCAGCAGGAGGGCACAGACACAGCACTCACCTTCCTGAGGTCTGCATGCATAAGGAAAGGTCACTGCAGTGAGGATGTGCCCCGTGTCACTGTCCTGCCCCACATCAAGCCCACGGCACAGGGACAGCCCATGGGGAAGCTGTTCCCCCGCCTCATTGGTCCCATTGCAGCAGCCTCCCCTGGTGCCCAGCACAGCCCCACTTACCCTGGGGAGAGCAGATGTGCCACTGCCATATGCAAATACCAATAGGCACCACTTTAAACTCACCTGTGGGTTGCTGTGGGTTACAGCCCCCAGACTACAGACTAGCCATGGGGAGCCCAGGTGGGGGTCCCAGTGGGCCCACTGAGGGGCTGGACTCCAACCCTGACTGGTTTTCCTCATTCCCTCTCCCAGTGGGAACTTGCCCTGCAGAGGAGATGGCACAGCTTCCACACAGCACTGCCAGTGCCTCCAGAGCAGCAACCTGGCAGTGCAGGAGGAAAACCAGCTCGCACCAAGCCTGGGACACCAGCCTAGACTCACACTGCAGATTCCTGACCCAGATGCTTCTAAAGTGCAGTTCTTGAAATGACCTGAGCTGACACAGCACCACAACACCTGGAGCTTATTCCGTGCGCCTGCCCGCAGCCAGCAGCGAAGGGTGGACAAGACCCCTCTGCCATGCCTGATGTCCTCAGGGACAATTCCACAGTCACGGGGGTGCAGCACCACAGAACCAGCAGCCGAGGATTTGGTGTTGGGCCTGCGGGGAGCCCCAGCTGGGCTGAGGGGCCATAGTGGGTGACGATCCAGCACGGCGTGATCTGGCAGCACAGGCTCTGCCCCAAGCACCCCAACACAGCCAGGCACACAGGGACGCATTTGCAAAGGCGAAATGGGAGAACCACGTTATCTGTAAGCAGGACCCTACGGACTGGCCTCAGTTTGCTGCTTTTAAACCAGAACTCTGAGCAACACTAAAATTACTGCCAGGAGAAGGCACTGAGCAACTGGGTGGCTGCTGTTAGTGCAGCTTTAGGGCAGCGATGGTGCACCCTGAGCAGGCAGCAGCACCATGGAACAGAATGTTCCTGAGAGACCACATTGCTGACAGGTGTGACCACTCTGCAAGTGGTACTGCTCAGACTCCAGTACCAACAAAGCTCCAGTGTCACTGAGGCTCTGCTCCTCCTGCTTGATGGGGAGAGAAGTGATCCTGGTAGCAGCTGTAGCCATTACTCCTGGTTTGAAGCCATTTCCAAGAAAGCAGCCTGCCCCTCTCTGTGCTGGGTGCCACTATGGCTCTGGGCAGTCTCCATGGCACATGAAGGGCACTGCTGCACCTTCCAGAGGGCACACACAGCTGCTCAGGACTGTCCACCTGCCACAGCTCCGCACCACTCCACGGGTCTGGAATGCTCCCAGAGCAATGTCCAGCAGGACTGTCATGGTCCCTGGGAGGCAGGAGCATCCTTGTGCTCCTGGCCCCCACCCTCCAGAGCTCTGCTGCCAGCAGGGACGAGAGCAGCTGGTGGCAGTGCCCCAGCAGGAGCTCTCAGGCAGGAGCAGAGCCGCACCCTTCCCAGCCAGAGCAGCAGGTGCCCAGGAGCTGCGTCCCCTCTGCCATGCACAGGACACACAGCTGTGCCTTGCACTCCCTCCCCACAGCTGCAGAGACACGTGGGCACAAGGGGAGGGCTGGTGAACGCATGGGGACACGCTGCAGAAATAAAGCCAGGCTGGCAGCAGAACGAAGAGCAGCACATATTCACAGGAAGGACGTGTCTGGGCACAGCGGGAAGGCAGCACAGACACAAGAGAACAACACAACACCCAGCTCCTCCGTGCAGGCACAGCCACAGCAGCCCCTACAGCCCCATCTCCAGAGAGGGCCTGGGCACGCCTGTGTGTGCCAGCCACTGCAGAAAGAGCTAAGAACTCTCTGAAGCAGCTTCTTCTCCACCAGCACCTATGAATTCAGGCTTCTCATGGCTAAGATCTCAGCAGTTGAGCAGGAGCACACGGAGCCCAGCTGCAGGCAGGCAATGCCTGAGGAGCAGGGAGCACCTTGGGCTCGTGTCCCTGCAGACCCCTCTACAGCTGGGGGTGATGCTGGGGCCACAGCACACCACACCTCCCATTCCATCACCTCCTACAGTGAGGAGTTATTCCAGTCTGGGGGAAATAACCTGATGTTATTCTGATTCAGGAGCATCTTAGCACTTTTCCTGTCTCACACAGTTGGCAACCTATGGTTTTTGCAGAACAGAAAGGACAGAGAACTCCCTCCTCCATGAGGCTTCCCACACTTTGAATTAAGCCTGAATAAAACCAAACGTCCCACTGCACAGTTATTCCAGTGGGAACAGACGATTCCATGCCCAGAGCATTCCCAAGGGATGATCCTCTCAGCCAGGGAGAGAAGCTGGCATGAGAGGAAGCCCCGGCTGCCCAGACCCCCTTTCCTGCACTATCAGCAGAGCATCAAACCAAACACAGGGCCATGTGGTCCCTGTACACTGCTGGATGCAGAGGCACCATGGACAGAACATCAGCTGCACTGCTTAGAAAATTATTCCTTTGAGCGAAAAATTACAAATATAAAAATAAACTTTCTTAAAACACAAGACACCATTAGTATTTCAGCACTTTCACAAAACATCACACAGATTTAGGTCCAGTTTTAGACAACATATAAAAGCCTTTTCATTTGATGCTTTTTAAATGCGTGATTAAACCCAGTCACTCCACAGCAAGTCTCTGACACCCTCCCTCTAGCCCATGATGGGGAGAAAGGTGCCTCTGCCAGCACAGTCCCTCACTGGGGCTCAGACCTTCACATTTGACCCCCACTGGGCAAAGCCCACGCCATCAGACTACCAGACCCTGGATAGACCACCCCTGTCCTTGACTTATTTAATTTAGGTTATTTAATAGCTCACTTCATGCAGTGCTCATGGGCTGCCAGAGCAATCTGAGGAGAGATTTATTGTACTTTTTAAAAAACTTTTCCAGCGCAAAGCGGGTTTTCTCATTCAAAGGCATTTTTTCCTATTTGGTCTCTGAATTTCCTGAGGGAAGCAAAAAGGGTTTTTAAAAAAGAAGCAGCCTCTTCCTTTTAGGTCCTTTACACCACCCTCATTGACTCTGCTCTTCCATGACGGGCAATAAAATCACCCAGAGCAACCCACAAGAGCATCAGCCCCATGCTGCAGCATCCTGGGGACAGAGATGGGGTGCCAGGGGCTGTTCCCCACTGTGGAATGTTCCCCCACAGCTGCCCTGGGGGCAGCTGCTGCCCTGCTTGGAGCCAGGCTGGCCTCACGCACCTGCCGTAGTTATGGTGCCCCCAAGAAAAAGCATACAGGGTATGAAATATAATTATTCTTTCACTTTTACAGCCACAAAGCCCATCTTGAACCTATAATTTGGCATGTGAGAATGCGAAATGCTCAAATATTCAGAGTTAAGCTGTTTCTAATTTGAATATGATGACCATATGAGTTTAATTAATATTAACTGCAGGCTTCCCTCTACGGTGAGCAGAGCAGCTGCCATTCACACAACAAAATTTGCACCTGCTGTCCCCCACTGCTGTGGGGCTCTGTCCCTACAGAGTGGCTCAGAATCACTCTATCCCACAGGCATGGCAATTAAGAGCAGCTTAAAGGTGAGACCATCATCTTCCAGGCCCTTCAACGTACTCAGGGACTGAAAAGAACTGGAGCAAACCATGGAAGCTCAGAGGAAATATTCCCCAAAAATCTAGGGCAGTGAGAGACGACCATCATCACCCGACCAGGCACCGCCGAGGTGCCGAATGGCCATGTCAAGACCTGCCTGCCCCGCTGGCCCCCTGCCTGCCCCCCTGCCTGCCC
>VWZN01011099.1:91240-109014 GCA_013396955.1 Regulus satrapa
TTCGCTTCTGCTTCTGCGAGAGGGAAGTGCTGGAAGTCCAGGCGGGAGGCAAAGCGGAGGTAGTGGTGGCTGAGTCCTGGCTGGAGCCGGTGTCCGGTGACTGCGTCACACCGTCGCTGGCAGCCTTGCAGCACTGGACGCCCTCCTCGTGCCCGAGAGCCTGCTTGGACATGGACTGCGACAGC
The DNA here is from genome assembly GCA_013396955.1 of Regulus satrapa. Lineage (NCBI taxonomy): Eukaryota > Metazoa > Chordata > Aves > Passeriformes > Regulidae > Regulus > Regulus satrapa. The sequence goes on from VWZN01011099.1 coordinate 91,426, forward strand.
ACCCCACTGCAGCCCTGGATCTGAGCCCCGTTCGTCTGCGAGTACACGTTGCTGACCTTGGTGGCCTTTTGCTGCCCGTTGTTGTTACACACCTTGTAGCGGATCATGAGGATGATGATGAACACGAGCACGGACGCCACAATGATCCCACCAATGATGATAATCATGGTCCCACCCAGGAACTGGGACTGCATGAAGTGGCAGCGCACGTAATCCTGCTCGGTGGTGAACTGTGTGCAGCCCACGACTCTGGTGGCCGTCAGCGAGGTGATCCCGTCATCGTAGATGGCCAGGACGCACAGGTCGTACATCGTCCCCGCGGCCAGGTTGTTGACCAGAAAGGTTTTGCTCGTGGGAGGTATCATCCTGGGGGAGAAGGAAACCAGTGTCAATGAACCTGGCGGACACACCAGCACCTTCCCACCCTGTAGGGCAGCCCAAACCATGCTGGGCACCACCACAGCTTGTCTGCCCTGCTTCTGCCACAGCCCCTGTGAGGCTGATCTCCATCTCCCCAGCACCTCCTGCCTGGCCTTTGATACAGCAGCAGTCACTGCCAAGCCCCCTGGCATGGCTCAGCATGGCAGAGCCCCCCATTAGAGCAACCATATAAAAAATGCAGAATCAAAGGACCACAGAATGGCATGGGTGGAAGCCACATTTAATGGAAGCAACATTTAAAGACCATCTAGTCCATCCTCCTGTTATGGGCAGGAACACCTGCACTAGACAAGGTTGATCCAAGTCCTGTCCAGCCTGGCCTTAGACACTTCCATGGATGGGGCAGCCACAACTTCTCAGAGGAACCCGTGCCAGGATCTTACTGTCCTCACAGGGAAGAACTTTTTTCAATTATCTGATCTACATCTACCCTTTTTCAGTTTAAAGCCAGTACCCCTTGTCCTAGTAATGGATAAAGAAATTCAAAGAAGAAATTACCCAGCAAATCCAGTGCTGAAGGGTGCAATAGCTCCACCAGGCAGCACAGAGCCCCCGGCACCTCTCCAGCACAGGCACCACCAGAAAGTGCTGTGAGGAACATGGTCACAGACACTGTCCTCCCTGTGCTTCCATAAAGCCAAGCACATTAGGATCCATTTAATCCATCTACCTTCACAACCTTCCTCAGATCAGTTCAGAGGATTAGAGGTCCATTTGGATTATCTAAAGATAACACTGTTCTGAGTAATTTTCCCATTTGTGAGTAGAAATGGCACGAGTCTTTCCTGAGGCTCCCACCATGAGCTCCTGGGGCTGGGCTCCGCTCAAATGGCACAGCATGGCACAGGAACTCCAGCAGAGGGGCTTGCCCAGGCCAGGGGCTACATGCCAGCACCAAGCACCCAGCACGGTCCCACACGGGCAGGCCAGGGCTGCCTTACCTGTAAACAAGGGAGTCATCATAAGTACCATTGTACTGGATTTGAAACATACGTATCCCAGGTATATTCCTCTGAAAATTGAATTTCAGCAGAGCTGTGGAGGACGTCGCTTCCGCAACAACCACCTTCTTATCCTGGCTGACTTTAGTATCCCCGTTGCTACTGCTCGCGTTGGAGCCCGACTTGGTGGATGTGGAAATATCCGAGGAGCCTGGGTCAGGCTCGTGGATGTGGTTTGTGCTGTTCAGCAAGTGGGGGAGTTTGATGATGTGCAGGTCCACCGTCTGCGTGGCCTCCCCTGCTGGGTTGGAAGCAATGCAGGTGAAGGAGCCCGTGTCCTTCACCGTCGTGATAAGGATGTCAAGCGTCCCGTTGTCATACACGGTGGACCTGGTGGCGTTGGAAATCAGTTTGCCCTCGGGTGAAATCCAATGGATTGCTGGCTCGGGGTCACCTCGGGCCTTGCAGCGCAGGGCTGCCCGCTGCCCCTCCAGCACCCGCAGCTCGTGGGTGTGCCGGGTGATGAGTGGGGGCTCGCAGAGGAACTCCTCCTCAGGGATCGACCAGAAGTACCGGCCGGACAGGAGTGTGGGAGAGGCACAGGTCTCCAGGTCATCCTCCCTGGAAAGGCGCCTCAGCCACAAAAGCTCACAGTTGCAATGCAAGGGGTTCCCACCAAAGCTCAGCGCAAACGTCGAGGGGCTGATAATTCCTGAGGTTGCCAGCACCTGAGCGCGCTGGAAGAGCGGATCGGGCGGCAGCTTCTGCAGTTTGTTGGATGTGACGTCCAGCCTGGTCATCTTGTGGAGGTGGGAGAAGGTCCCCTTAGGAATATGGTCAATCATGTTGTGGTCAAGACTGAGAGTGTGCAAACTGACCATTTTCTCCACAGCATCCCAAGGGATGGTTTCCAGATTGTTGTAAGACAAATCCAATTCCTCAAGAGCTAAAACATCATCAAAAGCTGTGGAAGAAATTAAAGTCAGCTGATTATTGTTCAGTATCAAGTGGTGGAGATTGGAGAGCCCACTGAACATGTCATTAGTGATCTTAGTCAATCGGTTGCTGTTCAAATGCAGAGCCCGCAAATTGCGCAGGTCGGCAAACGCGTGAGGTGTGATAAAACTGATTGTATTCCGGGACAGCGTCAGGTCCACCAGGCTGGTCATGTTGGCAAAGTCTTTCCTTTTAATGTTTGTAACAAAGTTGTCTGCCAGACGCAGCTCCACGGTCCTCCTGTCAATGTTGGGAGGAACAAACAAGAGCCCTTTCTTGGCACAGAGGGTGGCGAGGTTTGGAGACAAGATCTGACAGACACAGCGCTTGGGGCAGATCTGAGCTCGCACCGCTAGGCCAATGAACAGCAGAAACAAAAGCAGTTTTTCCATTGTAGAACAGATTCAAGAGCCTGCAAGGGAGAGCAAACAGTGGTTAATCTCTGTGAGATAAGATGGACATAATAAAAAGTCAAACAAACAGTCTGTGGTTAAACCATGGAACTGAAGTTCAGGTAGCAGCAAGTCACCTTCAACGTGTTACCTGGTTCTTCTCCACTCCCTCATCCTGACACAAGAGTGCTTGTGCCTCCAGCCAGGAGCACAACAAAACAAAACAAAAGATTGCAGATGCACATATACATGCCCCAGCACTCACATACAAATGACAAAGCAATTTGGAACCCACTTGCCACCCCTGCGACCCCTCCTGCTCAAGCCCGTCCTGCTGCCCAGCACATCTCCACATCCCAGCAGAGCCCCCGACCTCCCAGGCTGTTGGCCATTGTGACAAATGTACAGGTATAGAAATTGAGGAGTGGTTCATGTGTGCTTTTCTTGCTAAGCTGAAACTCTCAGCGGCCTTGAAATCACAGCAGCTCAATGGGTTTACAGCCATCTCCACTGAACACTTAAGCTCTTAATGCTATTTTCAGAATAAACTCAGAAGGAGCTAATTTTATGTCATTCAAACCCCAAAAAATGCAAACAAAACAAAACAAAACAAAACAAGCCCCCACAACAGAGATCTAAATAAAAATGGATCTTGGGCTAATTTTAGCTGATGATAGCTTTCCGGCTCCCCCGGAAAGCCCAGCAGTTCAATCAGCCTTATCGCTTACACTGCCAGGCAGCTCCTGGTGGCAAGTGGGAACAGCAGCAGTGCCCACACCAGCTCAGGGAGATCATCCATCGGTGACTGTACCACAGGCTTCACGGCACGGGCAGCTGGGAGGGCTGGGGGATGCTCTCCGTGGACCAGGTGAGAGCATGGACCCATGGAGAAGCACCCACGTGTCTGAGAGGGAACTTGTGCCACTGTGAGCAGGGGTGCTCAGAGGGGCCCCATGGTGCAGTTGAAGCACTTGGCTCCCTTTGGGACTGGCACAATTATATATGCTCAGATCAGATTACTCAGACTCATCACCATCCCAGAGATGCATTACTGAAGCTCAGCTAAAATACAGTTTCACAGCTAGCCAGAACCAGAAGTCTCAAATCGTCACTGATAGTTAAAGACATTTAATGTTAGGACAACAACTATTGTTCCTGTTATCCAGTCCGTCCATAACCCAAACCAAACCCCTGGTGCCATGCAAGCAGAGGCAACAAAAAGATTAGTGAAAACACAAACCCTAAACCCTGCTTTTCAGGACTTTTCAGCAATCAATGTACTTTTTCCTGATACGTCTGGGGACTGCTAGCATTCAGGACTACTTCATTTTTTGAGATCCTACTGGAAAATAAAAGACTGCTACTGCACTCCAAAGCAGAGTCTGCTACTGTGGGCAGTGCTGGGAGCTGCTCCCATAGCCTGTATAACCATCACCATTCTTGCTGCCGTGACTTGAGACAAAAAGCAAAGTGCCATGGCAGTATTCAGGTATGTTCTGTGGACACACTTTCATGACTGCACTGAAAATCAGGGTGGCCCTGGAGGTGACAAAGACCTGCCTGAGAATGGCAATGCCAAGCAGTGGAGGAAACTGCCTGCTGCAGTCCCCAAACCCCACTGGTGTCACCCACTGGCCACCTCCCAACCCAGGAGCTTCCCTTCACAGCCAAGGACCGTCACCTGTCCTTTCCAGGTGGGACTGTGCTCCTTTAATGTACCTCTGGTAAGTACTAGATTGGAATGGGCTCAGTGGCTCAGGACACTTGCAGCACAGCCACTGGGGTCCCTGGACAGCCTTGGCTGGGGACACCACACTCATTTAAATTTGCTAACTTAATGCTGCCAATTTAGACTCATGGCTACGATTAAAGTCATGTGCCTGGATTCAGCCAAGTCCATTGCTGAGCTACCCAAGACTAACACAAGCGTGAACCCAAATCAGCAAGTTCACCAGTCTGGAAATACCATTACAAGATGAAATGACTTAAAACAACAGCTGGGATGACATGGTTACCACAAAGGTGCCCACCAGCAGAGGTGGGTTTTTTGGATGTTAAGAGAATTTTGGACATTGTCCCTGCCAATATCCCCCTGTCCCCCATGACTTGTGTTTAGGGACAGTCCTCTCCCGTGTCACTCTCGGTGACCTAGGCAGGGAGGTGAGTGCACCCCACAGACATCTGCCAATGACACTGAATTAGGAGGAGGGACTGAGCCTTCAGGGTGCCTCTGGAGAGGTCCTGGTGGACCAGAGTGCTGAGCACCCACCAGCCCTGAGTGCAACGAAGCCCAGGGAGGATTTGGCATCTGGATGCCTCAGCTGATGGAAACAGGAAAACCACACCTAGATCCACAGCAAAGGAAGCTGGTGCCCCAGGCTGCAGGGATGTGGATAGCCCATCTTCCCCCGTCTGGGCATCATCCCTTGCTGCAGGGGTAGCACAGACTGAATTTTCAGCTCCTTGCTGAAAAGACAAACACAGAGCATTTCCTCCCAGGGTGCTCAGTGCAGCAGTCTGGTGGCTGCACCACCACTGAGACATTCTCAGCAACAATACAAACTGCAGGACCTGGTGGCCTAGGAGAACAGCCCTCAAAAACCACAGCTGCTGAAAGTCAGCCTGGACTTGTGTCCCCTCCTCTCCCAGCATATCTCATCCACACACATAATTTACAGAGATAGCAACGCTTACATGGCTTAAGCTCATTGCAGAAAACACCTTTTTTACCAATGAAAGCAATCTGTGACTCTCATTACTTGTTTAAAAGATAAAGAAACAGAAAGGAAACTGCATTCATACATAAAACAACTGCCAGCTTTCTGGGAAGGTGAGCACTGCTCATTTACTGCTCGGTGCCTGCCATAGGACCTGGGTAGTCAAGCTCTTCATGTGACATTTGCAATTCACAAAAAAAGCCTCTCACATATACTACGCTTTACATCCATTCTGTTGCTACATTTGATCACTTTGAGTTATTCATCTGTCTATAAAACCTAAGTTCGAGTTGCTGTAGGCTGTGCAGCTCATGGTCTCATGGAGTGGGAACTGTGTCTCCAAAGAACCTGTGAGCCCCAGCACACAGCTGGGGGCCGGGAGCCCCTCCATTGCTCCCCCGTTGGCTGGAGGGCACTGCCTGGGGTCCCCAGACTGCTGCTCCTGTCTCTGAGCAGAGGCAGTCTTTTCCTACTGCCATCTCTCAGGCACGGAGCGGGTCTGACAGTGGTTGGCCAGGGCTGGGGCTCATGGAGGCAGGCACCCCTCCGGTGCTGTCCCCCCCTGCCCATCTTCCCCTGGCCACGCTCAAGTCCCCACACAATGGGTGACACTCCCATGGTCCTTCCCCTGCCAGGTGTTTCCTTCTGGTCTTCAGGTCACCTCCAGCCCAGCTATGGAACGCAGAGCTCCCTTCCAGCCCAGCAGCAGCTCCCCTCCAGCGGGAACTCCAGGGCCCCCAGCCTTGGCAGCTGCACATCAGCCATCCCTGCACAGACAGGAGCCCTGAGCTCGCACAGGACCCAGCCCACCCACGGGCAGGGCACAGGGATGGCCGGGGCACACTCCAGCTCCAGCACCACCCGTGGCTCTCGGAGACCCACCAGTGGATTTCCACTGCTTCCAGAGTTCACCCGCTCCTGTCAGGGGCTGACAGCCCCAACAGCCCCAGCGCATCCTGGGGCACACACAGACTCTCTGGCCAGCACTTCCTAAGGGCAGACTCCCACCACAAACCTCTGCAGGGTCTGCCAGGGGCTGGGGAACGGCCAGAGTAACCCCAGCCCCTGTGGGGCACAGCCATTGCGAGCCCCCTGCCAGCACTGCCAGGGCAAGCAGCAGGCACAGCCTGGCACCCAGTCAGCAGCAGACAGAGGTCAGGTGAAGTGCTAATGAATTGGAAATTCCTGCCTGGAATGGATCCAAGGAACCCAGGACTGAAACGCTATGTACTGTGATGGCTCTCTGTGCCAAACATACTGCATGCTGGGGCTTTTGCCTCCTCCTTTTTGGGAAATGAAGTGCAGCATCTGCCAGTGTGTCCCATGCTCAAAAGGGTCATTTACATATTGCGGATCACACAACACACGGGAGCAGCAGAATCCATAGGACAGCCATTAATTAGCAAACAACTTCCACTACATCCAGTTCCAGTCTGGATGGTCAGAGTCACGTGTGGTCAGCATGCCAGGGATGCTCAGGTTGCACACTGGGAGCTGCTGGAGCCAGCTGCCAACTCAGGGCCTGACTCAAACATCATCTGTCATTGCTGAGGTCATAACAGGTCCTGACTGCCCTTCCCACCCATCCAGAAGCCAGGATCCTCAGGGTCTTTGCAAATGCATTTTTGTGATGGGGGAAAAAATAGTCTGGAAGCTGATGATGCTCATCTGCTAGGGATGGAGGAAGGGAATCCATAGCACCAGCCACGACAGGCACCCCGCAGCCATGCCAGAATGCAGTATGTAAAAGGAGATTCTGGGATCTGCAGCATTCCAACTGCTGGGACCAGTGCAGTGCAGAACAAACAAGGAGTTTCAATTACACAAAGGTCGGTAGTTCTGCTGAATTGGAAAGTACTTGAGAAAAAAACCCATTTGAATCAAAGACACTCATCCAGAGGTTTTCTCTGGGGGATGTGCTAGCCACCCAATGCTGAGCTGGCCAGGATCACCATCCAGAAGCACCATCCAGGACCACAAGGCCACCACGTTTGACATTTGCTATAGGGCTGGACAGGTGGATCCCCATGAGACTAGGAAATCCTGTATCCTGGTCCTAGTTAAAGGGCTTCGAACAGCCACTAACCCCTCAGACCTCTGGGAAGCTCAGAAGCACAGGCAAGGAGAGGCCAGGCCCACAGAGAAGGCCAGGGGCAGCGCTGCCAGCTCATACAGGGATGATGCCTCTCCTGACATAAGGTGTGTTCCTTCCTCAAAAGCCCAGTTTGTGGATTTTTGCTGGGTTTTCCCTGTCTTCTACACAACAAACAGCTCCAGCACTTGCCCTTGCAATACACAGCTTAAAAACATGCCCATAAAGTTCAGAAGTCAAGGAGAAAAATAGAATATTCTTTTTTGTAAAGCACCTTATTTTAGAATCACTTCACATCGTCTGAAGCAGGCAACACTCAACAATACCAGGTGCTCAGAAAGGTAAAAAAGCCATGGGGTTCCAGCAGCAGCCACAGCTGGAGGGTTTCCAGCAGAAGCAGGGCCATGGGCACATTCTAGGCACTGTGCCTTCCCTTCTGCTGACACTGCATCCTGTGTCCTGCATTTCCACAGGGATGCTGGAGCCTGCTCGGGAGGCGTGGGCAGGGTCAGGATGGCTGCACTCAGGGGAATGACCAACGCTCACCACGCTGGCCTGGCCCTCACCTCCAGCTGCTTCCTGCTGGCTCGTGGCACTCCCCTGGGACGGTGACCCTGAGGTCAGCACAGCCGGGCAGCAGAGACATGCCATTTCCAGGGGTTTCACTTCTTTCCCTCCTCATTCTGCTCCCTGCCACATCCCACGCCAGCTCCATCACACGCATGTCCCAGGGAGTTGCTCTGAGCACACGGGGACAGCTGTCCCAGCGCTGCTGCCTGCCATGCACTGACAGTGGCAGACAAGGTGGTAGCACACTCCCAGCCCTCCCAGTGTGCCTCCTGCACACTCCCAGTGCTCCCAGTGTGCCTCCTGCACGCTCCCAGTGCTCCCAGTATGCCTCCTGCACGCTCCCAGCCCTCCCAGTGTGCCTCCTGTACGCTCCCAGCCCTGCTCTGCACACCTGCTGGCACAGCCCCAGACCCTCAGCCACACCAGAGAGCTCCAGCTGCCCTGCTCCCACCAGGCCGGCTGCAGTGACCACTCCTGCAGTGACCCCTCCTGCAGTGACCGCACCTGCAGTGACCCCTCCTGCAATGACCGCACCTGCAGTGACCATTCCTGCAGTGACCGCACCTGCAGTGACCATTCCTGCAGTGACCGTACCTGCAGTGACCATTCCTGCAGTGACCGCACCTGCCGTGACCCGACTAAAGGCCGTGGGAGCAGAGCACAGGGGGTCTCCCACAGGACAGGCTGCAGTGGAGGCAGTTCATCGAGGCTCTGGTACCACAGACAAGAGCCCAGAGTGATCCATGGGATGAGTCAGGGTGCGGAGCAGAGCACGACTGCAGCTCGCAGAGGTATTAATAGCTGTGCCGTGAGGAGAGGAGCCGGATGATGCCACGGGCCGGGGGCACCTCCTGCTGCTCCTCGGGGATGGGGGAGAGGGGCACCGAGCCAAGCACAAAACAGAGCAGCGCCTGAGAAACACCCTGGGATAAAAACACACATGAAGACATCATCTCCCATTTCTGAGGGACAACTGTGCACTCCCATCTCACCCACTGTCAAACCCAGCAAGCTGTTGAAGCTGGGTAACTACCGGGGGCTTGACAGCCAAGAGCCTGTCCGGGCTCTTCCCATTGTATCCTCCTGCTCCTTGGGGCACAAGGTCTCAGCAATGCATCTCTCAGTCCAGTAGCAGGGCAATTCCCAAGGCACCTCTAAACCCTCCTGTACAAGCAGCACATCCCACTGGCACCATTCATGACTGTCCCTGTGCCCTGAAGATTACCAGCACCCAGGGCTGCTGGTCCATGTGCCAGCCAGCCAGGCCCTGTGAACACCACAGGTACAGACAGATGAACAGGCTGCTCCACTTCCCTGGCCTCCTCTATAAAATGTGCATTAGGAATTCCATCCTTTTCCTTGCCTCCAGCCCCCAGGAATCATCACTGCAGTGGGATGCAGCACAGGGAAAAAGCAGCACAGCCCCACTGCCTCACTCAAGAGCTCCCAGCCTGTCTGCAGCCCCCTCCCAAACGCCAGCCCAGGGCTGCCAGGGCCGTCCAAGACAGCTTCCAACCTCATCCCCCTGACCCCCTCAACCCTGAGCTCCAACAGGGGGATGAAGCAAAAAGCATCTCAGGCATAGTGGTACACACACATTGTGTGGGCACACTGGGAGGGCTGGGAGCATGCAGGTCAGAACACCAAGACCTTTAAGGTCCCTCCGACCCAAACCATCCTGTGATTCTGCAATATACAAATCTTTTCAGCTCCTGAGGAGCTTCTCTACCAAATATTACACAGATATGTCAAACACTGACACCAACATCAGCATCAGCCATGCTCCAAAAAGGAGCAGGCCTAAGTGAATAATTGTTTAAACAAGGCAATTATAACTTACCAGAACATTTTTATTGGAGTATGTGACATTTTAAAAACTGTTTTTCCAACACTGAAACACAGCACAAGGGAAGGGATGGGATTTTCTCTTCTACTCCCCTACCCCCCTGTTCCAAAGGCATGCATTCCCAGGTGGTACAGGAAGGTCAGGTAGCCATGGTGGCCCTGCATGACCTGCCCCACACCCTCCCGCCCTAGGTGTCACTCAGAGGGACATGTGGAGAGCACTGGTGTGGGGGAAGAAGCTCCTTGGGGTCACGTCCCTGGCACAGTCTCTGCCCTGGCAGAGGCACCCAGGGCAGGGGGGTAGCAGGGCAGCAGCCACATCCTCACATGAGCAGAGCGTGCAGCCCAGCTCAGGGTGCTCCTGAACTGCTGGCTAACTGCTGCAGGGCACCAGCTGTGCCTGCTGTGCCAGCCTCTCCCCCTCTCCTGTCCTGGCACAGGCTCAGTCCCACCTGCACACTCCAACAGCAGCGCTCCCTCCATGGGTTGGCAAGTCATTCATTGAGGAAATCTGGGATTTTCATCTTACTGTCCAATGCCCACTGCTGCCCGGCTAGTGCCAGCTGCCAAGCTGCCTGTGTCAGGGACCAGCGGGGGTGGGAAGGGCAGCGGGTGCTCAGGGTCCAGCACAGGCAAACCATTCCCTGGCCACATCCTGGCTGTGGCAGGGACCGGTGCTCGAGGCCTCCCCCCCAGGAGGCTGCGTGGTGCTGAGCATCACCACTCCCACCTCTGCAGCCTGGTCAAGCCCCTTGGGATGCCATCCCTGCCCTCCAGGCGCTGGCCACACCACAGCCGTGTGTGGTTGCCAAAGGGGCTGAGCGGAGCAAGGAGGGTGCAGAGAGTGACTCCAGAATGATAAGCAGACAGGACAGGTGGATACACAGCCTCACACACAGCCCAAACCCCCGGGGCTCTCCATCCCTGACAACACCGACAGCAGTACAGGGTACCCAGCGTCAGCATTTCTAACTTATTGCTGTGATAAGTATGTAATCATGGAAACATGAAGTAATTGATGTCTCATCCCCAAAAATGTTCAAGGCAAGATTGGGCAGGACTTGGAGGAACCTGGTCTAGTGGAAAGTGTCCTTGCCCGTGCCAGGGGCATGGAATGAGATGAACCTTAAGGGCTCCTTCCCAACCAAACCATTCTGGATTCTCTGAGTCTACGAATAACATTATTCTGAAGGTTTCCTTTGCCCACAAATGCTACCGTTTCTAAAGCACTAACACACTCATTCCCCAATGGGCACTGGGAGAGGGATGAGGGTGAAGGAGGAGCCAGGTACTGGCCAGGGCACTGCGGCCAAGCCCAATGTGCCCACCAAACACACACAGTTTAACTGGGGGAAATCAGAAGCAGAGGAAACAGCACAGTGAAGGGTGATGCTGTCAGCACGACACCAGAGCAAAACAGGGGATTAACCATAAGCAGATTTCCAAGCCTGAACAGTTTGCAGGTTTTATCAAGCACTGTAAAAATAACTTATTTCTTCCATGGCCTTGCTTCTGCACAGCCCACCAAATTAAATGAAAAGTAAACTAACAATGATTTACTCCAGATGGACATTTATTATCTGTGTAATAATATCTTGTAATCATTGCAGCATTAACTGAGGCCAATTCTTTCCTTAGTCACTGTACTCTTACATAAACATATAGTAAATTAAACAATTTAAAACCAGGCATTTATTAGGGCTGTCTCTACTTGCCTGAACATCACTTGAGGATGTGAGTCATAAAACAAGCTGGATTTTGAGTTCTAAAGTTTAATTTAATGTCAAGGAGTACTGGGTATAAACCGTAGATCGCTCCCATGGAAGAACACCCATTCAGTATGTAGGTCTGCCTTGTTAACTGGTAAATCAAACAGATGTGGCCAAATTAGCTACTGAGATGATCTAAGACGTGCCATGTCTACAGCAGCCCTGACACTTCAAAGGCAAACCCAGGGAATCTCAAGGAGATAAAACATTTCCATCACAATAACGGGTGACATGCGCCGGCAGGATACATGTAATAAAGGAAGGACAACAAGAGATGAAATGGAAATTTGTTTTGCAGAAGCCAAGAATAGAACATGATTTATATGCACTTATTTTAATTTATTTCAGGCTGAATGCAATTTATCTAAAGTCATCAAAAATTAATAGGCCATACAGAAAGTAGTAGTAATAAATCCAAACTTGGGACACACAGCAAGCACGTCTCTTTGCAATCGCTATTAGCACTTCACTATCTAATTAATCCACCGTGTTATCTCGTCTGGAAAGCCAGGCAACCCTGCCTGGCAGGACAGGCGCTGACTGAAGGCCCCTGGCACAGCCCTAGCACAGCGTGAAACATGGAGAAGACCAAGGCCAAAGCTGAGACCACCCCAGAGAGGGGAGCCCTGGCAGAACCCACAGCCCTGGGGTGGGCACCCCAAAGCTGCTGCTGCTGCTGCTCCAGCCCCCGTGTCCCACACAGGCAGAGCCCCACCTGCCCCCCACACAGGAGTGAGCTCCCAAAGGGGGACGTGAGTGGCACTGCCCCAGCAAGCGAGCCTGGCAGAGGCTCCCACCCAACCCAGAGTAAGCTCCAAGCACTCCCACCACCATACACAGCTGTGCCCCGCAGCAGCAGCGCCAAGGCAGGGGAAGGGCAGGGCCAGGGCAGTGCCAGGCCAGCCCTGGCCCCAGCCTGGCTCCCCCGAGCTGGCAATGCAGCCGCAGCAGGAGGAGCAGCGTGCACCCCATATCCCAGCCCAGCACCCCGTATCCCAGCCCAGCACCCCATATCCCAGCCCAGCACCCCGTATCCCAGCCCCCTGCCCCGTATCCCAGTGGCACTCTGAAGAAGCAGGGTGAGCTGGGAGCAGTAGCTGCCTCCTCTCAGCTGAAGGTTGTGGAAGAAGCGGGGTTCATGCTGTCCCCACCAGAGCGAGCACAGAGCAGAACCCCCCTGGCTCTCCCTGCTCGTCATGCGTGCCGTGTGAAGGGGNGCCCAGCACCCAGCACCCCGTATCCCAGCCCAGCACCCCGTATCCCAGCCCCCTGCCCCGTATCCCAGTGGCACTCTGAAGAAGCAGGGTGAGCTGGGAGCAGTAGCTGCCTCCTCTCAGCTGAAGGTTGTGGAAGAAGCGGGGTTCATGCTGTCCCCACCAGAGCGAGCACAGAGCAGAACCCCCCTGGCTCTCCCTGCTCGTCATGCGTGCCGTGTGAAGGGGCTCCGATCCCAGCACAGGCAGCCCAGGGGACAGGGCTCTAGGCAGCCCCTCCAGCTGCCACAGGAACTCAGGGCAGAGTCTGACCACAGAGCCAGCCTGGAACAGCTGCTCACCACATCCCCAGAGCTCGCTGACCACACAGCTGCAGCAGGAACCTGATGGACCTTAGCCTGTATTTAGATCCAAAGGAAATCCATGGGCATACCAAAAGGAATATTTTCCTTTACCAAGAATGACAGTTTAAGTGAAATACTGGGACTCATATTTTTTAAAACTTCAGATACATCTGTCAGGGTTGGGCAATTTTGCCTAAAAGGGAAACTTTCAATGTGCCATAAGGGAAAAACTATTTTTGCAATCTTCCCTTTGGCTCAAAATCTGCTGCTGGGATTTTTCAGGAGGCAGCACTCCACATGCTTGAAAAAACTGACGGCTCTAAAATACATATTTATGGTTTCCTGATATAGGGAATAAGAACAGAAGAAAGTAATGATAAGCTGCAGGAAACGTTACAGAGCTCTGGCAGCAGGACAGACAGCAAACTGGGATCAGCAGCAGAGTCAGGGGAGGACAGGAGTAAAAGAAGGCGGCAGTGAAGCTCAGGCACTGCCCCAGGGATTGTGGCCAAGGACAGGACAGGCTCAGACGCTGCTCAGGCTGCTCAGCTGCAGGCACGGATGCTCCAGCACAGGGGGCCTGGGTGCAGCGATGTTTGGGCACACAGGTGCTCAGTGGCAGGGCTGTTTGGGGGGTCGGGATCCTCAGCACAGCACCGTGCACCAGCTGTGGCTCACAGGCTGCAATGGCCCACAGCCCCTGCCAGCAGCCCCGCTCAGGCTGAGCTGGCACAACCCCGGGTGAGGAACAACCTAACTCACTGCATCTCCGCTGGCTTCCCTGCTCAGGGAGTTGACCTCGCAGAAAGAGGGAAAAGAACATTTGCAGAGCACAAGATAACACCCAGCAGAAAGTCATCTGGCCAGTCTCTGTCACGCAATCAGAAAATTACACGCGAGCCTGTGCTGTCAGCTCACCTCGGCTCTCTCGGTAACTGCCGCCTGACTGCTGAGAGGCAACACAGAACTCACACCAAAAGGCTAAAAGATCTGCTTTGGAGATGATATGAGGCCTCCACGGACAAGGAAACATGTAAGGAAAGTTCTGTTGGGCAGGATTGAGACAGGAGAACCTCAGAAACCTGTGAAATGCAGAGGCTGGCTCTGGAATGAGCATCGGTGAGTGAAAATCAGGAACATGGACCTGGTGTGCCCATGCTCAGGGACTGGGACTGGTCCCAGCACCCATCACAGCACCAGCCCTTGGCCACATCCCACAGGTGTCCAGCTGGTACCTCCAGGCTGGGAACCAGAGGCTGGTGCAGGTGTCTGAGGCCGTGGGAGTCCATGGAACCAGTGTCAAGATCAGCATGTGTCACACAGCCCCTGATGGCCTCAAACCACTGCCCAGCCATCAAAGGTACCGGGACAGGGTGGGAGACAGGCTGAGCATGGCCCTGCTGTCCTAGCAACACATGCTATAGTAGCAGGAAGGACAGGAGACCTCTCTGCTTTCTATGTCCAGGTCTGCAGGAAGAAACGATGAGGGATGTGACTGGGAGGAGAGCAGAGCCAGTGGGAGAGGGATCCAGCCCGGGAGGAGCGGATGGCACGATTCCCTCTAGACCAAATCATATTTAATTTTTCTATCCATTTTCATTAGCCTTTCCTATGCCTCTGGTTCATCTTCAGCATTTCAGGACTTGTTAAAAATAAGCCATTACTGTCTCAGGGAGCTCCTTGGCCAATTATTTTAATACTCCTGGGTACCAGTTATCCAGTTCTGCCACTTTTAAACTGCCTTACTTAAACTGTCACTTTTTAACCTTTTTCTTAGCTCCTGTAGCAGTAGGAGACAGCTGCCATGAGTCTGCATTTTGCTACTCCTTTGCAAACAGCAAACAGAAATAATCACAGAAAGCTCCTGTATCACCCCAATGCATTTCCCACTTTGCCTTGTGAAGTCCAGCCCTGTAACAGGCTTATATTTGTCTCTCAAATGTAGTCCTCCTCCTGCACCTGGTACCTGACCCAAGGATATTGAATATTTTAATTAGAAAACTTCCACCACTCTCAGAAGACATATTTAGGCACAAAAAAGACCCTCAGTCTGCAGACACATTTTTGGGCAGTGGAGCAAAGAATTAAACCCCTTCAACATAGGAAGAATTTCTTAATGGAAAGAATTGTCAGTCACTGAAATGGGCAGCCCAGGGAGGTGTGGAGCCCCCACACCTGGAGGTGTCAAAAACCAGAGAGCTGGGCTGGGCACAAGGTGCGGGTTGGGTACAGCTTGGCCCTGAGGCTCTTGGAAAGCTCTTCAGCCCTGATGGTTCCATAGTTCGGTGGTCTGGCAGAAATGTGGGTCACGAGAGGGGGGCGAGATGGGCAGCTGCAGCAGAGCCTCTGGCCCCTCCAGCACCTCTCCAGCACCTCAGCCCAGTGCTGCTGGCTCCCCAGTAGGTGCTTCAGACCCACAGCTTTAAACAAGTTGCTGCCAAGCAAGTGCCTCATTATTTCATCTGTTAATTAGCCACTTCTCCATCCCCTGCCACCTCACACTGACAGCCCTGCTGTCAGGGTCATGAGGATACTGATGTTTTCCACTTGTTAGGATGGAGGCATTGGCCAGAAAGCACAGCTCAGAGCTGGGTGGAGCTACTCCCATCCACCACAGCTCCCGAACTTGCAGACCATGAATTAGTGGAGGACAACATCCCTCACACAAGGAGAAGCTGAACCATGACTGTTTGTGACCTCACCTACATCAGAATGACAGTTCTGAAAAGTTTGTGAACATGATGACCAGAGATGGTGTGAACAGCCCAGGCAAGGGCTAACAGAGTGGTACTGTGTCCTTTCCTCTGCTTCCAAAAGATGGATCAAACATCTCATAGGACAGAAAAAGTCATATAAGCAAATAAAACAGGTTTCCCTTCAGCTGGACAAGATCAAAACTACTTCACAGAGATTTCTGGAAAAAGAAAAGACAGCCACTTCCAAAACTTCTACATCCTGGAGAAATTAGTCTGAAAGATCATTTTCCTCCTCTACATCTGCACAAAGCAGATACCATCAGATCTGCCACATGTGATCCCATCAGTTTGCAGGATTTATCTCCTTCGTCTGTGCCAGAAAATTTAATGGGTCTCTTGGTCCTAATGTTCTTCACTCAGCAAAGTCTGAGCATTTCAGATAAGAGACATACTTAAGGCTTTGGCAAAGAGATTTAGATTTTAATTGCTGCTTCAAAATTTGATCAACTGTGCTGCTACGGCAAGATTTCCACAGACCTCAAGAAAGGGATGCCAACAGAGGGCCACCCACAGTCCAGATCCAGCTGTACAGCTGAGGCTGATCCTGCCCTGAGGCACAGCAAGGCCTCACAAGGGCTGCACACCTGCAGCCACTCTGTTCACACCACAATCCAGCTGTGGCCAGATGTGCAGGAGCTGCAGAGCAGCTGCCGAGGACCACGCCAGGCCCTGCCTATTGTGCTACATGCCTGCAACCGTGCTGTAGGAGTCTTCATCTTGCATTCCAGCCTCTGCCTGGAGAAGGGAGGGATCTTGGGAGATCCTGACAGCCTTTCCCCACATCAACACATCCAATCCACCCCACCACGGCTGGCAGGAGCACTGCTGCACTCTGAAGCAATTTAGGAGGTGGCTCCTGAGTCCATCAGAGGTATGCAGCACAGGCTGGGACTGCACAGCAACCTGCAGTGCGCCCACTCAGAACCACAGAATCCTTCACTCTTTAGCAAAATGGAATTCAGCACGTGGAGTTCATCCTTGGGCACTGCCAGCTCCAACACACCACTCCTCGAGTCCTTCCAGTTCTGGAGTGGAGCTTGCAGAGTCAGCACCTTCACTCCTTGCCCATGTGCTTCCCTGCCTGGCACCCCCATGGCAAGGCAGCAGCAGGAGCCCTGCTGTGGAGCACGAGTGGCAGCTCTGGCACCCAGGATCAGCACACAGCTCCAGCACACAGCACACAGCTCCAGCACTGAGCACACAGCTCCGGCACACAGCTCCGGCACACAGCACACAGCTCCGGCACACAGCTCTGGCACCGAGCACACAGCTCCAGCACACAGCTCCAGCACACAGCACACAGCTCCGACACACAGCACACAGCTCCGGCACACAGCACACAGCTCCGACACACAGCTCTGGCACCGAGCACACAGCTCCGGCACACAGCTCCAGCACCGAGCACACAGCTCTGGTACCGAGCACACAGCTCCGGCACACAGCACACAGCTCCAGCACTGAGTACACAGCTCTGGCGCACAGTTCCGGCACACAGCACACAGCCTCAACACA
>VWZN01011099.1:109411-124456 GCA_013396955.1 Regulus satrapa
AGCACACAGCTCTGGCACACAGCTCCAGCACACAGCTCCGACACACAGCACACAGTTCCAACACACAGCTCTGGCACACAGCACACAGCTCCGGCACACAGCACACAGCTCCGGCACCGAGCACACAGCTCCGACACACAGCTCTCGCACCGAGCACACAGCTCCGGCACACAGCTCCGACACACAGCACACAGCTCCGGCACCGAGCACACAGCTCCGGCACACAGCTCCGGCACACAGCTCCGGCACACAGCACACAGCTCCAGCACCGAGCACACAGCTCCGGCACACAGAGCTCCTCTGGTAGGAGATGCTTGAGGCACACAGCACCTCCTCGCAGCCAGAGCTCCCAGCCCCGAGGAGATGGAGCCCATGTGGTGCCACATTTGGGCATGCACGGGGCTCTGTCAGCCATGGCCATGTGCACCCACACGAGGAGAGCCCATCACTGCACAGGAACACCCTGAGAGCAGGGGCACAGGGGCCGTGCATGTTCCCGAGCTGTGCAGCCCCTGGGCCAGCACAGCAGGACCCCAGAGCTCCAGCACAGACATGCTTCAGCTCATGCTGGCCACAGCACAGCCCCTCTCTTGCATCCCCCATGCGAGCCTTCCCCGCTCACCACGATTTGCAAAGGCAGATGGAGCCCACCTGGCCCCCACCTGCTCCCCACTGAGGCTCCTGCTTGGGCTGCCAGTGCTGTGCCAGCAGCCTGGCCAGGGACTGTGACCTGGAGTTCAGGCATGTTTTAAACTTATTTATTTCCCATATAGTGCATTTTGGTATAATTCTCTCTTATCTTAATTAATACCAGGAAAATTACACCATTTCCCTCTGACAAGAGGGGGCAGAGCAGCACTGTGCTTGTAGAAATTCTTGTAGAAACAAAACAAGGAGCCTCAAACTCTTACCTCAAGTAAGTCAGTATGACTTTACTGCAGCTAATTGAGTTCTCTTCAAATTATGCCCAGAAATCAAAGCAGAGAGAAAGAGAAACTTTGCCCTCCTCACAATGTCCTCTTGAAAAATGTATCAGCGCCCATCTCCCAGCTCCAGGGCACAGGAATGTGTCTGTGCACCGTGCCCCTGCCACATCCCCCCCACCCCCCCCAGCCCACCTGGCAAGAGGAAGACTGAACAGGAGGAAGAGGGGACAGAGGGGAGGCAGAGCAGGGTCCCAGGAGCACAGGGAACAAGACCCAGACACCATTCCCAGTCACTCCTACAGCCACTGCTGCCGCCCAGACACTCCTTGGATTTACAGAAGGAGATGGGAGACAGCGAGACACAAATACAGAGATGATGGCAGGGAACATCACTGGGAGCTTTTAAACTTGTTTCATTTTGAAAAGATCAAGAATCCATCTTTTTCTCCAAAATTATTTCTGAAGAGCCCAAATGCCCCAAGCTGATGGAGCCAGCACCACCTGCAGGGTCTGCAGGGCTGGTGGCACAAGGGAACCATGCAGCTGTCCCCTGGCACCTGGCTCAACACCACACCCCAGGGACCCACAGAGCCCCCCACCCCAGGCAGGCCACACCAGAACTTGAGCTAAATATGAGGAAAAGTCATCAAATGGGCAACACTTTGGGAAGAGCACTTTGTATTCAAAAAAACCCGCCGTTTTTTAGTGGAGAAGCTTACTTTGACAATTTTCTGCTTATTTCCTCACACAGAAGCAGCTGCTCCTTAGTCACAGCTCAGGAAGCAGCCAGGGCTTGATCCCAGCTAAAACATGGATCCAGTGGCCCCAGGATGAGCACAGGTGACAGCAGAGGGGACAGGGGGCAGGTCCTCCTACAGTGTGAGGGGACATTATAGCAGATCCCAGTGCCAGACAAGCATCACAGCCATTTGCCAACATTTCAACAGTTGTGCTGTTGCTGATTGTTTTTTTTAAGTTTCTCACTGTTTCTTTTATTCAAGTTTCCCTATATTAAAGAATGCAACAGAAAAGCAAAGGTATCATGCCCTTCTTGTACTGGAGATTCTTGAGATACACAAATTCTTTTGAATGCACCTAATTTCTGCTGCAAAGATCCAATGCCAATTGAATCTCTTTTAATAAGAAAGACTTTCACTGGAAAAAAAACCCTTACTTTAAGGAATTTAGAACTTTTTTTTTTAATTCTCAGCTTTGCTATCTAAGCTCTCCCTTGCCTATTTCTTTTGCTGTCTGGTCCTCTTGTTTGCTTTTGTAATTAAGAATGAGGTGGGGGAGCTGGAGAAAACTAAATTACTTCAGTGTCCCAGCAAGGGGACAGAGCAGAGCAGAATGATGCCCTGGGAAGCACTTCCAATCCTGCTCTCAGGACAGACTTGTTTTCAAGTCCTTTCATCAGTCAGCAGCTCCAGCACCACTGATTCTGTGGGCACAGTGACCTTACATAGCTCCCGTGAACAGGACTTGTGCATCTCTTGAAAGACCATAGAATCCCAGAATGGTTTGAGTTGGGAGGGACCTTGAAGATCATCCAGGTTCCATCCCCTGACATGGGCAGAGGCACCCAGACCAGGCTGCTTGGGGCAAGAGTAAATTTGCCAAAAGTAAAACATCCTGGCATGACACTGCCACTCTCAGAATGACTGTGACCAGAGGAAGCACCTGGAAGCATCACCATCAGGTCCATGGCTGCCAAAACCCCACCAAGACCACCCAGGAGCTGCTGGGAGGAACACAGACACCAGCAGGTTGTGTCAGACAGCACAGGAGAGCTGCCAGGAGCAATGCTCCAGGAAACACAGACCCCCGTCTCAGGAGAGAGGCCCCCAAGACAGGAAATCCCAAGACAGGAAATCCCACTGTGAACGGAGGGAGAAGAAGGAACCCAACACCTTTGACTCCCAGGGGACTGGCACAGTAGCAGGCACAAGAACAGCTCCTCTGCCGGCTCTGGCCCTGAGGGATGACATGGGGACAGTGGGGACATCCAGCAGTTCTGTACACAGACTGTCCACAGCACAGGACAGCTCACAGCCCTGGAAAGGGACACAGCCATGCCTCACTGGGCTTCCCCCTGCGAATCAGGGAATCTGCTGCTTTGCTATGTGCCATTAGTTGAACTTGCACAGAAGAAAACAAACAAATCCCCAGCTCTCCCTGAGCAGGGTCTCCTGCAGAAGGATCTTCTGCACCAGGATCTCCTCGCTCCCAAGCAGCCTTTCCTTCACATCATCCCAGTGAGATCCAGCTGTCCTCAGAGCATCCTCCCGGTGTAAGAGCCACTCTCATACACAATTTCCTTACCACACACGGGCACTCCACACTCACACCCACCAGGGCACTGCTGGAACAGTACTGAAACAGACATTTTGCAAAGTGGTCCTGCTGGGAAGCCTGGTGCCCCCAGTAACCAAGGCTGATGAAGAGCAACCCGGTCCACACCCACAGCAGACAGCTCCAGCCACCAGCTCTGTACCCGCTGATAACACCTGGCGATACACTGATATAATGTGACAAACAGGCCCTGTGTGCCACAGAGGCATTGACACCTCTGCAGCAGCAATGAGAGAGACACCATGGTCCTCATGCCTCTCCCTGGTCTTAAAAAACTGAAAGCCAGATATGGTTAAGGGATAAGGGGGTTATTGCCTCCCAGTTTTAATAAGGAACCTTACTGGTGCACCACTTCACCAAGGTGGAGTGCCCCACAATGCACACACAGGATAGACAAGATAAACAATTGACAAGGCTTGAAAATTAGCATATCTAACAAGGATGCTGCAAGAGGCCGGGATGAATGGCGGGATATTCCCCCATCTGTGGGACTCCCCCCTGGATGGGCCAAATCTCTAGTTTACAGGATATGTCCTAGAGAGGACCTTGGTTTCCTAAGACACAGTAGGGCTTTCCAGCCTCCTCCTACTTTAGGATGTTTGATCTCCTGGCCTAACNACCACAATGCACACACAGGATAGACAAGATAAACAATTGACAAGGCTTGAAAATTAGCATATCTAACAAGGATGCTGCAAGAGGCCGGGATGAATGGCGGGATATTCCCCCATCTGTGGGACACCCCCCTGGATGGGCCAAATCTCTAGTTTACAGGATATGTCCTAGAGAGGACCTTGGTTTCCTAAGACACAGTAGGGCTTTCCAGCCTCCTGCTACTTTAGGATGTTTGATCTCCTGGCCTAACAGATGACTGGGAATATGCTAAATTAGGAGTCTTAAGGAGTTACAAGGATGCATGCTAAGAATACTGAAGATATATAATACTTATATAAAAGGTATATAAAAGNAGAGGCCGGGATGAATGGCGGGATATTCCCCCATCTGTGGGACACCCCCCTGGATGGGCCAAATCTCTAGTTTACAGGATATGTCCTAGAGAGGACCTTGGTTTCCTAAGACACAGTAGGGCTTTCCAGCCTCCTCCTACTTTAGGATGTTTGATCTCCTGGCCTAACAGATGACTGGGAATATGCTAAATTAGGAGTCTTAAGGAGTTACAAGGATGCATGCTAAGAATACTGAAGATATATAATACTTATATAAAAGGTATATAAAAGGTATATAAAAGGAAAGGCAAAAAATCATCCTGGCATCAGTCCAACAAATGGGAGTTTCCTGCTGGATTTGTTCCACGCCTGGCACGGGCAGGACAGGGACACAGGAGCTCCTCATCCAACGGCACTGTGCCCATGTGGGCACTCTCAGCACAGCCCTCCTTCTCCTCAGTCTCATGTGCTCTGCAGGCAGCCCAGCACCACTGCACATGTGCTGCAGGCCATGAATGCCTCCTCCTCCCCTTTTGCTGGCAGCCTGCACCATCCATCAGCACATCCTGATCATCCTGAACCTGCCACTCAGCCCTGTCCTGCCACAGCTCCAGGAGCACAGGTCACCACAACCCGTGCAGAGAGGAAGCCAACATTCGCAAGGATGGGTATCAGCTTTAAGTCACCAGAGAAGGGGGCAGGTTGCTCTTTCCATTACTGTCTTCATGTGCTGGGAGTGGACATCCCTCCTTGTCTCTTTCCCCTTCGATAATTGGTGATTTCCCTTCAGTACCATCCTAGCTCCAGCCCCTCTAACCTCCACAAACTCCTTCATACTCTGTTGGCTTGACCTTAGGAACAGGGAGCACGGCAGTGACCACTGTTTCTGCATGCCCAGAAGCTCTGTACCTACAATTAAATTCATGGCGAAACAGCGATTGTGCATCAACACTGACATTCCCGAGAACCAAAACTGCACCCACAGCCGTGTGACTCAACTGTGCCAGTGCACAAACCCTGCTGAGAGCTGCACTGCCGTGGCCTGGGAGCAGCAGCAGGGCACGGAGAGCACAGTCAGAGCTGCAGTACACCAGGACAGGAACAGGAAACGTCAGGAGAGCGGATCACTGTCAGCAGGAGCATGACAGGAGAGCTCTCAGGGACTGAGCACGGAGACCCCGAGCTTTCACTTTTGTCCTCCAAGAAAAGTGATTCAAATCTTGTAATTTTGGAAGGATTCAAAGTAGCCGCTCAAGCTTCCCTGACAGAAGCAGCACCTGAGAGGCTTCACGGTGTCAGGCAGGCAGCGGCAGCCCCAGGAGCACAGGACTGCTGCAGCAGGCACCAGGCTTTAGGCAGCCCGTGCTGCCCGTGCCACCCACTGCCCATGAGGGCAGGATGGTCTGCTGAGGGCTGGGGCTTCCATTGCCCTGCAGTGGGAGAGGGCAGAGGGGGCCAGGGTAGTTCCCCCTCTGCAGCATCCTCAACCTCTCTGCTCCACTGCCAAGATCATCCTCCCGGCCCCTCTACCTGTTATTTTTTTGTCAGGGAGAGTTTCCTGCAAGGCCCTGCCCTCTGCCCAGCTCAGAGATCACTAGCTGCCAGCCCCCAGCAGTCCAGGGCTTCCACCTGACAAACGAGAATTGCCAGACAAGCAAAACCCTGTGAAGTGCAGCTGAGCAAGTAAATGCTACAAAATAAGAGCAATTTATTCCACAGTTTACAAGTCAGTCTGTGGTCCTCAGAGATAATTCTACTGTCAGGTGCTTATGTTCCTCCAGCAGTGCCAGGCTATATGAGCTGCTTTTGGGCCTCTATTAGCCCATGTGCAGATCCTCCTTTTCCACAATAAATTTGCATTCAGCACATAAAGTTTTGCTTGATCTGTGCTGCAAACTAAGCACAATTCTGTCATGAGATTGCATGGAAAACCAGAGCGGGCTTCTGACCAGCATTTATTATTCAGGACACTGAAACATGCCGGAAAGGCCAGGCAGTCTGGAAACACCTTTTGCACCCACTTGTTCCCAGCCACACACTGCTGGTGGGCTGTCTCTCACCTAGGAGCAAACCATCCCTTACTGAGCTTAAATTTATCCTCCAAATCTGCTGAATCAATGCTGTTCTACCCCAGAGTCACTCCTGCACAGCCTCACTGATGTACAGGGTATTTTACAATCCTGCTTCTCCCCGTCTTTCCTGGCAGACGTGCCCAGCCAGTGCTCTGCTCTGATGCCAAGGCACCATGAGCCACCCACCTGAACTCCTGTTTCCAGAGGGAAAAACACCTGCAGCCCTCTGCCTCCCCTGGGCTGTCCCAGGGCAGAGGGATTTCCGGGTGGACAGGACTCTCAGCACCGAGGACCTCAGCCAAGGAGCAGATGCTTTACCCCCTCCATGCCACGGCACTCCAGCAGCAGTGCCCACGTCCAGAGCTCGGTGCCACAGGAACACGGAGCAGCACATGGCAGAGCCTGAGCTGGGGACAGGGAGGGGACTGCAGCTACCCACAGTCACCCACACGGGGCCATGGGGGGCACAGGCTGTGCTCTGGGCACCATTTGGTGACACAGGGCTTTCCGAGCTATGACAAACAGTAAACACTCAGCCCAGCCTGAAACCATCTCATAATAATAAACCATTTCATTTCTACAGAAGAACTTCTTCCCTTTGAGAATGGTGAGGCCCCGGCACAGGTGCCCAGAGCAGCTGGGGCTGCCCCGGGATCCCTGGAAGTGTCCAAAGTCAGGCTGGACACTGGGGCTGGAGCAGCCTGGGACAGTGGGAGGGGTCCCAGTGGCAGGAGATGGAATGAGCCAAGGTCCTTTCCAACCTAACTCTGTGATTCTCTGACTCTGTAAAGGAAACATGTCAGTAAAAGCCATAAAAAACCCCTCTCATGGCTTCCCGTCAGGCACAGGGAGCTATAGGAGGGGCAGCTGCTCCCCTCAGCTCCTGCTGCTCTGATCTGGTGGGGGCAGAGCTTCAGACCAACCTGACTGGCATCCACATTTGACATCAGCAGGTCAGCCTGTCACTAATTGAATTATACCTGCATTACTTAATAAACAAAGAATACTCTCCACATTACGAGGATGTAATCCTTTAATTGGTTTACGAGCACAGAGTCCCATGGGAAGTGTCACAAATCCATCAGGATGCCCTGAGCACTGTGATTCTGAGCTGGAGAGATAACGAGTGTCATATGCCAGCAGTCGGCTCTGGGCTGAGCTGGAGAGGGAGCTGAGCCAGCACGCTGCTCTGCTCCACACCAACAGCACACCCAGCACCAGAACTTGGAGCACTGCTCCTGAGGGCCGTGGAGCTGCCACCACCAGCAGGAGCTGGCAGTCAGGGCCCATCCTTCCAGACCCCCAGCCCTGCGACCTCCTCCTCCCAGGCTGCTGCCCACCCTGGTGGGCAGGGTGCAAGGTGAACCCCACGCTGCCCCAGAGGGCACCCAGTACCCTTCCAAAATTGTGGGCAGGTGAGCACTGCAGCCCCCACCGAGCCTCCAGCCCCCCATCCACCCTTGATACATTGGGCCCTGCCAACAAGTCCCACCTGACTTTCCAGACACACATGGAGTGGACGAAGGTCCTCCCATCCATCATCTCACCCTAGAAATCCCCTTCTGCTGCCTCACACAACTTGGTACTGTAGATGTTAACCAAAACCATATCAACACTCAGCACATCTCAAAGGCCTTGGCAGAGGGAAACCACACTCTGCAGGAGGCAGGTATCCTGCTCCACAACGCCTCGTGCACACACTTGTCAGCTCAGGATCGAGCCCCAGCTGTACAAAATCCACTTCAGCACCTGAAGCACCAACGCCGTTGCTCCAGCTTGCACTGCTGGCCATGCTGAGGGCAAGGAAAGAACGGGACATGGGCACACACTGGCCACATGGGTGGCACAGAGCAGAAAGCACTGCTGGCCACACCAGCAGCACGAGGGAGTAGCGCACGGGGCATGGCAGTGCGTTGGGACCCGCATGCTCCGTGCTGTCCCGGCTGCACAGGGACACCCGCATCGCCAGAGACACGTGCACTGCTCCCCAGATGCTTGGGTTAGATTTTCTGTGCCTGACATGACAGGAACACCCTACTGTGCCCCCGGAGTACGAGTGATCCCTCTGATCTGTGTGTGGTAGCTGTAATACTACTGTCCTTCACCCCTCCTCACATCCCCATACGTACCTTATGGATACCTTAACACCTACACCCAAATTCCAGATGGCAAGGAGCAAGTCCAGCCTCTCCACAGCATTCCAAGTCTCACATCCTAGGAGCCACACAATTTCACTCCTCCTTATTGTTGTTTATTTACTGTTATTATAACTTTCCAGATGGAATTTAAGTGCAGTCACATGTTCTGTACATTGATTGGCTTCTTTAATGCTTGTAAGAAGAGATGAAGCTTATTCAGCTCAGCCCCCCATGCCATTGGTGAGACAGTGACACTTCTCACAGAAGGCCCTGGCAGAAACAGCACAAACACGATGGGGCCGTGGTGCCAAGCGGGGAGACAGAGCACTCACCTGGGCACTCACCTGGCACCCATCTGGACACACAGCACAATGGGGCACTCACCTGGGCACTCACCTGGCACCCATCTGGACACACAGCACAATGGGGCACTCACCTGGGCACTCACCTGGCACCCATCCAGACACACAGCACAACGGGGCACTCACCTGGCACCCATCCAGACACACAGCACAATGGAGCACTCACCTGACACCCATCCAGACACAAGCACAATGTTCACTGAAAAACTGCTGTCCTAATCTGCTCCCTTAGAAGTTAACACCCTCCTGATCTGGCACTAACAGCAGCTGCAACCATCCACACCGATTCCTCCAGGAATTCAGGGTATTGCTTCCCTGAAGTTGCATGTTTGCAGAATGCTTCTGAAATAACACAGGTTAGGTGTGTCTAGCTCAGGGCAGGAGTGGGGAATAATGAACACCACAGGAATGCCAGCCCTCGGGGAGGCAACCTCTCATTCCAACCACATCAGAACACTAGACCCTGCTGGAGGAGTCCTCGCTGCTGGCCAAAGTGGGAATGCAGAGAGGGATGGTGTATGTGGAACACCTGCGGGATATAGCTGCAGATGAGCAGGGGCCTCTGTGCAAGGAACACAGAACACTAGGAAGGAGGCTGCACCCTCCACTCACTAAATGCAATCCTTGCCATGCCCCTGGGGAGAAGGATGCATCTGTTTGCCATGGCCCAACACGCCAGGGCATCAAGTGACGACTAGCCCACAAAGGAGTCCCCATGGAGATGTCCTGCTGGCTGAGCCTCTGAGGCCACAGGTCACCAGGGTGGCTGATTGTCTCCATGCTCATCCCCATCCCTGGTCCTCAGCACAGCATATGGGGCCTGAATGCTACCAGACCCACATTATGAGGACAGATCGTCACCTAAAGGCACTTGCAGCACATCTCCAACCCACCACAGGCCATGCCAAGGACCCTTGCACAGTGCCTGCTGGGACACCCCGCCCCTGGGCACTGGCAGACACCACTGGAGCCTAGACTCGGATTTGTGCCATTATCCTAGTTCTTTACACCATAGCTGAAAGGTGCTCAGTTGCCTGTGTCAGCGTGGCCAGGCTCAATTGGGGCATTCAGGGCCATGGTGCTCTCCTGATCAGGGTACTGTTGGCGTGCAGAGCCCTCTCTGCACGCCTGTGACACACCAGACTGTCCCCAAAGGCAGCCTGGGCCAAAGCCGAGGCTCAGAAGCAGAAAAGCAGCAGTCACCTCTCGGGAGCTGCAGTTTGGAGCCTGTGTCACTGCAGCTGGGCACCGCCGGAGATGAGACAGGGCTGACGTGTCAGGAGGAGCCACGAGCACAGCAAACCTGCCCACGGCACAGTGACACCAAACCTGCCCACGGCAACACCAAACCTGCCCACAGCACGCACGGCACAGCAACACCGGCTCCGCATGCAGTCACAGCCGGCAGCAGAAGGCTCCCTGTGAAACACCACGTACCCGGCAGCGCCACTGACTCACAGCTGACAAGGCGACAAATCCCGCTCGCCTTACTCAGACCCGCTCCCACGAGCCCTATCAGAGAGCTTTACATCAGGGCTTTCAAAAGTGCGTTGGAGAAAACAAGAACGACACGGCTCCCAGAGCCCCAGCAGCGCTGCCGACGGCACCTGCCTGNCTGTGCCGATGGCACCTGCCTGCCTGTGCCGATGGCACCCGCCTTCCTGTGCCAACTGCACCTGCCTGACTGTGGTGATGGCACCTGCTTGCCTGTGCCAACTGCACCTGCCTGTGCCAACTGCACCTGCCTGCCTGTGGTGACGGCACCTGCCTGCCTGTGGTGACGGCACCTGCCTGCCTGTGGTGACGGCACTCGCCTTCCTGTACCGACTGCACCCGCCTGCCTGTGGTGATGGCACCTGCCTGCCTGTGCCAACTGCATCTGCCTTCCTGTGTCCAAGTGCACCTGCCTTCCTGTGCCAGGGCAGGCACTTCAACCCCAGGCTAACTCTTAACTCTGGCTGAAGGATGGAGATCTCGCACCTCACCCGTGTGCAGCAGTCTCTGCATGACTTCTCAGAGGTGCTCAAGCAATCCCTACCCCAGGACCAGACCAGCAGGGGACTAAGAACACATCCTGGGGATTCCTCTCAGTCTTTCTCCATCATGCCTTTTGCTCTTTGTCTTGCCCTTGTACACCTCCTGTCCTACAGCTGGTGAGTCCTGCTGCAGGAGGCACAGAGTTGTCACAGCTCACCGTGGTGGGCTCCTGCTTCTTATCTCACATGGCCAACAACAGAGACCAGGAAGTATAAATAATTGGAAATAACTACACAGGGAATATCAGCTGTCGGGTAATGAAACAATGCTGAGGCAATGAAAACTGAAGAGTTTTATCTGTCTCCAATCCAAAAGAATTCCAACATGATCTTGACAGAGAAGCCTAAATAAAAACTTCAAGGGAAAAAACATATTCCACTTTAAAGCAAAGCTACCCAATCATATGTTTTCATGGAAATGTTTTGCCATGAGCCAGTTCTTGGGGAGAAGCTTCATCTACAAGGGCAAATTCAAAACCACAGCTTTGGACACAAGCTCTGCAGCACTGGGAACTGGCTCAAATACTCCAAGGTCCCACTGGCCACGTGCTACACAATTAGAGGCACCTACCAAGGCTCCCATTACCACCTCAGTTAGCCATTTGACAAACCACCTTCTGCATTATCCAGTCTGCTCAAAACAAATACGAACTGTAGAGCCATTTATTCCATGGAGACACAAAAGCTGGTGCCCAGCTCAGGCAGCAGGCATGGCATGCCCAGCCTATGCCTCACTGGCCAGCGAGCCAGACGGGATGGGGCACACAGGCAGGGAGCCCCTCGGACACCACAGTCACCCTCCCACCACCTAGTTAGGCGGCCACAGTAGCTGCCAGGTAAATCTGTGCCCACAGTCACAGGCAGGACATGGCTCCTAGCACCACATCATGTCACCACATCAGGGACCTCTAGCTCGTGGAGCCCAGAGCCCCAGCCAAGGGTCCTGGAGTGGCCTGAGGGGTCAGCACCTGCCCTTGGCTCGAGGGGCTCTGGGCCAGGGCTCTCTCTAAGAGCCCTGTCTTCTCTCCTCATCTCACCTGCTCCCCTAGGAATACCAACCCCTTCCCCTTCCTCTGCAGCCTCTTAGTTCTCCAAGAACCGACAGCAAGAGCTGCCACAGAAAATAAAATGATGGCCACGGCTATTCCATGTCATGCTGCAGGCACTCAGCCAGCCATCCCTGTCACCAGCCATCAAGCCCCTGGGTTACTCGGGGATGTAGCCAAGGTCTTCACCCCTCCCCAGAGCCCCACTAAGACCGGCACCAGCTCCAGAGAACTGCACACAGGGACACAGAGCCATCCCTGCAGCAGAGCTCTGTGGGAACACCCTCGGCAGCCTGGATCTGAGCTCTGCAGAGGAATTCCATAACCAACGTTACTTCAAGATTTGTCATTTTGTTTTCAGAATGACATCTTAAACTCCAGAGTACCAGAAGGTATATCTGACTAATTTGAAGCAAATGTTTCTATTTTGCGGCAATGTGCATGATTATTTGATAAAAAATTTCTAGAAAGAATGGTTCACTCTTCAGCAACAAAACCTTATACTTTGGATATGGTTTGGATTTGGTTTTCCAGGCTTGAGCACGTCTCCAATGCTGCTTCTGTTTGACCACATTTCTTCCTTCCACCCAGCCACACAGAAAACAAGCTTTTGTTTCCAAAGCATTTTAGATAACTACCTTAAGAATGTTTTTTATTTAAAACAAACACACGCACATAAGCTTCTCCTAGCACAAACTTCATCCGATAGCGTCAGCAAGCATGTTTTAATAGCATGATATTGAAAAGTAATTTTACTACTAGCTAGAAAAGTCTGAAGACTGCAGAGGATATATTTAGATGTGTATAAATAGACAACACTCAGTGATGTCTGGTCCAAGGAGTACAAATCTTCCCTAATGCATGGAATATGCCTGGCCCAAAACGCTTGAGCAGCACTTACACAGCCTTTTCAGTCTGGCTCAGGTTCTGAGCCTGCTAATAGCGAGGCCATTAGAGTGGCGCTGGGGCCCAGCTGCTTGTGCAGGGAATATGCAAAGATTGCTCTATAAAACCCGGCCCGTTACCACATCTGAAAGCACAGGCAGTATCGATTAGCAACGGAAAGCCATTAGCTCTCCAGCCTCTGAACTATCTCCACGTGCCCCAGCGGAGGAACAAGCCCTCCAGGCACCTCGGGATCTCCACCTAGCCAGGACAGGCAGCCTGTGTGCCAAGGCCATCCTTCCTGATGCACCTGCCTCCGTGTCCCCTCTAATCTTTCTCAAAAAATTGGGGGAGGTCTGTTTTTTTCTTGCCAGGCTGTTCAGCCTCATCTCTTCCTGGGTTCCCCACATTCCCAGAGAGCCAAGATCCTGGGCTGGGCAGCCATCTCCCATCCTCCTCCCCCTGGCTCCACTCACATCTTTGATGGCCAAGGAGAGCCTCTCAGACAACAGACCTGCATGAAAAATTCAAACCAAGCCTGTGAGACACCATCCTGAGCGAGCACAGCCTCTCTTGGTTGTAAGGATGACACAAGCACTCAGCTCACCATCTCTTGCTGGGATAGGGCAATCTGGAGCTCACTTCTGCAGCTGCATATGCTTGGTGGAACAGGACAATCTGGAGCCACTCCCACATCTGCAAGTGTTTGGTTGAATCGATCAATCTCAAGTCCCCTCCTGCACCTGGAAGTGTTTGGTGAACAGGCAAACTAGTTCAGCTTTAACTTGCACTGGGTATTGAGATATCCAGGATTTGCTTCCACTGACTGCCCTGCCATGATAAAACCAGGAACTGCTCTTTCCGAAAGCAGAAAGATGAAGTAATATGCCAAGAAATGTATCTTAGAGAGGCTTGTAACTGGAGGCCAAACTGGCAAGCTCTGGTGTGCATTATCATCCAGTCTTACGCATTTAAATACATTTATTATGCATTTAAACAAATGCATAATCCTTTGAGTACAGTATATATTTAGCAACGTGGACTGGGAAGGTGTTGAGCAATGAGAACACTCAGTCTCTGGTACAGCTGCTTGTTCAGAATCAAACCTGACTCCCAGACCAGCAGTGGAACTGCCAGGCCTGGCACACCTCTACCTGCCAGGACCGACTCAATACCAGAGTACGTGGGCCAGCTCTGAGGGGTGGCCTGTACACAGGACCAGGGTGCCCACTCAGAGTCCTTGTGGCAGCACACGCAGTGCATTTGGGCAGCACTGCCCCATGCTCTTGGACACAGTCGTGGCCAGGATTGCTGCTGCCAGAGCCAGCCCAGACCGCTCCATCTACAGACACACCGCTGGAACCAAACAGGCTTCAATTCCAGGATGGATTCATTCCGCCTCGCCGGCGTGCTGGCTGGCTGTGCTGGCCTGAGCAGCCCTGGACACGCAGCACTTGCCCGAGGATGCTCAGAAGGAGCAAGCTGACACCACGTGCCACAGAGGAACATGCGAAATGGAAGCGTGGGTGGGGAGGATCACCAGCACCACAGCGCGATGGCCACGGGCAGGGACTCCCAGCCTGCCCAGTGCCACGGCAGTCAGCCAAAGGCCACAAAGGGCTGGGCTTGGCTGGGGACACCTGCTGCCCCCCCCCGGTCTCCAGGACCGCTGAGGCACAGTCCATGATCCCTGCTGGGACCAACACACCCCTCTGCTCCGCACACACAACATAATGAGTGCCCCGGAGATGCAACAGACTGGAAGGAGGAGGCGAAAGTGCAGGAAGGGAAGAGCTGCTGTCCCAGAATGCAAGGGAACCGCAGAGCCGGTGCTCCCCAGTCTAGGCTGGGAAGGACCAGCCCGGGAAGAGGCTTCTCCGGTACACCTGGCCCAGACATGCCCGTTCCCACAGCCGCAGCTGGGCTCCCGGAGCCGCCAGGGCTGATGCTCCGACACCAACATGGCTGCGAGGCTCCGCCGGCTTCTTCGCCGCCGCTCTGCCATCCCCTCAACGGGAACCTTCCGGCGGGGAAGGTCCATTCTGTCCTACATTTCTTCTCCCGCACGCAGCGGTGCTCGCCACGGAGGGGGCGGAGGGATGCAGCCGCATCCCGGGACGCAGGGGACCACACCGGCCCCAGGGAGGGAGCCGCGGGGAGAGCGGGGTGTGTGCGGCGGCCAGGGGCGGTGGGACGGGGCGGGAGGAGTCGCGGGGTTCCCGCGCCCTCTGGCAGAGCCCCGCACCCCCGAGCACCCCCTGAGCCCCCCCCGGATGGCTCC
>VWZN01011099.1:127739-189640 GCA_013396955.1 Regulus satrapa
GGGGGGGGGGTGTTTGTGCCTGAATGCTCCTTTCAATGCCCAAGGACAGGCTGTTTTGGAACAAACCTCAGCGCCCTGGGGAGGGGCAGGTCTGTGTCCTGGCATCGTTATTCCCAGTGCCTGGCAGTGTACCTCATGGACAGCACAGTCCTGCATGGCCCTGGCCCTGGGGATGCTCAGGATTACTCAGGTGAGCTCCCACCTAGCTCTGGCCAGGATTCACCCTGCTCCCAGTCACCTCCACTATTACCTTTCTGAACAACCCCTCGCTGGGGGTTTTGTCTTGCTTTTGCCAACTAGTGTTAAAAGGCTTTTTTCCTGACAGAGCTGGTAACTCAACCTGAAATCTTTTCCCCTCACAGGTATAACTTTAAAATTATTTCACCATTTACGTTTTTGCTGAAACAATGAGACCTTGAGGAAAGCGCTTTGTTTAAAAACCACAGCGAGCTCTTTTATGCACTTTCTAACCCTTAGTCCCCTCCGGAAAGAGGGGCCTGGGTTCGAGGCACAGTGCTGCGGCTGCTGGCAACAGGGTGCCATGCTCGCCCAGCCTGCTGCCCACCACACCCCCACCCTCGATGCCGCAGGGGCTGCCCGTCTTCATCCCCTCATCCTCCCCAGCCCCACGGTGCAGTCCCGAGCCGTGCTTTGAGCTGTGGCCGGAGCCAGCAGCATCCTCGGGCCGTGCTGCCGGGCCGGGGGCGGCTGCTCCGCGTCTGCCGTGCCCGTGTCGGGCTGGAGCAGGAGCCGCGCAGGGATAACGGCACTCGGCGCCCGACTCCGAGCTCTCCCCCGCCCTTCTCCGAGCTCCTCCCCGCCCGGCAGCGAGCGCCGGTCCCGCGTGCTGCGTGTGCACCCTAAAGGAGACCCGCAGCACTGCAGGGCAGCCGGGCGCTGCGGCTGCTGCCAGCCCGGCAGACGCATGTCAGGAGGCAGCGCACTGTACTGCTTAAGAGGGACTGTGGCACCTCATCAAAACGTGTCTGGAGCCGGCAATGCTTATTCATCCTTACAAGGAGAAAACTCGCCGTCCTAATCGCTGAAATGTCAAATGTCACGTTGTGTGAAGTAGATTTCTCTTCCCCGGAGGACCTTGGAGACAAGAACGCCTCAGGTACAAGTGCATGCCAGGCTCTCCTTCCAGAAGAACCGAGGAAGCCAGTGGAGTTAACCCAGCAATCATTTCCCAGGAATGTTTTTCTATTTTAAATTCTTTAGTCTGTAAGATGGGGGAGCTGTTGCATTGTACAAAAAACGGCAGGGACCGATCCTGCTCCTTCTGGAGCCCTCTGTTGCCTTGTTGCCAGGCCAGAGGTGAGAACGCTCCCCAGCTGTCCTGGTGCCCCCAGCTCTCCCCCTCTCCCCCCCCACTTGGGCCGGGGGGCTTGGGCAAGCGGTGCTAAACCTGGCCCAGGTACGCAGGTCCCTCAGCACTACTTCAGATTTTATTGCAGGTGAACCGGTGTGACATTTCTCCTTAGGGTGCATTGGTGTGTGGTGAAGCCCGAGCAGGTCTTGGTGCCCTGGCCTTCATGTGCCAGGCCCACACTGCCTGACCCTGCTGCTGGTGCCGCCAGTGAATCCCACCCGAAACCACCACGGGGGCAGGGGGCTGGTGACAGGCTTATCCTCAAACAGACTCAGTTCGTCTGGTGGAACCAAAACAAAACAACAGCTAGAGTGCATCTTTTTTTGCATTCTTAAAAAACAGCTTAGATTTAAAGTAATGAGTAAAGTAATTGTAGTGTCTGTTTGTTTAATCTTTTAGGAGTTTTTTCTTTGAGAAACAAAATAATGTGCTGATTTTTTTTTTTCTTTAATTTCTTGCATGATTATATGAAGACTTCTAGCTGTTGATACCTGTCTTATTTTGAAAATGCTTTAGCTGTCAGACACAAGCTGGAGGATGAACACGGATGAGCACTGAGTGTCCAGTGGCAATCACACACCTGTCACAATTCTGCACTGCACAAGCACGGTTCTGTCTGGGAAAGTCCAGAGGCACAGCTGGGAAAAGTTTGCTCTGCTGACAAGAGCCTTGTCTGCCTCAGCCCAAACTTCATGGGCAGGCTCTGCCTGTCCTGGAACCAGCACAGGTTCCAGAGAGCTCAGGGCTCTCTTCAGCCAGCTTTGTGCCCCACACATGGGGGTTTTCTCACCCCCATGGTGGCCTGGCAGGGACATGAGCTAGCCCAGAGCACAGCTTGTTTATTTGGAAATAGGGGTGGGAGGAAATGTCATGGGAAAAAACAGATTATATATTGCAAGGCTGTGAATAAAAAATAGAGACTAAGCCTAGTCATACTTTGGAAAAACAGTCTGCTCAAAAAACACCTGTTACCTGCAAAAGGCCGTTTCCTTCTGACTCGTGTCATTGTCACCTCCGGGCACTGGGACTGGTGTTCCCAAGGCCAGAGCAGTCAGGGACTGCCAGGGGCTCACTGCGGCTGACAGGCAGTGCTGATGTGTAGGATGGAGCTGGGGCAAAGCCTACGTGAGGAGAGGGCTGCTGACACCATGGGCAGCCCCATTTTCCATCTCTACGAACAGACATACTTGTGGTTTTGAGGGGACCCGTGCAGCTGGACACAGAAGGCAAAGCCAACCTGCACACCAGGGAAAGACCCAGGGCTGCTGTGCAGTGCTGTGGTCTGATGAGCTGGTGTAGAGGAAGACAGCTCCGCATTTCTTTCTGAAGGTGACATGAAGCCTGCTGGATTGAGGAACAAAGATCTACCATCCCTGAGTGCAGCTTCCAATCGTTGAACAGCTTGAAAGTGAATGATTTGACTCGATGCTCCCAGAGGGTTTTTTCCATCTAAATGATGCTGTGATTCCATGATTTCAGCAGACAGAAGTGCTGGGTGTCATGCAGATGGAATGGGCATTGTCTTACAAGCAACACAGGTACTAATCCTGTGCCACCAGCACCCCTCTCCCTGCCTGTTGAAACCCACTGATATGCTTCATTGCCTGTCTCCTCCTTCTTGTTTCTGGAAATTTAATAACACGCTCCCTTAACTTGCACTCTCTTCATGTTGGAGTTTTGGGTCTTGGTCTTTTAAAAAATTCTTATTTCTTACACAATTTATTCCTTCTTTTTTCAGATGATTTCTCAGTAGAAAACAGCAAAGTCTCCATTACCAGCTGGCCCCAATTCTCTCAGCACTGTCAGAGCCATGTGGAGAACTCAACTCCATAATAGATGGGAATTTGTTGTTCTACCAGTTGCTGATTTAAGTTTTTCTCTTAAGTCAAATTTTGCATGGAAAAGAGTGTCCAGTAATTCAAACCATTATTCTTCTAGGTATTCCATCTCCTCTCTTATATCCAAGCAACATTAGCTGAGGTCTAATGTTCAACTCATCGTGGTGGGAGAATGAAGAGCTACCCTACCCCTCATTTGTACACAGAAGAAAGAATAATCTTTTATTTACAGTCTTTGCAGTTTCCAATTTATAATGTTTAAGGTCTCTACAGTTCCAGTTCAGAGCATACAGGAGCTCACCACTACCATTACCACAATGAAAAGGTTGCACCAAAAATGATTTAATTTTCACAGCAAAAATTACTCTGGAATCCAGGCTGGAGTGTTGCTCTGGCAGAGACAAGGAATAAAATATTTCATTAGAACAGGAGGAGAAAGTGAATTTAGTGATTATATGCTTAAGCATCCCAAACAAGCAGAACTGGGAAAATAATAAGATAACTAATATTTTTGAGAAGTTGCTAATTAGAAAAAAAAAGTTTAGAGACACAGAAGCAAAAGAATTCTCATAATAACTCTTCAAAAAAGAGCAAACTGGTGCCTGGCATGGATCCCCACTGCTTCCGAGCTTGTTCAATTAAAATCAACACTGAATGGGTTTTCTTTCACTACCATTACTCAAGCTGCATCCTTCAAAAGGATGGCAAATGATTGATATGCATATGAAAGAACCACAGAGTATGAAATTACAAAATTATACGGGGTTTGGATATTTGCACTTTGAGATATTAAATCCTCTGAAGGAAAATATTTGAGCAAATTCTGAATAAAGAACCCTAAGAGGAGGAAGAACAAGCAGCAAGGTAATCTAATAAGGCAGAGACTCAGCAATTTCCATGTGCTGAATTCCTCAGTTTAACCACAACACAGTGTTTCCAGCCCAGGATCTGCTCTTCCCTCTGGTCTGGACATTTGCTACCAGGGTCTTGTGTATGTTCTTAACACTAACCAGGTTCAGGGTCCTGAGTCAGGCTTGGATTTAACCCTTTCTAGAGATAGAGAGATGCTAAAAATCACTTCCTTGCTCCTGGTGCCGACCCTCCTTTCATTTGGCAGGCTTGACATTGCTGCTCCAGCTCTCCAAGCAGCAACCCTCTCGACTGTCCCACCAGGCTGCAGCCTGTGGGGACAGCACAGACACACAGAGACACAGACACACAGACACACACAGACACATAGGAACACAGGCACACAGACAGAGAGACACAGACAGACACAGACACACAGAGACACAGACACACAGACACACACAGACACATAGGAACACAGGCACACAGACAGAGAGACACAGACAGACACAGACACACAGAGACACAGACACACACAGAAACACAGAGAGACAGAGACACACACACAGAGACAGACAGACACAGACACACAGGAACACAGGCACACAGACACACAGAGACACACACACAGAAAGACAAACAGACACACAGAAACACAGAGAGACAGAGACACACACACACACACAGACACTCACAGACACACAGGAACATAGGCACACAGACACAGAGAGACACAGAAAGACACACAGAAAGACACACACACAGACACAGACACAGACAGACACATTTTAAGACACAGACATACACACAGACAAGCACACAGACACACACAGAGACACAGACACACAGAAAGACACACAGACACACAGAAAGACACACAGACACACAGTCAGACACACAGACACACAGCCCCTGCTCCCCTGCAGCCCCTGCTCCTCAGGGGCAGCTGTCAGCAAGAGCCAAAGGAGGGGTGTCATGGTCCTTTGGATCTCTCAAATGTACAGGAAAAACTGTTCTGGAAGTTAAGCTTTTTTTATGAGCTCATTAGGAAATACAACAACCAAGCACAACAAACAAGGGTTCAGTCCTCTCTGCCCAAGGGATTCACATGAATTTCCTTATTCAGCACTCAAGCCCTGTGAGATTCCATAATGTATAAGCCATAACAGAACCACATGCCTGTGGGCAAAGAAGAACCCAGTCCAGGGGTGAGTGTTCATTCCTCCATCATGGAGTGGCTGTCCCCTCCAGCACAAATGGAGGCAGGGAAACCTCAGCAGTACCCCTGCTGTGGGATCCACTGCAAAGTCTCTTGGGGTGAGCTGGCTTTTGTACCCCCCGGCTTGGTCTGTTCATTCCCAACAGACTCCGACTGAGCTTCCTGACAGGTGATATGTGGAGATGCTGGTTGCAAGGACAGCGGGGAGTGGAGGCATTGCAGACCTTTAGCTCCTTCTGGTCACCTCCTCCATGGGGCTCTCGCTGTGACACAGAGATGCTGCTCCCAGCACACACCAGGCTGGAGGACTATTGGCTGTGTTAGCCAAAAATCTGACCAGGAGTCACAGGAATGCTCAAAAGGTTCCAGGTATCCCCTTTGATTCTGCTTTTTGAGAGGTGCAGGCGGAGGACTTGGGATGTCTGCTGTCTCAGTCTGCCAGCCTGCTTTATTTTAAGAATATTATGTGCAGATTAAACATCACTGAAAGTCACCTGTTTGTCATGAACCATCTTGTCAGGAATATGCTGCATGGAAACCCCCAAGACAGTCGCCTCATGGTGCCTAATCACACAAGACTTCTACTCTGCATTTAAAATCTCGGAATGCCATGACTTGATGGTGATTAGCAGTAATTGTTTCCCACCAAGGTGCAGTATTTGACTAATAACTTCCTTTAAAGACAGAGATGGGGGACGCCTGGGTCAGGAGCTGTCACTGCTCCTTACCCTCTCACTCCTGTTACTAACAAGAGCTCTCTGCAGTTCCTGCCATTGTCACCTCTCAAGGATCCTTGGGTTCCCTTCCTTAAGGATAAGTGGTAGGTGCATCATGCCAGTCTGGCCGGCCACAGGGCACAGACCAGGAGCCACAGAGCCGTGGCTTTTGCTGCTTTGTGAAGTTCTGGAAATGAACTCAGGCTGGGCAAGAGAAAAACAACTCCAGTAGGCAAAACTCGACTGGCCCCTTGCATAAGCAGATGCTCCAATCTCTTGCTGTCTGTGACAAAAATGTGTATTTTACTTCTCACCTTCAGTTTCCCACTGAGCTTACAAACACAGAGGTCTTTTTCCTTTTTTTTTTTTTTTTCCCTCAGCCCCTAAAGAGGAATGTTTTCCTGCTTTTCTTATGTTTCTCAGGCCCTGGGTAAGATTTCCTAATGTGCTAGGATTGGCTGTGAGTTGAAAGCAGGGGATCAGGGGCTACTGAGAACTGTGCTGTCAGCTCCAGACCCTGCCCCTCTCTGTCCATCCTAAAGCTGCTGCCCTGAGAGGCCCCATGCCTGTCAGTCCTGGGAGCTCACAGGGACATGAAGGATGAAGACTGACTTGGTGCCTGCTGTCAAAAGCCCGTAATTAGATGCATTCTCTAAGGCCTTTACAGTGTTTGTATAGTGAGCAATTACCAAATGCTACATAACAATTATACAATTAGCAGTGCTACACTGTTAATAATGAGTTTAAGACTTGTGTAACAAGACTGGAGGGTTTCCATTTTGAGGGCCTGTGAGGATCTCGTTTGCATTACAAAAGCAATCTATGCACTGGCCTGCAGGTTGCTGACTTTGCCTCTGAACAGGGGCAGCATTTCAGTCTCAAAGGCAAACTCAGTGACTGGCACCTTCTCACGAGTGGGGAAATTTCAGTTCAGTCCTGTGGCTGAGATGATGAGGATGGAAATATGTCTAAGAGAATCTTGTGGAAGTAAATAAGGCAACATTTCCGAAGAAAGTGGCACTCCAAATACCATTAGTCTGGCTTTGCATTTTTCTCAAGCGATGTCTTGGAACCCCCAGATTTCCCTGTTAGTTCCTCAGAGCAGGTTTGTGGGCATTTTGTGGTTTGTTTAAACAACTCACCAGTATTGTTACTGTTCTTTGATGATGAGAAGGTTGAGATTGAATGAAATTTTAATTAAGACACTTTTTTCAATTCCACTTTCCCTAAACCTAGCACTTACAAAGAAAAGAAATCCAGGCCTGAGGTTGTACTTCTCTCTCCTCTCTTCTCTCTTGTTTATTTTCTCACTCACACCAGATGGCAATTTCTTCCCTAAAAGTTGCTTGTTACCCTGTTCAGTGATGAGTTTGGGAATATATCCATTAGCATCGACAGGAGGGGAGCAGCAGGATGGAAAGAGGAAGCTGGGTGGATGTCAGCTGCAGGAGCCACCAACAAATCCCTCTCAGAGCCACTGGCATGGGTTCCATCAGAAAAGGGGGAAGCTTCTGGCAGCTCCTCACAGGAGCCACCCTTGTCATTCTCCCCATTACCAAAACCTGGCCATGAAAACTCCATACAATTTACACTTTATTTGTGTGTTTGGTTTGCTGAGTGATTTTTCTTTCAGAAAAATGAAGCATGTTAAAGGCAAATGCAAGACAAATGAGGCATCTCCAGAGAGTCAAACTCCAGGCAGAGCTCATTGCCAGGTGGTCCAGTGGTAAATAATGAGCAATATTTAGACTGAATAAATGCATAAAACCCAGGAAAAAGAGAAATTAAACCTTCAGGGGACACCTGAACAAGCCAAACCCCACAGAACTGGGGCTTGTAAACTGGGCTGGAGGTTCAAAACTGCAGAGGCTGGGTTTGCATGAGGACCGGATTCTCTGACAGCCTATCAGGCGTGTGTGATGTGTCATGGCTCTCTCCGTGTGCCATTAATTATGTCACTCATTAGTCAGAAACCTAAACAGTGTTTGTATGTGACAGGTGGTGGTTTCTGGAGGGCGAGGGGTCCCACGAGGCCTGCAAGGGATCCCCTTCTGCAGTACCTGGGACCTGGGCAGTCCCAGCGGAACGGTCCTGGCCGCCGCTCAGGTGGCACAGGTCCCACAGATGCCACAGGCATTCATCCATTCCGAACCTTCTCGTGCCTCAACTCCTTGCCAAAGACCTCTGCAGAGCCTGCAGCCTGTCCCGCCCACAGGAGGAGGGCAGGGGGGCCTGTTGGGCTGTTCTGTGTGCCTGGGACATGGCGCAGGGCTGGCCCAGGCCCTGCCCTGGCCCATTCCAGCCCTGCAGGCACCCACCCGAGCCCTAAGGCTTTGCCCTCTCCCTGCAGCCCCCAGGCTGCAGCTGCAGCTGTGCTGGCCCAGGTCAGGCTGAAGGAGCCCAGGCTGGGCTGTGGAGCAGCACCTGCTCCCCCGGCAGCTTTGCAGCCAGAGCTGCAGCCGGCGCTCCCCATNTTCCAGCAGGAGTGGAGTCTTCCTCTGAGAGGCAGACGGAGGAGCAAATGCTTTTAAAAATGCTTTTACTATTTTAAAAAATATTTTATATTGATGGTATTTTATTGTTTCATCCTTGTTTGCAATTAAAAACAGCTTGAAGCATGTAGGTAGCCAGAGTAATCCTTCCTCCGTGTCTGGCTTGCCTGCACTACCCACAGCCCAGAGCAGCACCAGGTGTGAAAGCAGCTCCTTCCTGATGCTTGCTATGGAAATTCAAGGGGATTTCCATTTTATAGGGGATTTTTCATCAAATTATCTTTTGCATAAGCAGTTTAGTGAGAATATTTTAAAAACTACTGCCGGGGGGGGCTCCAAGCCTGCCAAGTTTTCCCTCAAAAGACAGAAATGATGTCGCTCATCTCACATGGAGTAGGGTCGATGCTGCAGCCACAAGGCACTGAGGATATGAGCAAGGGAGATTTATGGCAGAGAACGTGATCCTTCACCTCAATACCTGATACAGCTGCAGGAAAACAGGCAGTAATTCAAGAACAAGAGCACTTCACATCTGAAACTTCACCCACCATAACAGAGGTTCTACTTAAAATATAAACTCTATCTGCAGGTTTTA
Source organism: Regulus satrapa (assembly GCA_013396955.1). Lineage (NCBI taxonomy): Eukaryota > Metazoa > Chordata > Aves > Passeriformes > Regulidae > Regulus > Regulus satrapa. Next base: position 136,821 of record VWZN01011099.1, read on the forward strand.
CCTTAAATATACAGATGACAGGGCTGTAAGTCTGTTATTTCTGCAAGATGAAAGATAATCCTGCTTCCCACTGTGAGAGATACAGCAGAAGACACAAACAGCCACTAGGTCCAACCAGAAGTCCATATAGCCATTTATCCAGCCTGAGGTGTGCCAGAAAGAAGTGTGCTTCCAAATCCCAGATCCTAAAACTCTCTGCAAATCAGTTACTGTGTCATGAATTGAAGCCTTGTGCTAGGAATAATAGACCAGATCTGGAGAACACTGTCTGACTTTGCAGATAAAATCCTGTAGCCAGAAAATTTGGCACTGTGGCAAAAAATGTGCCAAAATTAATGTAAAATATGCTGTGCAGGAATGAGATAGACCTAAAAGCAAGGATGACAGACTTGCACACTGGCTGACTGCACTTAGCTGGGAAAGAGATCAAAGCCTGCAATCCTACAATATTCTCCCAATTTCTAGTGATTAGTGGCTGAAATGGTTTTGCTTAAAATAAAAACCAGGATAGCTCTTTCTGTGATAAATTTATTCAGTCAGTTTTGTGTTCAAGTGACCCTTTATCAACAAGAACAGCAGCACCTGGTTCTTGAGCTCATGCAAGAACTATGATGCTCTCCCCAAGGATGTGTCATCCCAAACTTCTGACAGCCACACACAGCTCAGGTTGGTGCCTCCAGGTTTTTCTGCCTCGAGGATTTTGTTTTCTCACTTGAGGTTTGCAGGAAATCTCTGGCCCAAGGGCCAGTTTGCTCCAGGTGAAAGTAGTTCCCATCCCTGCTCTGAGCCCTGGCAGGGGCTGCCCCAGGGGTGTCACAGTGTGCCTTGGCATCAGGGTCCATCACCAAGAGGAACGTGAAGTCATAGATCACAGAATCAGGGGTGGTTTGTGCTGGAAAGGACCTTGGACCTCGTCCTGTCCCACCCCTGCCATGGGCAGAGACACCTTCCTCTAGACCAGGTTGCTCCAAGCTTTGTCCAACCTGGCCATGACCTTGCATGTGTCAATTTTCCCTCAACAGATCCAGGGTATTTCAGTAACACCATCAGAGCATCCTGAAACAACCTACAATGAAGGGAAATGTTGTCCTGACACCCACTGTCCCAGTCTGGAAATCCAGTCATCCCCTTAGGCCATGGACTTCCCAAGCAACTCTCTTCAGGCAGGACAAGGCTGACAAGTCCTGGGAAAACTGCCCCCGTGTTTTTCCCCCAGCACCTCGGGGCTGTTTCATCCCAAGGCCAGAGCCCACCTTCCTGCCACGCACAGGCTCAGACAGGCAGTGCTGGGTGTTGCCACAGAGCCATACTCAGAGCTTCTGGCACTCATAATTTTCTGATTAGCTGGTGCCTTTCACATTTAAACAGATAAATCACATTGTTATAGAGCTTCAATGTCCTGACTGAATTTCCTTGCATTCAGGAGAATCCATAGAATTATTTCAGCTGGAGTTAATGGTTATAACTCAAATATATTTTTTCTTAAGTGATAAACCTAATTTATCACAGCTTGCTATCAGCAGGGACGCTGTGATCTCATGAGCAAATGGAAGACTGAGAAAGGAAAAATGAGGGCAGGTTTGATGCTATAAAATTAAGTGGGAAATTTACAGCGATGTTTGGAAAAGCCTGATATTTTACAAAATATTTGAGATTTGCACTGGTGAGCTAACTAAGCTGTTCTGTGTGACCTGTAGGGACAAGGTTGTCATTTGCTGCCAGTTCCATATGTTCAGCAAAGCTCAGAGAAACCTGGTATTTGCACAATGACTTAAGTTTTTAGCCAAATTTTTATAATCTCAGGAGGTTTTATATGAGATTTGCAGTTATGCAAAATATATGCGGTTTGCAGTTCGCCACATCACCTCTGGAATTATTTAAGAATGAAGAGGAGGTGGACTCATCAAGGAAATGTAGCTAACTACATCTGTTGGAAAAGGACATGAAAAGCAATTTCTTCCTCCTGTTCCAAGCCAAAATGAGTTTGAAATAATGAACTTTTTTACCAGACAGTTTTCTTCACCCTCCTCTTCATTCATCCAAATTTTTATCCTAATTCTTTAAAAATATCAATAAAACTGTGATGATGTTGGATTCCATCATCGTCCAAGGAATTAGGGGCATCCTCCTCACAGGGAAACACCAGCAAACTTTCTATCACTGCCTTTCATTTATCACTACATTCAGTTATTTCTGGCTTCTAAATGTCCTGCATGCCTGCATGTTGGCATGTTTGAAGTCACAAGGTCACCTGCACAGAGAGCAATTGCTTTTCACAAGTCCTGCTCATTAGACATATTTACAGACACCGTTAGGCTGACGTGGATGTGAGAAACAGCAGTAAGAGCCCTGCTTTTGGCAGGAGGAAAAGGTATTTGACAGAAGATGCATTAGGGCTTGGCCAAATGAGCAAAAACTAATTTGGAGTTACTAATGGGAATGCAGAACCTTCCCGGTGATGAAGCCACAGAGTGCTGGGTTGGAGGCAGAGCTGGGACTGAGGAGAAGGTGGGAGCTGTCAGTCAGTCCGTGCCATGCTGGCCCCACAGAGCCCTGCCTTGGGCAGCCTTGGCTCCCTCAGCGTGGCTCGCCAGGCTCTGCCAGGCAGGGGCAGAACCGCAGGCTGCAGGTGCAGGGCACTGCCGGGAGCATCCGTCCCTCTCCCAGCTCTCCCTGATACACACATGGCATCTGCACTATGCCAGGGGTTACATGAGTGTCTGCCAGACCTCCCTATCTCTCATGCAGATGCACATTTCAGTGCCCACATCTCTACAGATGAAATGTATAAACCATTAAATTAATTTAATTTGAGGCAGCCTGTAGCTTCATGGTCTAGAAACTTAGCTGTAGCTTTCCCCCCTTAAAGCAAATATGTTTGCTGTGCTTCTTATTTGGTTTTTTTGGCTTCTTATCTGCCTTCTCTAGGAGGGCAGAGTAAAATTTATTCATTCAGCACAAAACCATCAGCTGGAGCCTTGCAAAAAGGCTGGCAAATACTCAGAGGTTTTTTCTTTTGGCTGTCGTGCCATCAGATACAGATGTGGGTCCAAGCCCTTGGACACTTTGAGAGAAGCCTTAATCTAACACACATTTCATATTTCAGGACATTGTATGGATATATTTTGGTGTGTTTTTCCCCAGTAATAGTTAATGCAGGCTTGCACACTTTTAAAATATATTGTACTATTTCAATGGTAGTTTGCCCTGTTAGCTCCTTGATTGGCCAAGGAATGGAATTACTAATTTACTGGTCTGTCACTGGTGTAAGACAACGTTCCAGCTGAACAAGGCTGGACAAAGACAGTGTCACTGCTCAGTGGATGCTTTTACATCCCGGTCTTGTCTCTGCCACCTTTGCTGCAATGGGTCCTAGCCCTCCAGCTCATGGCCCTTCCGCTCCCTCCTCCCTTCAGGGGCTGTTGTCACGCCAACACCGCCACCACTGCTGCCACGTGTATTTAGGAGGCCCAGGGTGTGTCTGCCAAGTTCTGGGCCCCAGACGCAGGCAATCAGTGGCTGCTCCTGCTGGCTCAGTGCCAGCCAATCTGTCTTTTGGGCACACACAGGAGGTGGACCAGGAAGGCACCCAGGCTCTCCCTGCCCAGCACTGTGAACCAGCAGCACCACCCACCAGGAACCTGAGTGGAACGATGGAATTATTGATAATGGCTTGTTATTAAATCCATTATTAATGCCATAATATTTTTGCCTTGCTGGATACTGACAGTTGGACTAGAAGCAATTTCTCTACGTGTGCTAGCAGTGCCCACAGGATAACTCACTATGGGAGACAGCTGGCTGTTAACCTCCAGAGCAAAATAAAAGCTCTTTTTCAGGGAAAATAAAAAGCCCAATGAATATAAAATGTCAGTATTATTTCTGAAAGCTTAGTAAACAAAAAAAAAAAAAAAAAAAAAAAAAATCCCTCTCCCTGAAAATCTTCAGTACCCACTACAGAATTATTTAACATCTTATCTCCTTTTGCTTTCCCTGTGTGCCTTGGAGTTTTTGGTGTCAACATGCAGAACAACACACAAAATCTTATTATAATCTCTTCCTCAGGATCCACTGGAGAAAAATGTGATTTTTCTGTCTGTGTGTGCAGGAGTATGTGCACTCAGCTGAAGTTCCAGGTAACGTCTCACTTGTTCACAATTTGTTTTTTCACTCACAAAGCTGAGTGGCTCCTGTCCCCTCTGTAACACAGGGATGTGTCTGCAGGGTGTTTGCTGAGTCACAGGTGACCCAGTGGAGGGCAAACGGGGGTCAGGGTCACAGGGAGCCAAGAGCTCATGATGCTCCTGCCTTTCATAAGCCACAAGAATGCCTGGGGTGAGGCTGTGTCTGTGCCTTGGCACCAGCAGGGTGAAGCACAGTGCTGAAGGAAGGATCTCTTGCATTTGCAGCATCCCCACAGCAGCAGGGCCTTTCCGTTGTCCGTCTCCAGAAAAGCTCTTCCTGGTCCCAGCTCATTGCCGGAGCTGGAGCAGGCACCAGTCGCTGCCTGTGTGACACAACTTTCACCTCAAGCACTCCCAGAGCTCCTGCCTTCCCACTGATCCATTTAATTCTTCAGCTTCCAGTCAAACTCTTTTGTTCCTTCAACCAAATTTAAAAGTTCCTTACCAGTAAAAAATTAAATGTACCAAACAGTCTTTCCCTGAAAACATACACCAAATTCAGCATTTGGCTGTATTTCGGGCAAGATAATCAGGTGGAGTCCTTCAACTCTTGCTGGACAAGGATTTCTCATCCTATCCCTGAAAGGTTTTGGTATTTATTTGAAGCATTTTTCTGTAAGACACAGACACAGAACACTACAGAAGCGAGATCAGTGTGAGCCTTACAGGAGGAAAATTGGCCCCCACTTCCCCCACTTCTTCCCAGTGCCCCCCTGGCACATCAGAAGCCCATGGCTGTGACATTCCCCCCTTGCAGGCTGCCAGCTCTGCTCCCTGCACAGCCCCAGCACCCCGTGCTGGAGGGGCAGTGGCTCTGAGCTGGATGGGGACCCCAGCCCAGGTGGGCCAGGTCACCATGAAATCCAGGTCGCTCTCCATGGCTGGAGCATAGGCAGCACTGTAGAGCTGAAGTCAGAGCTTTCCACACAGGTGCTGGGTTTATACCACATCCAAGGGGTTCAGCACAATACTGGGTGGCCAGAACTCTTTTTTCCCTGTATGGTTTGACCAATGCTCGGTCATTAGTAGGGAACAAAGCGCTGCCAGGTCCCGGGGCTCTCTCTCCTCACTCCTGCTGTCTGTCCCATGCTCCTGCCTGCTCCCTGGATACACTTGCTCCTCAGCCACAGATCTTCAGGGAGCCTCTGTGGAGATGCTGGGCCCAGAACGAGGGGCTGGGGGTTGGTGTGGCTGCTCCAGCAGCTTGTAGGGCTCTCACCACTCTGTCAGCTCCCATCTGGAAAACCACTTGGGAAAAGAGCAGCTACCTATAAATATTACTGAGGGCTGGAGCTGTGGTGTGGGATTGGCCTCAGAATCTCTGTGATCTGAAAGGAACATCATTGGGGTTTAATGTTACAGGGAAATTCACTTCCCACTTTCACCCAGCTTTCATCTCTAATTATAACCTCCAGCATGACACGTAAATTGCTCTTTGTCACTGGAGCAGAAAACATCTCCCCTTCATTTTGGGGTATGGTAAGTGTAGGCAAGTTAAGTGTGATTTTTAAAATGCAATTTTGTCTATGAGCTTTAAAGCTGTTGGGGAACCGGGGCACCGCCGGGTTCATCTTTTGGTACTACAGTCAGTCCAGAATGGAGGCAGAGACTGGCTTTTACCTACTCAGGCAACACGTAGGTGGGTGTATAACTTCCTTCTAACACTGCTCAGTTTTCTTTTTCCCCTTGGAATTCCAGGTGTGTAATCCCAGCAGTGAAACAGGACAGGCACAGAGCATGCTCTCTGCAATATCTGCTAAAAATAGTGCAGAAGTTGTGCTGCTGCCTTCTGCAGACTCAGAAAAAAAAGATCTTTTCTATAATACCCTAATACAATCAAACACAATCACAAACAAAATTATTCACGGTGACTTGATTTCTAAAAAGAGAATAATATGCTAATGAGGCAGCATCTCTCCCTGCATTTGAACATGGCACTACAGCTCTCTGGACACGGATTCACCACTGGGAAAACACCACCTCCTTCCCTTGCTCTCAAAATCTGCTGGTGCCTGGAATGCAGGTGTATATTTGGGCTGCTACTTGCCAGGGCTGTGGCTGGTCTGAACTCCCAGATCAAAGGGCCAAAGAAAACATGAGGCTGTGCCTGGGGACAGGTGAGAGATGGCAGTGACCCAGGTGAGCCTGGGCTCAGAGACAGGGGAGCAGTGGCAATGGCCTGGGTGAGACTGTGCCTGCAAATGAGGTGAGGGATGATGGGGTCCTTTCCTTGGCACCAGGGGAGAAAATAAATGTCTCTACCCATCTGCTCCAAAAAGGAAAGGATTTCTCCAAAACTTGCAGCTATTTTCCTGGCTACATGAGGCCCTCCACCAGCTCACAGCTGAGCATGTGCTCTACCCTTAGGAGTGCGTGTTCTGTACAAGGAGTCTCATACCAGAGCAGCTGATCCTTGGCTCAGGCTGTGAGGCACAAAGAGAAACTTCCCTGATACAGCACCTCCTGCTTGTTTTGCAGGAAATGCACATCTGTTTGTGCAAGACATGGAGCTCAGCTCAGAGCACTCCCAGGGCATGCTCGAGCCACCAGCCCTCAGCAGCCCTCTCAGCTGGGTCACTGCCTCCTGCAGCAGAGCGCCAACCCTGGACTAAGGGTCTCATCCCCGAGGGGAAAATTTGTCTGTCCCTGGGGTGTAGCTCTGTCCACTCCAAGGACGATGTGTCTGTTTCCTGTCCCCAAGCCGCAGTGGAGTCCAGGCTGTGCACCAAGTGGGCTGCAGACCTGCCTGCAGTGAGAGTCCAGGCTCCACTGGGGCTGGTGTCATTTTTCTCCTTTTCAAGGATTCATCAGCTCTCTCTGCCCAGAGTCTTGATATCACCTGCAGATCAAAGGCATCATTTTTCCTCTCTGTCAGCAGGGATCCTGCCTGGGTATGTAGGTCAGAATCGGTCCTTTTCATCCCATTGTCTGCCATATCTTTCATTCTTCACAGAAGCTAACATTTCTCCTCTTTTCTCCTTTCTCCAACTTTTGTGAAATATTCCATTTGCACCTTTTTTTTCCCCTCAACCTGGCTGCATTCTCCTGACATTGTGACCTCTCTCCATTCTCTGACTGACATTAGAGACAATGCACTGGGCAATATTTTATACATGATCTAGAATTTCCTTAAGCCTTTGAGCCTTCCACTCAAATATCCTTCTTGATATCAGACAGATACTTCCATTATACAACTCAAATGTTCAATAATAATAGGTTGGATCTTTTCAAATATCAAAACTTACTCCCACTGGAAATCAATCATCAGACAAGAGACAAATCAGGTAGTTGAGAACTGCCTGCCAACTTTTCTTCACTGTAAAAGCTGATGAAAGCAGGCAAACTCTAAATGGCTTGTCAAAGACAGCTTAAAGAGAGAAACTGAGAGCATAATTATGGCCACACAGAATCGGTGTTTGCACAGACACACAGTGGTGGGGCACAGAGAGGGGAAGACGTGTCAGAAGTGCAGGTGCAGTTCCAAAGCCAGCAGGCTCTAAGTGGTGCTCTGAGCACCTGAGCAGCTCACACCAAGAGCAGATGAGGGGATGACAGTCCTGGCAGCATTGTGTGAAGGCCACTGTGGGCTCCAGGCTGGAGAGTAGTGTCACCTACCTGACCCTCAGCCTTGCTGGTCATGCACAGCTCTAATTCCCACAATCCAAAAATGAAGCAGACAGACTGGAGAGGATCTAGAGGAGGACAGTATAGATGACCCAAGGGCTGGACAACCTGCCCTTTGATGAAAACCTGAAGAAGTTCAATCCCTTCTCCTGGAGAAGACTTGGGGGGACCCCATCATAGCACCCCAGGACCTACAGGGCAGATCTGAGGAGGATGGAGGTTATCTCTGCAGGAGAGAAGGGTCTTTTCCATGGGGAAGGCAATGGGTGATGGGTACAAGCCGTGCCAGAAGAGGTTTCATCTCAATATGAAAGAAACTTTTAACAACAAGGAGTCATTCACTGGAACAACCTTCCCAGGGACAGGCCTCCATCGTGGGTTCCACATGCAGGTGATCAGGGTGTGAGAAAATCTCTGCAGGCTTCCTTTCCCAGAAAGCGTTGGAGTGGATGACCTTTCAATGTCCCTGCCTGCCTGGGCTGCTCTAGGACTCTACAGTTCTAGAATCTGTAGAAAATAAGAATGTAAAAATATGATGGGATTTTTCAGTTGTTACTGTACAGAAACTTTGTGTCTGAGGATTAAACCTGGTGGTCCTGCCCATCGCATTCCCCTCGCATGGGATAGCCACACTCAGATATGAGCCAGCACTCTGCTGGTTCCTGGGCTGGGGTTGCTGTAGGGATGGGGACACAAGGACTGTCCTTGAGCCCAGTGGAACTGCAGCTGATCAGAGCAGGTACCCCACAGCCATCTCTCCCTGCATCCTGTGATCCCTGCTCTCACCCCATTCTCTTGCCCAGCATTTTCTGTGCTCCACAGTCATTTTCTGTGCAGCGTTGAAGCTCTCATGTGTTCTCTCTCTATCCCAATGCCATGTCCACTGCATTAAGGCTCAGTGTGTATCTACCATTAAATATCTATTTTATTTATGGATGAATAATTGAAACCTTGCATTATTAAAGTTTTAATTAACCTTTACACAAGGTTTGCTGTTTTTAATGCCTCCTTTCATCTCCCTGAGCAGTCTCGATAATGGGATTAACTGCTGACTTTATATCCTGTCAATTGTGTGAAGTTTTTAACTGCAGCATGTGCACAGATCATCTTCAGAAAGAAGTCACTGCTGAAAGCCATGGAGTTGACTCCTTATGAAAACACTTCCCTATTTGTGACTCCTGCCATTGCTAAGCTCTCTCTTGGAAATGTTGATGCATTTTGTCCTGTGTTGCTGCAGCTTTTCCTGTCTCTTCTTGCACTAAGGAACCCGGGTCATTTTTCTGACTCATAACTGGCAGCAGTGAGGAATAAGCACATGCTTTCCTTTGGGAAACCAGACTGGAAGCTGGCAGATGCCCATGGCTGTAGGGGGCTGGATTATTTACTATTTTGTTTAATGTTACTGCCTCGAGAGTACAGAGGCGCTAATGAATCCACAGGGAGCCTGCATGTGCCTCTCCTGTTTGTAGCACAGAGTTGGTCTCCCAGCACAGCCTTCCCACACCATGATAACCATGGGACATAAAGCTGAAGGACTTTATCAATACAGAACTAAGTAAAAATAAGTAAATAAATAAAATCATGGCATTAGAAAGGTATAAGGGGGCTCCTGTGCCTTGTTCCCCCTGAACTGGAACAGCTGTGTTTCCTCACACCTCCATCACTATCTTCAATAAACCTCTGAGCTTGTATCTAAGAAAGCACCTGATTATGCCAGTATAAAGCTCTGGCTCAGGTAGGAACCAGGCCACTCCTGCAGGTGGAGTAGGAGGAAGTTATGGACGCAAGTAATGCAGAAAAAGTATAAACAACCCTTCCAAAGGGAGCCTGAGTCCTCTGCTCATTTTCCTTGTGATGCTGCTGCCCCATAGGCCGGGGGAGTGAGCCAGGCAGGTGTTGGCACTGCAGGAGCTCCAGCACCCAGTGGAGCACCCAGCCCTCAGCAGCATCTCATACCTGTCCAGGTAAGCAAACAAAATCAGCTGCTCTGTCTCCTCCTCAGATGTCTTCCATAGCTACTTCTCTGGTGGCTGTAGTGCAGCCACCACCAAGTTCATCTTCTTTTGGGCTTATCTTCTCCTTACAGACAAAAATCCCTAAAAAAAACACAAACAAAACTTAGTGATGTTTGGGGTTATCTGAGAAAATGAATACAAAAGTAGACAGTGTGTCTGGGGGGAGCTCAGCCGTCCTCCCTCTGCACGTGTCTGCAGAAAGCATCAAACAAGCAATAGATGGCTGTGACATGGACCAAAGGGATTTTCCTGGGCCCAAAATGGCTTTATTGCCAAGTGACAGTGGCATGTTTGCTCCTGGAGAAACTGCCTAAGCCAGAAGATTGCTTCTTAATGAGGAAAAATAACAGGACAGTAATTAATAATGGGGATGAGAAAGGTTTTCCATTAACCGATCACATCTCATGAGTAATTCAGCTTAAAATTTGTCATTGTCACTTTTCCAGCATAAATTCAGAAAGAATGGTGCTTCATTGAATCAGTAAGGCTCTTCCAGAGTAAGCAGCTACTGACCATTCACAATGACTTAATTAAAACTCTTTCACAATAGAAAGAGCAAATGTTGGTGGGAATAAATTGATTTCCTGTTAGCATGTGTTCAGTACTGACTGATGTACTGGAGTTGCTCTATCTACATCCACTTCATCTCAGTCAAGTGCAACCTTTAGCATGCAACTATTTTCACTTTTTCATTAGTAACTGCTGATAAATGCCATAACAGTCTAAGCTATATAGTTCCATTTTTTCCTCACTTTACTATGCAATCTCCTGGTAACAGCTTCTTTTATACCAAGTTGCACTTAAAAAAAAAAAAAAAAACACAAAAAAAAAAGACAACCAAAAACAAAACAAACAAAAAACCCAAAAAAACCCCAAAAAACCTGATGGTAAATCCTGATAATTTTATTTATTCACATTTCTCTGTCCTGTTCTCTTTGCCTATAATATTTAATAGTGCTCAGCCTGTGAACACTCATTGTTTGCACTTCCTAGGTGACCTCTGGGGTCAGAGGACAGGTGTCTGAGTGTCTTTCACTGTGTAAATAGGAGTAGAAAGATTCAGGAATCTCCTTTTCCTCCCTTTTGCCTTTAAGCCAGATTGGCAAATATGAAAAGTTTCAGGTAACTGATGCAAAAGCGGTTTGAGTTGTCAGAGAGGAACATCTCTGATAAATACCTCTGTCCCTCCTCAGCCTTCATGCTCTTCCCTTCCCTCAGAGGGCCTGAGCAGGGATACAGAACCAGCCCCTACCCTGCAGTGACAACCTGAGCAGTGTCTGGTCTCTGCCCTGTTAATAAACCACAGCTGTCTTCCTGGCCCTCGAGTGAGGTAATCAATAAATAGCACCAATAGTGCATGAACACCAGATTGTGTCTGTTCTGTGTAGAAATCTTTCCCACTCCACCTCCACAAAAGCTTGTAGCTCAGCAGTGGCTGCAAAGATTTCATCAACAATACTATAAAGAAGCTTTTTTTTAACAAACCATTCCCACACCTCCCAGCAATCTATGGTCTAAATTTTTTATGAAACAATTCATTGATTTCAGAAGTACAAGTTCAACTGCATAGAAACTGAGTAAATTCTGTTGAAATGCAGCAGTGAGTTTGTTTTGATAAACAGGGTAAAAGTGAAAGATGAAACGTTTCCCAAGGGAGTTGAAAGAGCTCCAACACTTGCTTGAAGACCAGGATTTGGGACTGAGCTTTACAGACAGAAGAAGGGTCTGCTGCAAATGAATGAAGGCTCTGAGGCTGGAGGGGGGTTCAGGCTGCAGAGAAGTGCTCTCACAGCTTGGGTGCTATTCTCACATCTGGGCTCAACAACATAAATGGGGGAAATTCTGGTAATGCCCGTAACCTACTGTACCCTGTAAGAGTTTTCTGTAAGCTGTAAGATCTAAAGGCCCTTGGAGAGGGGACAGAACTGTTTGTATCGCTGCTGAAAATGGTTTGGCTTTTAGAAAGCAGAATGGCAAATATTACAATTGCATTTTTATTGTATTAAATTCCTCCTTTAATGAACAAACAGCTATGCGATTTCAGCAGTGAAATAATGCCTTTGTAATGGCTGGAGAAGTTTACTCTCCATTTCCAACTGTTGGTCTCTCTCTGGGAGCACAGTCCTGGGTGCCAAACACTGTGTACACTCTTTGTCTGGAAATTCATTTCTGCTCTAATTTACCAGGGAATACAGTGAAATCCTGGAGTGTGCCCCAGCTGTGGTAAGATTTTTTCCTTTGGTCACCTCACCTGTACTTCCTGAATCAAAGTCCTAGCAAACTCTGCAGGTCCCGAAGGCAGTGACCAGCCTTCAAGCTCTCCTAAGGAGGTGTCAGATGCAAGTTCCTGGCTCTGTCTCAGTGAGTGAGTTTGGCTTTACTGCCACTAAAGACAGCAGCACCCCAGGTGTTGGGCTCACCCGTGCTTGTGGCTGATAAAACACTGTGCCCCTGGTTTTGTTTTTCAAACAAGTGACACGTGTTTGACTTGCCCACTGCTCTGCATGGGCTGGAATCTGCTTTTCTCTGGAGGCTGGAGCCCTTTAGGACACATCACCCCCAAGCCAGATCTCCTTTCTCACCAAGTACCAGTGGAGCTGTTCCCTCTCTCATGCTGCTCCTGCTGCCTCAGCTCGGCTCTGAGGGACTGCTGCACCCTCACTGCTCTCCCAGGGGTCTCGCGGGACATGGATCCTCCTGTGCCAAGAGCCCAATGTGCACACGCAGAGGAACAACAACACAGAGGAGAAAGCACTATCACAGCCAAAAGAATCACATTTTCAAATAAAAGTACATAACAGGTATGCCATATGGCTTAGAAATTAAATTATTCACAGCAGGCTTGTCTAAGAGGGAGTTTCAATGACTCCGTCCACAAACAGTGGTAATACAGAGCTTCAGAAATAATTTGTGTATCTGGCAGAAAAATTTGATTACCAGCCCTCTGTCCTATGGAATGTGTCAGATGTACACTCAAGGAACTTCTCGTTCTCTGAACCTGGAGTGACCCACCAGGCTTTGATGGGCTGCAGCTTTTGAAGGAGCTGCTGGCTGCCAGTTCCAGCTGTAGTTGTGGCCACACAAAGGTTCTGCTGGGCTTTCTATCCCAAAAGCAGGAAGCCCTGATATCCCGAGGTCCTGCCTAAGGCACTAGGAGGTGTTACACAGTCATGCCTTTTTGCCCAGTACCAGGGGCTCTCACAGGTATACGAGGAGCAGACAGGGATGTTGAAAGTAGAGGAGGGAGGGAACCGGTCCCTCATGTCTGTTTGTTGGCACATCTGGTGCTGTTCAGCACCTCTGACACTCAGGAAATGGTTTAACAAGGAAAGGATGGGAAGCCCCAGCCAATTATTTTTCTCCTTCCAAAGCAGAATGGCTTTTTCTCTGGCCAGGAAAGCAGATGAGCAAGCTTTTCCCCAGTAACTCTTGGCTTCATCAGGTTTGTGTCAGAATAACACATCCAGCTGCCATTGGAAACAGGAGCATCAGCAGTGCAGCACCAGAGAGTAACAGGTGCAGGTTATTGCTAATTAATTAATATATTGCAGGCATGGGCCAGTGGGAGGGAACAGCCAGTCCACCCCTGCATGCTGTCTGACTGACTGCCTGGAGCAAGTGTGGGTTTCTGTCCCTCATGTTGTCCTTTTGGGAAAGGTCAGTGCTAAGGCCAAAAGTGTTTGGTAAGAGTCTAGAAACAAAATGGATAAAGGGCAGCCTGTACAGCATGTTAAATAATTTTCCAGATGAAAGCAGGATGAACTATAGCTGGGAAGCTGAATGGGATCAGGAATGAGATTTTTTCTAAAAGGAGGAAAAGTCAATCATGCTGTGTATTGCAAAACCTAGACAAGTGTGAGGAGCAAAGGGTAGAGAAGGAGCAAGAACAAAGTGAAGGACCAGAGAGGGCACAGGGAGTTGTGAGGAGTGGGGAGAGCACAGGAGGAATTTCTCTGTCTGCTTCACAGAGGAAAAGGCAAGATTTGCAGGAAAGGGACAGCAGGGCAGGGGTAGGGAAAGGCTCTGACATCTTCCCCATCTCACCCCAGAGCCAAAAGCACATGGAGCTCTGTGGAGGGCTGAGGTTGCTGAGGAGTGCCCAGCTTCATCTGGAAGGGAAGAAGGGCTGGGGCTGGAGCATGGGGCCAAGGACCCCCACAGGGCCCGGGGGCAGCTGCTGCCCACATTGCCCCAGGGGTGTCAGGGCCAGACAGGGAGACGGCAGCCATGGAGCTGGCAGGAAGGATGGACTCCTGCTGCAAGGAATGTTTTGTGCATCCCAGTGGGACAGGATGCAGCTCCTTGCGCTGAGGGCAGCTTGTGCAGAGGCAGTGGAGGGTTTGCCAAGGAAACATGTCCCTTGTCTAGGAATCGTGTGGCTCTCCATTTCTCTCTGTGAAAAATGTAACAAGGCAGTTTGCCAAGGGGAATATATTTTCTTGCACAGGGGCTACCACCACCTAAAGCACACTCAGTTTGGTGACACTTCACTCCACAAAATGTATCAGAAGGTGATTGGGAAGGAAAGGCTGAGCTCATCTCCCACATCCTTGACGACCCCTGAGGCACCACCCCACTTTTTGAGGAAATCATCTCACTCCTCCCACTGTTTCTCCAGTTTCCTCCCTTTGCTTTCTGGTCATTGATAAAGAAATACTGTTTTGAAATAACTCTTTTACCTTTTATAGCAATTAACTCTTCTGTGGCCAAGCCAAGCCTGCTGGAGTCTTGCAGCCAGAAATGAAGCCAGCTTGGGTCTGATTTGAGAGTTCCCTGCCCACATGCAGATGTGTCCAAAGGCTGTGCTGGGTGGCAGGGACCCACTGAAGCCTCTCCATGACCTCCCCAGCTCTGGGGAGCTGAAGCTGCTCTGCAGGAGCTGCCCACCCCTGCCCTTGGCCAGCACTTGCTGTGCTTTCCTGCCACAAACTCTGCTGCCCTCCCCTTCTTAGCACATGACCCAGAGTGTTGGTGATGCTGGGAATTTATGCACATGGGAAGAAATTTCCATTATCTTTGAAGCATGTTAAAATAGCACTGGCAGACAGTGGCTGATACTAGCTTTACTCAAGGTGAATGGGAAAAGGAGAAGTTGAAATTTCACACAGCGCTGAGAAGAAGATGTGTTTTTCATACCTTAAAGTGAGTACTGGTTCACTTCCTGGGAATGATAATTCAGAAACAAATGGGTCTGCCCAGGAACAACGGCTCCTGAAGCCTGGGAAAATGTTCAGTGGATGCTTCCCATTTCCATCATGCAGGGCCTGACCAGGGACTGGCCTTGTGTCCATTCCGTGGGTACTGGGGTCACCTGAGGTAGCTCACAACTGCTTTGTGCAGTTTACTCAGCTAGGAAATGCAAACCTGCTGTGTTCCTGCATGAATGGTTTGTACAAAAAGCTTCTCAGCTTTGAACTGAGCCTGCACTGTGTATGGTCCGAACAATTATGATGCCTTTTTTTTAAAATCAACTGCCAGAATTAAACCTAATCTGGTAATTCAGAATTTCAGACAGAAGGAACCTCAGCAGAAGTTTAAATCAACCAAAGGAATTACTGTTCATCTCCCCAGTTCCATCTGTGGTTTTTTTTTTTTTTTCCTTTAAACCAATAAGATACTTCTCAAGCTTGGGAGTATTTTAACATCAGTCTTACTGACCAGAGCCTTCCTTCAGCTCTATTTTAGTCATCAAAGAAAGTGTGAGCCTGAGATAACCAGGTTAAAGCCCTTTGAAATGAGAACCCTCCTTCATGGTCTCATTCCTGATCAGAAATGCTGTTCCATGGCAGCCTGCCGACCTTCCCATTCATAAGAGTGTAATGACACTTAATGTCATTACAATTTTGTTTCCTGGTGGAGGAGAGTCCCTGGGGAGACCAGTCACATCCAGGGCCAACCAGCAGGAATGTCTCGCCCTGGGGTTGCTTAGAGAAAGGCTTCCAACAAGGAATCCCAGGCTGCTACACTGAACGCTCTCCGCTGCAAACAAGGCTTGTTTAGGGAGCGTGGAATAAGAATTGCGTCCCTGGGCAGGATCAGCAGTATTTCCAGGTCAGTGAGAATCAGTCCTATTAATAGCAGTTCCTGATTGCTGCCCGCAGAATTGATTTGCTCTGCTTTGTCCTGCCTGAGGCAAACTGAGAGGTAAATCAGGAGAGCTGTCAGAGAGCTGCCTCGGGAGAGCATCCTCCTTCCCCATGGCCGGACACGGTGCCCTCCATGCAGACTGGGCAGTGTCCTGGCCAGCTCTGGACGCTCTAGGCACAGAGGGCAGGTGGATTCAGCGAGGGGAGGAAGCAGAGTCCCTTAGCTTTTCCTATTCAGAGCTCCCTGATTATTCATCAGGATCTGCTGATTAAGAGATGCAAGGTTTGATAATCAGTGCAAGGCACTGCCACCCTCCTGGTGAGTCTGGGGCCTGGAGTCACCATTCCCTGACTCAGTGTCAGGGAATGGTGAAAAAAGAGGCAGGGGAAGAGTCCCGACCCCAGGGAGTCCCACTCCCCTGGCTCAGGCAGCAGCTGCTGACAGCCGAGGGCAAGGTGAGAGGCCAGCAGGCAGGCACCACCGGGAGCTCCTGGGGCAGCAGGTCCTAGGGGGGTCACAGCCACCCACCGGCAGTGGATGGGTCCAAGCGCTGCTCCAGCCCCTCCACCATGGCTTCCTGATGGGCTCCATCCCACTGCCCTGCACTCAGCAGGCATCTGTCAGGGCACCAGGGCTGAACACAGCCCCATTTCATTGCAGTTGTAAACCTTAGTGAATCTTAGCTTTAGGGATGTGTTGCTGAGGACACTAATTCCTGGCAAATCTGGTGTCTGCTTCTCAAGAGAAAGAGTTCCCAGACACAATGCATTAAATCTCTTTCCAGCCCTCTTCCGTACAACCCAACTATATCCAGTCTTGGATGCCAGTCTAACTGCTTTAAGTGTTCAGCTGCTAGCGCACAAACTTGCTCAACACCTGTATGCTCTGTTTCTCAGGTTATTTGTAAACATCTGAAAGCTGCTACATTAGCCCCTCTTAGGCACTGCCTCTTCAAGAGCCTCAGAGCTGAGCACCTTGGATCCCTGGCCCTCCGAGAGGCTGGTTCAGGCTCTGCTCTGAGAGGTGGGGATGCTCAGCTGAGAGGAGTAGCTGCTATGGGATGCTGTGGAGCCCTTAGTGCTCTCCTTGGTGCCCTGTTCTCTCCAGTGTGCCTGAAGGTATGACCAGGTATCACAGTAACCTCCAGCCCTTCAAAATACCATTTCCTGTGCATAGCCAAGAGCCAGTGCACCACCAAGACCTGCATGGAACAAAGGTCACCAACTGCTGCCTCCAAGTGAGGCAGTTGATTCCCACTCCCAAGTGCAGGGAAGTATTTTTTCTTTTTTTACTTAAAGTTTTCAGAAGGTGTTGCTACTGCAGAGCAAAAACAAACCAGGTGTAATTAGCTGTAGAGCAAATGAGGCCATCCAATTCACAAGAGTTTTGACTTCCACTTTCCAGGAATGCAGCACTTCATCTCTCTTGAGAAGGGTTGAAACTCTGTATTGCAGAATCCAGCTGGGATTTGGCACCTGATTTCCGTGAGCTGATTGTCAACAGTGGTGGAATTAATGACAGTGCTATGAACAATCTACATCTGCACATCCTCTTGTGATGTGTTAGGCAAGCACATATCACACTTGTGATGAAATTAATTACAGAAAGAAACAGGATCCTCCTTTCAAATACACATCAGGCAGCCCTGCCAGCTATTTAATGTGTCACAGTCTCAGCAAACCCATTTCTTTCAAGAATTTGTGACTTGTTTCAACTTGTTAAACACAACCTTTCATTTAACAGTTTGTACAGCTGAAGGGATTTACTTTAAAACTATAAAACTATTTCTTCTCCACTGACAGCAATATTTCCTTTCCTTTCACATCCTTTTGAAAGTTTATTGTAAAGCTTCTGCATTTCTTATTGCTTCACAATTTATTACTGTTCCTTTATTACTTGATTTATTTTCCCTTTGATCCCTTGCCATTGCAAACAAACTGGATACATAACAGAGCCTGTGATTAGATATGTTTCCTAGAGATCTCCAAGATGGAAAGAAAGGGTTGGCGTACACCAACCTTCACCCAACACCTGCTCATGTTACCTGTAAGTTAAATAGTTATCTACTTTAAAACGTACAGCCAAACTTTGTATAGAATTTAGGCATAGAATTATGTGTGTTTGTTTGACACAACTTGATAGGATTTACAGGGTATCAAAATTATACTGCCTTAGTTGAAACCTGCACCACGGCAGAGACCTGCCATCCACTTTTAATGAGCCACCACCTGGACCTCCCCCTTCTTCCAGGGGCCCAAAGCGCCACAGGCAAGGGGACAGTCCCTAGCCCAGATGATGCTAAAATGCCACTGCCAAGAGAGGTGTTCTCAGCTGGCACAGCCACAGCAGCCAGACCCCGAGCACGGCCGGTGCCAGGTACCCCGCTGCCAGGAATGGTCCCTGTGGGTCCCACAGCCCTGGAATTTCCCCTGGGAGACAGTGAGGAGGTGCAGCCACAAAAGTGCAGGGAGAGTAGCAGGGAGAGCTCAGTGCTGGTATGAACAGCTGGGTGAAAATCATTCCCAGGGCGAAACCAGAGCACATAAACAACAGATTCAGCTGAGAAAGGTGGAAAACCACTTCTGTGCCAAGTGGAGTCGGGTGTGGTTTGGATCCAGCAGCACTTACTGCAGGCGAAAATGAGACTAGGAAAATGAATGCATCAAAGCCACAGGGATCCAGAGGTAATTTCCTTCCGTTTTGTCATTTTCTGATCTAGGTCTGAGTGGCATCACAACCAGAGCCAAGTGAACCTACTGGCAACAGGCCAGGCCTGTTCCAGCATGTGTGTGGCATGACCCTGGTGAGCAGCAGCACCACCAGCCACAGCACACAGCAGCTCTAGCTGCAGACAGCACTGTTTGATTTGGCACAGGATATTTTTCCAAATGGCTCCCTTTATGGGGTCTTTTCAGCCTCAAATTGTGCTGAACAACAATAAGCAAATTCACCCTGTGTGCAGGGTGAAGACTCTTCCTGCTCAGTGCCACAGCTGTACCCGCTGTCAGCACACCTGTAAGGTAGATCGTTCTGCCCCTTCCACAGCCTCACAAAAATAGGTCCTATAGATAGCTCTGGCACAGGGTTACAGAGCTCAGAGACAAATATGGATAAAACAAACCCCAGGAAAGTACTGACACGCCAAATAGAATGTCACAACACAGAGGGACCATGATAAGAACCAGGCATGGCATCTGAGGCAGGAGAGGGTTACAGTAAGTGAACATTTATAAACCAAAATAGCATTATTATTATTATTTACCTCCTTCTCTACCCTGAATCCTCCAGCAGCTCTTCCCTGATGTTCCCAACAGCCACAGGGCTGAGCCCCCAGATGCCACAGCCTCTTCACTTGCACCCTACCTGCCCTGCACAAGAACAGAGAGAGTCAAAAGCATAGAGCACCCACCATTACTCTGGCTTGGAAAAATCAATCCCCTTCCCCTTAAGAGTGGTTGTGAGTTTCCCCTACCACCAACCACATTCATTAAACAAAAACAAACAAACAAAAACCCCAAAACAAACACCAACAGAACAATTTCAGAAGAAGGAATTCTTTACTGCTACAAAAAAATTTAAAATATTTTTATTTATATTTGATTAGCTTTTACAGAATTCCTTTGAACATTTTGGGGGATAAGTATTTTGCCTTTTTTTTCCTATCTTCTTCAGGTTTTTCATCACTTACATGTCAGAATCAGCTAAGAAACATTCACAGGTTATAATTGAGAAAGCTGCTGAAGCAGAAGTTTATCAAAGCTTCATAGGAAATTTCAAATAGTAACTCAGCTAAAATTGGTAAAATAAATAATGTTCCAAAATTTCAGTTTTATTTATCATCTTCTTTCTGCCCTTCCAGCCAAAGTTCTTTCCTGCACTCGGCCTCAGCCCTCCAGTCCCTGCCAATAACTGTGGGAGCACAGGCAACCCTGCCTGGGAGAGAGAAACCATTTGAAGGAATGGGCCAGAAGCTGTTAAATTATACAATGTGCAAGAGCCATTACTTCAGCCACCTTAGACAGACAGGGTTGGTGTAATTTATTTGGCCTCGCATAAAGACTGGGTGAATGAACATGTATTTGAAACTCCCATGTTGACAAGAAATGTTCTACAATCACACATCTAGCCCCACAGCCCCAGGCTGACCATGTCTGACACACATGGTTCCCCCAAACCTCATGGCTCCATTACAAAGCACGGATGAGTTTTCCAAGTTCCTTTTTTTTATCGTACTTTTGAATTGNTGGAGGTTGGTTTGGTTTGGTTTAGTTTGGTTTTGTTTTGGTTTTTAAGTCAGGCAGGAAAAGCTACATTCCTCTTTAGTTTTACTTAAATTCTTTTTCATCAAGTGTTTTTTATTACATTCCCTACTTTCTATAAAATAACAAAAACCGACAGCAACAAAAGTCAAAAGCTTTGATTAAAAAGCAGGTCCTCATCATAGCTATTATTGCCATCATCGTTATGTCATGATGGGAATTACGATTATCAGTGGATTGGCCAAGGTGAAAATGTTTATGGATGCCACAGGATGTCGAAGGCAGACGTAGCTGCTGAAGGACAGGCGTTGACACACCTGAGGTGGAAAGCACAGCTTGGGAAGAATCGCCCTGCCACCAGCGCTGCAGAAAGGAAGCAGAAAGCATCACATGATCAAGACAGAGTGGAAACAGAGAAGCACCAAGAAGGAGCGATCAGTAAGTCAAGATCAGTCCTGCAGAAGCCCCGCAGCAAGGAGCTTTTTCTGTCCTAAGTACAGGAGAAAGCCCCGGGGTCTGAAGAGCTGCAGGCAGGAGCAGCGTGGCGAGCCCACGGAGCTGCAGCAGCTGGGTGCCATCAAATGCCCTCAGAGCCGGGAGAAAGCTGCGTGTTACGGGACAGATAAGCCACCCGCCACATGGATACTCGGAAACCTAGAGCCCTGAAATGCCTGGAGCCCTGGAAGCTCCTCTCAGGTGCCGTGGAGCAAGGCTGGCTCTCCCGCTGTTCGCCTCCCCTGCTGGCTGGGCTGCTAAAGCCCTGGCAGACGAGGCTGAGCCGCAGCCCCCCCGCTCCTGCGGAGTGCAGCTCGAGCCCGGCCCGGCCCCAGGTGCGGAGCAGCTCCTGCCCCGCCGCTTGCCACGGCGTCCCTGAGCACGGCTCTCTCCTGCTCCGGGCTGTCATCCCCGGGCGCTGCTGCACGCACCGCTGGTCCCGCTGCTCGGCAGGCTATTTCAGGGGATTAGAATGAGTCTTTATTAATCCCGTCCTCTTAAATGACATGCAGTGCTGTCACGAGGAAAGAGAAGGGAGGAAAAGCCTTGAGCAGAAAATGCTTATGAGTTCTTAATGCTGGCACCAGAGAAGTGGTGGCTGTCCATTTCTAGAAACATTCAATCTCAGCTTGGATGGGGTTTGGACCAACCTGACATAGTGGAAGATGCTACTGCCCATGACAGGGCGTGAGATTAGATGGCCCCCAAAGATCCCTTTTGACTGAAACCATCCTGTGAGTAAGATTCCCATGCAAGGGTGAGGGTTCAAACCTTGTCCCTACCACAGGACACTCTGCTCTGCTTACCAGAGTTTTAGTGTGGTTCTTCTTTACTTCCAGCTGAAAATCCAGCACGTCTTTCTGAAGTGAGGTAAATTCCCTAAGGCTTTCCTTCTGAGAGGAATGATGGTTGTGTCTTTACAAACAAACTGTGGATCTAGTGATAGACAGGATTAGCACCAAGAGATAGGAGAAACAATGGGTAGGATTCCACTGATTGGAGAATGGGTATAAGACATTTGCTTTTACAAACAAACTGTAGGTTTGCTGATGAATAAAACTGAATATTGAAAGATGAAAGAAACAATGGGGAAGAAAACATAAATTCCATAAGAGTTAAGAATTAAAAGGGAGGGTTATACATTAAAGGGGAATTTTTAGGAATCAGGCATTCCGGGAATTCTGTGCATCTCAAGGAAGTCTGTGCATCTCAAGTACCTCAGCCGATGGGGAAAGAGATAAGGGAAATGCGGCCGGGAAATTAGGATAAAAGGGAGGCTGCGTCCTCCAGAACTTTGAGAGATCCCAGGGGAATGCCCCATGGCCTCTCCCTTTATTCGAATAAAGAAAAAGGGACTCCTCTGTCTCCTTTTGGACATAAACCTCTGATGGTCGTGGATTAATTTTCCTGATACTTCTAAAACTGGGGACTTTCTCACTGACTGGCACACTTAATTTATGTAAGTGATTAACAGGAATATGCTGTGGCCCAGCAATGCCCCAGTTTCCACCTGCACAGCACAGCAGTTCCCCCCATCTTCACTTGAATTGCCCTACTCATGCTTGCTGACAGTGGGTCGCTGGCTGTCTCTGACATGAGTAACAGCAGTTCTCAAGGACTCTACAGGACAATGAGCACTTTTGGAGGTGTAAAACTGTTGTAATAAATAGCAGTGCTCATTCTGCCAGCTTTCATGCCATTCAGGAATGATAATGTGAGTTATAATACCAAAAAGAACATGTCAACTCAGTGCTCTTTGGCTGCTGTAAAGAAAGCTCCCTGCCAGAAACCGTCCACAGGGACACATGTGCTGGGATGAGCCCAGCTCTGCTGGGAGGTGCCAGCAGTCAGGTCAGTCCCAGTGCCATTGCCAGCCCTGGCACGGGACAGCAGGGACACTCGGGGACCAGAGCTCGGGCAGATCCAGCTCGGGTCCCAGTGTGGTGATGGAGCAAGCCAGCTACACAGCCAGGCCTGGGACACCCGGGAAGGCAGAAGCATCAGCTCTGCCACGGCAGCACAGATGGATGTGCCTCCAGGAGCTGTCCTGTGCCTGCAAGGAAGGGCACACAGTACCAACACAAACTACTGGGCTGGGAACTTCTAATCCAAATTATTATAAAATTCTGTAATCCTGTGAGGCAAAAAGAGGCACTCAGGCAGATGCAGTCTGCTAATGAAAGTGCTCTCAGTGTCTTGCTGAACACGCCCCTAAGCTGAGGGGGTGCAAGAGAATTACAAGTTTATTAGAAAAGTTGGCAGTGTGGTGCTGCTGACTGCTTTCAGGAGCTATCCGAGGTGCGAACGCATCCCAATGGCAAGGGTGGACAGACAGACCAGGCAGATAAGGTGGGGACTGGGTGCCAAGAGCCCTCTGCTCATGTGAGCAGCTTATGCCTCAGGTGACAGAAACATGGGTTCCAGGGCAGTGATTTAAGAAGTGCTGAGTGGAAAAGGCTGAGCTAGAGGCACTGCACCCCAAAAAGCGGGCAAAGATTAAAAGGGTCCTCCAAAAGATCTCTTTGAAGACAGACCTGTAAGGGGAGAGCAAGGAGGAAACAGAGCTACAGGAGTACCAAAAAAAGTGATGTAGAAGAGACTGCCTGCCAGTCTCCAGGGTGGCTGAATAGTACTGGGGGAACAGAAGCAGGGAAGGGCTGAAAGGTTACCATGGATTGCCAGAGCCTGTCAGCACAGTCTCTCCTGACTTTGGTCATCAAATAAAGATGCTCCCCCATAGACACCTGATCAGTGCTTGAACATCTTACCCCACTGATGCTTTGTGCTCTGATTTAGACAGAAAATGTAACAATAATCTCCCTCTCTATTCTTTAGAGAACAACCTTTACAGATGGCTGGGAATACCATGTGTAATGTGTGCTTTAAGTGTTTGTTTGTCTTACTTGAGTGGAGCTTTTGACGTTGGACTATCCATTACTTAAAAGCCAATAAGTTAGAAAGCCATGAAAGAAAATGAAATGGCCTGTATCATTTAGTTCTGCACAGTATTTGTGTGCACTGAAGATTTCATTTTTCCTGTAAGATGAAGATGGTTTGAAATTGAAAAGCAGGGCTGTTCCAGTGGCAGTCCTTTTGTTCTTGGAATGAGCTTGGCTTATTAAACCAAAACAGGAGAACCTCTGATTAATGACAACATCTATCTTTAAGGAAAAAAGTTTATCATTAGACTGAGCAATTCTGAAATGTTTTAACATTGTCCTTTACATGGCAAGAGCTTGGAGAGGTTCTTTCTTTTGGAGAGATCATGACTACTGCTCTCTTGATTAGGTGGAGAGAGCCCAGGAGCAGTGACAGCAGGGAATACCTGACAAGGGAAGACCCAGGGTGCAGCTGGCCTAGAGATACACCTGCAAAGGCAGATGAATTTGATACTTAACCTCAAAAGAATAATACTCCAGCTGGAAATGAGAGATTCTGGTCAGTTAATGAGGGAAAATAATAACCAGCTGAAAGGTACGGTGGACTGGGACAGCAGGTAAGAGCATGGGGCCATGGGCAGCCCCAGGCCAAGCCCTTTACTGCAGCTGGAGCCAGAGCAGAACTGCCTTTCCCAGGGGTAGATCTGAGCAGGATTCCAAGATCAGAGGAGCAGGGCTGTGTCACTCTCTGGCCTTGGGAGATGCAGCTCAGCAGATGTTTGGGCAGAGGCAGCAGAACCCAACTCCCACTGCCCACACAGCTGTAGCTCTTTCCAAAGGGCTTGGCTGCTCCAGCCCTCCACCAGACTCAGGCACTTTACCAACTCTTTTCATACCACACCACAATGGCACCGTCATTTCTGCTAGAAATGTCCACAAAGCTCTCTTCTCAGCAGTGCATTTCCTGCACCCAAGCTCAGCCTAGCCGGGCAGCCACTGGGGCAGAACAGCTCACTGCCCAGCCACAGCAGGTGCTGCTGAGGGAAGCCCCACTGCGGGTCCCTGTGGCCAGCCCAGACCCCGGGGGCCTTGCCATGGCATGCCAAGAGGCACTGGGGCTTTGGAGAGCTGAACTCCATCCCACTGGCGCTCCTGTTGATCCCCACCCTGCTCTGCAGGCTTGGCTTTGGTGTGAGAGTGTGCTCACTGGAATATTCCTGGAAATCTGCTGTTGTTTTCCAAAACACAGGCAGCTTGCCTGAGTTTTCCCAGAAAGACAGAAGCAGAGTGTAGGCTTAGAGAACAAGCTGCACTTTCCTCTCTCCATGTGCAATATGGTTTGTGGCCTTGAGAAAAACAATTGAACAGTGGACATTGAAGAAGATCATTAAAAACCTTTTAATTCTCGTGGGAAAAGGTACATTACAGAGAATGAACAAATCCAGGGTTTTCAATATGTGATTCTTTTTTTCAAGGGTTTTTGTTTAAACAAGAATTTTTATTATTGTTATTTGAAAATAATATGCAGAACTTAACCTTTTACATTATGGTGATCAGAAATTAAGATATAAAAAGCAGACTGGATTAATGCAGTGCAGGAATGTAAACTGATGAGACCAAGTCAGGGCGCTGAGTCTGCCCAAGAGGAACTGACAAAACCAGACCTGGTGTGTCCATTCTGATCTGTGTGACAGAGAGAAAAGAGGCTGCAGAAGTCACATTTTCCACCTCAAAGGTTTTATAGGATTTTAGGCAATGTCCATTGGATTTTACTGAGTCAAGAGGACTTGTTCATCTTTGATAATTTCTGGGAGTCTTGAGTCTCTTCAGACACCAGAGCTCAGGAGTCTGTTCATGATTTTTCATGCAAGCCAGTGAGCTTCAGCTGAGACAAAAGTACTTATAAGGGGGAACAAAAGTGTTGCAGCAGCCCTCTCCTCAGGGGTGGAAGAAGAGTTAATAAGCTGGCTCTCATTTTGACGTTGGACTATCCATTACTTAAAAGCCAATAAGTTAGAAAGCCATGAAAGAAAATGAAATGGCCTGTATCATTTAGTTGCTCACAAGCAAACAGGGTACCAGTACATTCTTCTGCTAGGTCAGTCCACTCAAACTCTGAGAGCAGTAAGCTTCTAGTTCTTCTTCCTTCTGCACGGCCACCTAACCCCGTCTGTCCCTTGCACACCTGTGTGTCCCTTCATGTTCATCCTCACAGCACAACCAGCAGACGCCAGCCCCAGCAGACTCCTCCCAGCTGGCTCACCCATCCTTTTAACACAAGTCTCACTCTTGGGCAGATGAAGCCATCTCCATGCTGATAACCAGCACAGCTGCCATTCACCAGGCGCAGGGCTGCTCGCAATCCAGACTAGCCAGCATTCTTCAAGGGCACTAAGGGAGCAGCCAGACAGCCTGTTTGGGATGTACAAACCACATAGACCAGCTTTTCCAAACAATTTTGAGGAAATGAATTGTTTATTCCTTTTGCAACAGCCACATTAACTGCAGAGAGATGGAAGTAACAGGTGAAGCCTGTAGGAAGCTGGGGAGGGCTACAAAGTGTTTTCAGAGGAAATCAATATTCCTTTGGTAGCTTTTCCTGCACAACACCAGCGGAGAGATGCTGACAGCCACTGAAACTACACAGGTTCTCATTTTCTCACTTGATAGACCATTAACTTTAAGGACCCTGCCCAGGCTGCCTGCTCCAGTCGAAGAGTCTCTGTGATTATCTTTCCAGGCAAATTAATCACTGACATATTTATTTTTTTTTATTTTATTCTGAATGAGCTAATAAATTATTTACTAGGTGATTTCTTAATTTAATATTACAGTTTAAATCAATAGACAATAGCAGAAAACTGTTTTATTGAAACCTGTTCATTGCCTATAGCCATTCCATGATGCTGGTACCTGTAAATCCTCACTGAGCAAGGCTGAGTGATGCTTCTCAGCTGGAGCCCACACAACATGCAAATGTACTTCCAGAAGACTAACACCATGCTGTTGGGTGCAGTGTGTGGTGTAAACCTGTGCCCTGGACAAAGGGACCCGTGAGACAGTTGTACTGTAAGTCAAACCAGAATTTCCCATTAGATGTTAAAGACTGTTGCCCCTCAAGTACTTCTCCTTAGTTCAAAAGTAGACAAAGTAGATATTTATGTGTCAGGAAATGATAGTCCCTTTTCCCCAGTGGAGATGTTACTTGTACCTTCTAAAACACTGAAGCTAACAATAATTCCATGCAAATAGGAAATAATTATAAGCAGAGAGACACTCATGTGAGCAAAGTTATGAACACAGAGAGGCTCTTATTTCTACTCTCAAAATAGTCTTGGTTTTACGTACATTAAAATTTCTTACTGAAATTATTTCTGACATTGCTACCATTCCTGGTAGAGACCAAAGAGGAAGGAACCTCCAGGCTCTGCTCCAATGTGGCCTCCCACCACTACTCCAGGGGAGAAGGAGGACACCTGCCTCACACGGCCAGCGCCACAGCTCTCTCCTGCAACCTCCCCTGGGGCAGGGAAGCCACTGCTGGGGCTTGGCCCTCCAAGGGCTGAACCCACTGCATCTGGCATCCTTACAGGTGCTTATCACAGGTCACCATGGACAGAGAAGCCAGTGAACAGGTTTATTCTCCTCTAGTTTCATGTGTCCCAAACTGTAATAGTAGTAAATTATTCCATTATTTATCTTTAGCAACATCAGGTATGGGACAGCACCTCTGCTGCACTGTGTTGTGTCTGTTACTATAGTCCATCCTCAGTCTACAAAATTTATTATCGTCCTCCTGCATCTGTGGAAAGAATACCAAAAGACCAATACACAGAACCATTTTTAACCTCTAAGCTGTGATTTTAAAATGCTTATTTAATACCAAGGAAATTAGTATTAAGATGCTATTGAAGCTACTGACAAAATTGAATCCTTACAAATAAACTGTTCAAATGCACAGGAAAAAAATGCTTCCAGGCAAGGATTTCCTTTGATTTTTGAATGGTTCTTTTGGAGAGAAAAAAACAAAAAAAAACAAAACAAAAAAAAACAAAACCAAAAAAAAAAAAAAAAAAAAAAGAAAAAACAAAAAAAAAACAAAAAAAAAAAAAAACCAGGCAAAGAGGGGAAGATGAGTATTTTGATTCCTGTTTATTATCCCTCAGTGTTTGGAAGAAGAAACAAACATCAGTTTGAAAGAATCCCCATTTGGTACAATGCCAGAGATAGGGACAATTCCCAGGTGTTCAGGGCTGCATTCCCCCACTGTAGCCTTGGACAGTGCGTGGGTCAGGCAGGGCTCATTGCCTGGCATCAGGGTGGGCAGAAATCCCCAGACACACAGGTGGGGACGCCCTAGCCAAGGGACATCCGCAGTGCTGGCCAGGATCCTCGCTGAGGATGGTCACGCAGCCCCCTGAGGTGACCTTCAGCACCTCTGCTCAGCCACTGTGGGGTCTGCAGGAGAAGAGGGATGTGTTCTGCAGCACAGCCATAGGCCACACCCAGGCAATACCCTATAACCACATGATCCTTGACCTTTGGAACTCAGCTGTTCTGTTTACAAATGAAAGCATGGATGGCAATGAACACAGAAATCCGGGGACACAAATACAGCTCAATGACAAGGGTGTTTTGTGCAGACAGAAGGGATGCATCCCAAAGCCATCCACAGAATCGATGTCCCAGGGTCAGCCACCCCTCTGCATTCATGGGCAGCGAGACACTGGACACGGCCCTCCAGCTTAGAGTGGACGAGCTGTTCTCCCCTGAAGTACACTACGGACCTTTCTGGTAGAAAAGTGTCACTCCATGCAATCCTTATGGCCCGTCCTGCCACACCAGTACCCTGCCAGCCTTCTCTGGGAGACTGAGGATGCCAAAGAATCACCCTCTGGGATGTGTATTGAAGGTCGGACAGTGTTTGTCAGGCTCATCACTGGAATTTCAGGCTGAAAGGACACAGCAGGAGATCACAGAGTGTGTCCTGTTTGCAGGGCACACAGGGCCACTGCCAAGCCCAGTGCTCCAGCAGAAGGCTGGGAAGGAGCTGGCACACTGCACCTTCCTGTGGGTGCCCAGCAAGGTGGGGAGGAGTTTGGGCAGTGGTAGTACCCTCAGCTCCAGTTAAAGAATTGAATGTCCTCCACCCCTTAACCCACACTCTGTGCACTGGTTCAGGTGCCATGGGGCCAGGAGAGTGTTCCTCTATCTCCATCTCTGCCACTGATCTGCCACCAGATTTTTGCACAAGTCACACAGCATTTCTGGCCCTAATTTCAGTAAATCAGGGTTACAGCAGCAGACCTGCACTGCTGTGCCCTCCACAGGCCCTGGAGGAAGAACACGGGGCCCACAAAAGTCATAAATTCTCTGAAGTATGTGAGAAAAAGAGTAGATATTTCAATGGGGTATTAACAGTTGACTTAAAAAAGGTTGCACGAATGTACAAAGTGCAAGACAGCTATGTCTGCTTACACATAGGATTCTAGTCTTCTAATAGTCTTGTAATTTTAGGTAAAGCCTATTTCCAGAGGATTAGCAATGGTTTTTCTGAGGTATTAGTTGTAGAAGGTTCTCAGAAGTCTCACGCATATTTCAGCAGAGCAGAGTTACACAGAGCACATGCCCTATTGTCACTGTGGAGCAGGGAGTATGGGAGTGCAGCACCTGAAAAATAGTATGTATGTGTTTTAAATTCTGGGTTATTACATAATTGTCTTCCATGAGTCTTAAATGCTTGTAAATACCTGCTTTAGTCATCACAAAGCATTTAATACTGGTATTCTCTCTGATATCTGTTCCAGGAATAATAGAACCGAAATTCTCACAATAAAATATAAATTTTGGACATATATTCTTAATCTCGATATATGTAATGTTTTGTAAAAAAATCTAGAAATCATTTGTTACACAAAGTGAATTCCAAAAAGAAGATATGGATCGAACACAGAATATAGGATAGCATATATCTGCAGATTCAGCCCTTGAAGATCTAACAGTTCTCTCCTCATTTCTTTAGGGTATTAAAGGGGGTGATTGTTGATTTAACAGGCCATAAAAACCCTGGCTGGAGAGAACACCTGCTGCTGATGCCAAGGCTTTCAGTCATGGCTTTGTCCACCCAGAAACCTTCAGGGACGGGGACTCCACAGTCTTCTCTAACTCAGCTGGATTTTTCATGGGTGATGCAAAATAGCTCCCAGTTGCATTGACCATCTCTTTTCACATCCTATGTGAGACCCCACCACCTCCCAAGTGCAGAAAAATCCAGCTCCCTGCTGCTCAGCTCCCCACTCCTGCACTCCAGTCATAGGGCTGGCCCTTTCCCCAGCTCTTACACTGGCTGTACCTGCACAGACTGGGCAAACTTTTCTTGTCCAAAGAAATTGAGTTCTTGGAGGTTTGGCGTGTTTGTGTTTGCTG
This sequence comes from Regulus satrapa, assembly GCA_013396955.1. NCBI lineage: Eukaryota > Metazoa > Chordata > Aves > Passeriformes > Regulidae > Regulus > Regulus satrapa. Next base: position 166,790 of record VWZN01011099.1, read on the forward strand.
AATTAGCCCTGAAACTCTGCCGGAGCATGGGTCTATCACATGTGGGTTGGGATACAGCTCTGGACAGGGATGGGGTCGCAGATGGTGGATGCAGGCTGCGGAGTCAGCCAGCACCTCGTGCAGAGGCTGAGCTGACCCACACAGACACGCTCATCTCTCCTGTGACATTTGACGCGGACGGATTTTCTTGCTGAGTAAATAAATCCCAAGTGGGCAGCGTGAGCTCTTGGGTCAGCTCCGAGACAGCAATGAGCTGTTCGCCCTGACCCGCCAGCACCTGGCTCCTCTGTTCAGCCCACGGGCGTCCCAGCCAGAGGCAGAAGCTCCATCAGGAATGTAGGGTCTCTTCCCCACCGCTGAGCCGCACCTGCCATCGGCCAGAGGGCACCAATGGGACTCTGCTGCTCCGCAGAAATCCCATCTGCGACATGCCAAGAGTGCCATCTGCTGACGCTCCCCTGGCCCTCAGGGTGTCCGGCTGGGCATTTCCAGCCCCCTGGGTACCCAGCATGGAGGACGGAGATGGCCTTGCCAGTAGCCTGGTGGCCACTGTCCCTGGGCCAGGCGCAGGTCAGGGGCACGGACCTGTCCCACACAGCACAGCCACAGCCTCGGGTCACAGCAGGAGTCACCACCGGGGTACCAGGCAGCCAGGAAGGGCAGACCAGCCTCTGCTTTCCCAGCACAGCAGGCAGTGCCAGATCACCCCACAGCTTCACTGCTGAGTCTGTGCCAACAAAGGGGGGTTGCTGCTCTCGCAGTGGGTCCCCTTGTTCCCAAAGGTCACTTGTCCTACAGAGAAAGCAGCTGGTTGTCAGCAGCCCAGCGGTGATGGCATGGCCAGCCAAGGTCAATGGACAGCACCTGTTTTCAGCTGGATCCTGTACCCATGGTGTGAGCTCTCAAGATCTGGAAACCTCTGAGCAGCACTGGCATCCTCCTCTGAAAGTAGAATCCTTCATAGCCACTGCCTGTCCTGTCTCTGATGCCTCATTTACACTGTGGGGATGTTCAAAAAGTCACCTACTCCCACTGAGTGACCTGTGATTTTGTCCTCCTCCTAGGAAATTCAGTCATGGGGACAGAAGGAGCATGTTACTGTCACCATGCAGATGAGCAACAGCTATGGGAGCACAGCTAAGGGTCACAGGGGAGCAGAACCACATGCTGGGCAGGACACCCCAATCCCCAGGTACCTGCAGCAAGCCAAGCGGCAGAACCGTATTCAGGCCCTCAATGGGTGGAGATTGAAATTAAAATCCTTTCACTCTCTTTCTGCTGCAGTCTGTGCTCCTAGAAGCTCCTGTGCCCATTCACTGATTTTGGCCAGAGGCTGGGAAGGAATCGAGGGCTTGGAGGCAAAGAAGTTCTGACCTCAGGAGATTGGATGCTGCGGGGAACGGCAGGAAAGGGCAAGGGGACACCAAAAATTTCCCCCTCAGAATCCAGCAAAGGCCACGCCAATACCCCACTCTCCCACTCCATGGGGATGCTGTCCCCACCTCCACAGACCAGATACCCCTCACTGGCCTGGAAGCATAGAAAGTGGCAGGAGAGATGTTTGATGGGGTTTTATAATTGCCCTGCTCCCCTCAATCAGATACTTCTCCTTTCAGCAAGTGCTCTGACAAAGGTTTCTGCCCCCCAGCTCCACCATGGGGAGACTGATAGGGTGTTAAACTAAGTTCAGCACTACTGCCTGGTGCCACTGAAACAACCTTCACTTACTGCAATGCTAAGTCTAGCAGTTAGAACAATTAAAACCTTTTCTCTCCAGAAATAGAAAGGGGATATTTAAAGGGGATATTTAAATTCTTCCAAAAGAGGAGAAGGAAGTGAAAGCAATGACATAAATAGCAACTAGATGGTACTATAAAGTACCACTTTGTAAAGATTGGATACCAAAAGGTCAGTTCCCTTAAAACACATTCATTTATGGAAGTACCAATGTGGCATTTATTTTCCACAGACCCAGTGTCTAACTGAGCAATTATATTGCTGATTGCTAAAATGAAGGGATGCAAATGAAAAATGTGTTTACATGTCCATGATCATTAGGTGTTCATACCTCTGTGGAGATACAGGTGAAATAAGCATTTAAAAAAACCCCAAAAATTGTTGTGAACCTCTCCGATAACATAGTTGTATCAATCAGATAATCGTACCTGTAATGCATTTAAGAAGTGTTTTGTTTTCCAATTTAGAGCAGAATAACTGAAAGACAAGGTGCTAACTCTCAGAGCACCAGAGAAACTCTTCCCGCCCCCCTGGGAAGACATTTGCCCTTTGGCTAATGCCAGCTCACATTCCTCTGCTCACACAGCGTGTACCCTGCCCTCACCGAGCTCACCCACGGGGGTTTAGCTCAGTTTGGGACTCTTTAAATTGTGCAGCTGCACACAAAACCTCTCAAAACAAACCAGCCAGGGGCAAAACTTGCCCCAGCTCTGCAGAACATTCAGCACTCCCTGCCTCTGGGAGCATCTATCACATACCCAGTGTAAAAGAAGGAAATTTTAACTTATAGGTATAGAAGCTGAGACTAAGGTGACCTGAACCAGAACTGTCAGGTTTCACTTTTTTATGTTTTCCTTTTTACATTTACAGGCAAAGGATAAACAGCCATTGAAACAGTGTAATTTCCCTGGTCAAAGAGTGGAGAGTCTGGTTTATCGGGGGGTCCTCTCCACCTCCATTCTCTCTCCTCGCAACATCATCACAGATAACCCACGGAAAGAGAGCCATGAGACACTGGGAGCCATCTGAACCTCATCAACTCTCCCCTAAGTTTCACCCAGGAAAGGATATGTCCTGCAGATGATGGTGGAACTCTGCAGTTCATAGAATGAACCAGTCATGGGAAGTGAGCCCCAGGGAACCAGCAGGCACTCCCCTGTGAAACGCACAGTACCACGCCAGCTCTGTGGAAGACATAGTGATGTCTCACCTAGCAAGTGATCTATTTTTGCTGGCTCAGAAAAATGCACTTTTCTTTGCTAATTTAGAAACTGAACCTGAAAAATTTATACACAGCCTCACCTTACCCTCATGTACAAAATCTGCCTACTATGAATAAGGATTTCAATCACAGGATAAGTATCTACTTACACAATTAGTGCTTGCATCCCTACCACTGAGAGGCAGAATTCAGGGAAAGTGTTGCCTTTAGGATTTCTATCATCTGTTTGAGAGAAACGCACACATGCCCAGATAGGGAAACAGCTGTGCCCTTCATTCCACCTTCTGTTTATTCCACATTCTGGTATAGGCACATGAGGACAAGGGGCAGCTAATGGGCTGCACTCCTCTATCCTGAGGCTCTGGGCTTTTGCTCTACAAGTCCTGGACAAGTTTATTTATGAAGATTCAGATGCTGGCTATGGGTAAGACAAGCTGTTATTTTGTTCTAGAAATTACACTTTCCATGAGCACCTTGAATTCAGAGCTTACAATATATTAAATATATTCCATCTCTGTGTGTAACAAATACTGGGAAACATCACCTTTATGGCTTCCTCTATTATTTTTCTTACAGATGGTGCCAAGGAATCAATAACCATGCCACACATTTGGGCAACCAGAGCAAGTGGCTTATGTGGAACTGTACAGTGGCCGCCTTTATACTTTTGGAAACAAAGTCAGAATTTCTCCTTACTCCTACTTTTTCACTTATCATATGCACAATCATTAAAATTAAATTAAATACACCTGCTCACAGCTCTTGAACTGTTTCACGTCTGGTTTTTACCAGATCTCATCCAGCACAGCTCTAAGGAGAACCTCACCACCAGAACCTCAGCAAATTATCAGCAAGTGGCCCCAGTATGAAGGTTGCACCTTCCCTTAACTTTTGCCATCTCTTCACAGTGCTGTGACCTTCATGCTGGCTCGGAGAAATCCTGATAAAAAGGAAGAGCTTCACTGTGTGACCAATAGTTATTGCACTTGTTCTTTCTCATGTCTTTTCCTCCCAACATTTAGAAATCTCCGGGCACTTGCTCAGAGCATCAAGGCTGAATTTGTATTTGCCCAGCCCAGGCACTGAGGCAAAGTTCCTCCTGTCATTAAGGGAATGGCACAGAGAGCAGCATCGACCACCTAAAGCCTTCCGAGCCCCGTGGATCTGGGCCCTGGGCAGGGGAAGGTTGCTTTAGACACTTGTGGATTTGTGTCTATGCACCTGGTCTTTTCCATGCTCAAACTCATTTTTTTCTATGGGAATATGAACTGGAATTGAAGAGCATGAGTTAAATATTTCATGTCATACTGGAATATATCAATCATGATCAAATCCTTCTGAAAGGAAAAAATAAGATCGAGCTGAAAAAGCTTTAAATAAAGTATTTTCTGTTCCCTCTAGACAGACTGATGGAAAAGTGCTTTCTCCCTTTTATGTTGGTGCTATAAAGGAAATTAGAAAGTAAAACAATAGCAGTAAAAACAAATACTCAAAGTACAGTTGAGGAATTATTTGTTATTGTTTGTAGACTGAGGCAATTAATGTTTTATACACACTTATCTTAAAGTACTGTGTTACACTTGGTTCCTCCACAATTCACAGCCTCTCTTAAGAAGAAGACATGTTGGCCTAAACCTGTAAACAGCTCCACACATTGTTATTTGTTGTGATGACCTGGGGAGCCCCGGACAGGAGAATGTGACAGCGTAGCTCTGATAGAGTGGCTCCACTCCATTCCTTGTGAGATTATTCCAGAAATCTGCACCACAAAGGGGTGTGGGACTCTGGGATGGTGTGTGGGATTATAAAATCATGGAGTGGTTTGGGTTGGAAAGGACCTTAAATCCCACCCATCCCATCCCTGCCATGGCAGGGACCCCTCCCACTGTCCCAGGCCGCTCCAGCTCCAGGGTCCAGCCACAGCTGCTCTGGGCTCTCTCCAGTCTGTCCATGTCTCTGCTGTGCTGGGAAGCCCAGCTCTGTGTACAGTTCTCCAGATGTGGCCTCACCAGTGCTGCAGGTGGTTGGTAGAGGGGCAGGGTTGGCTCCCTCCACCTGCTCTATCTGAGCACTGACCTTAACAGAAACATCTGAAAAGAAGTTTTTAAAAAATCAACAGAAACAAATAACAAAATTTCAAAGCCATAGTAATTTTGGGGGCTGTTTTTCTTAGTATGCTCATAGTGACAAACCAAGATCTTGGTTGAAAGATCTTCAGATTTTTCAGCCCATGGTTCAAGAAATTTCCAGTCCAACAAGATCCCAGGGGTGTGTCTCTGAGGCAGTCTTCTGAGGGCAAAACTTGCTTTTGGAAACTGCAATAAGCCTGGCAGAGTTTGTGCACTGTCTTTCACTACTCCTCCTGGTGTGCGGATTTCAAACACTTCAGAGAGCACTCAGTTCTGTACTGGAGCCCCAGAAAAGTACTCTGCTTCATTCAGTTCCTGTAGCAAAGATCCAAATTGTCCACTGGCAGTTTACAAAGCAGTAAGTTAATGCTGGGCTCCCTTTGCTTTGTGGAGAAAATAATCACAGAGCTTTGACAACCGAACAACAGACAATTGCATGTTGTCTCTCAGTGTTTTCTTTGAGGCAATGGATACAAAAACGCCAGCAAGATTGTCACACACTATAACTCATTCCCAGAAAACACCAATGAAGTTTTTGAGGACAGATGAGTTTGGGCTGATGTGATGGAGCTGCCATGGAAACAGCTGGCACTCCACACGGGTACCAAACCCAAGTGCAGCTGTTCCAGGGATATCAAACCTGGAAAAGCATCAGGATTCAGTAGTCACAGCACATTTGTGTAAGCAGTGAAGCTGGAAGCATGCAATTAACCTGAAAATGGAGCAATGTAAAGGGCGTCCTTTGCCCTGCAGAGAGGCGCCTTGTGTGCATGACTCACACCCGAGAAGATACAGCCCCAGCTCACCTGGCCCTGCACAGGAGGCACAGCGGCACCAGGGCCAAGGTCTCCCATGGGATATTGTTGCCACTCCCATGCATTCATATTTTAAAGGTTTCCCTACTACCTTTCCATGCAGACATTTTTTACAAGGAATGCAGAACTGGGAGGATTTTTTCCTCCTTGTTCCCTTTTGGAAGCCAAATAAAAATTGGAATTAATTTTTAAAAATCACAAATATATCTTCAGCCTTGGCAAATGAAATCTCAGTGAGATCCAAATGCCTTGTAATAACATGTGCCTCAGGACAGGCTGAGAGAAAATGCACATGTTTACTTACAACAGCTGGCAGAGACAATACATTCTGGAAAACGTTTATAAAATACATAAATGCTTATAAAATAGAGTAGAAAAAGGAGAGGAAGATACATTTGATCTCTACAGAACACAGTATGTCAGGAATCTTCTGGTGGCTGCCTGCCCATGCCAGAGACCAGAGGGCCAATGTCCACAGGCCTTTAGAGCCCCACCTGCCATGGGCGTGGGTTGGGGTGGCCTCTCCTGGCCACAGCACAGAGCCCAGGGCAGGTGCTGTGCTCATCTGGCCTGTGTGCAGAGCACGACCTCCTGGGACAGCCCCACTGGGCTCTGATGATGAGGTGAAGATCAGCATTTCTGGTTAGGGAGGACCAGGACAGCCATCCCAGAGCCACGGGGACCCATTGGCTGACACCCCCCCGTGACACTGAGCTCCCACCGCAAGAGCCCAGCACTCCCTGTGGCTCTGAGTCAGGTCTGTGATCCGCACCCCACCTTTGGACAGACCCACAATTCTCCCAGTGCCTGAACAGCATCTCAGGGAGCCAAAAAGTACAAGAAATACACAGACAGAGTCTTCAGTAGGGCCAAGAATGCCAGCAGACTTTGAAAATTGCCAGGTGACATCAGCTAGCATTAAGATGAAGTTAAAGAATTATTGGCAGTGTTTCACACAAATATAAATAAATAAATAACAGACCTAAAAGTAACCATTTGTGTGAATGCACAAAATGTCATCTGAAATTAGGAATTCCAGAAAAGGGCACCAACCGTGGACTCCAGATTAACAGAGAAAGTAGAAAATTACTGTAGGCCTATCAGTTTTTTATTGTAATTCACTGCTTTTTCAAGCTTTCTTACCGTGATTGCTTTCAGCCCCTATGCTCCCACTATCCATGAGATGCAAAGATTACTGACTTGCTAAATGAGCTTGGATGCCAAAACTCTTCTTTCCTCTGCTGAAACAGCTTCTTGGAGAGTGTGAGCGTGAAGGATCCACATCATCTTGTCAGCGTCCTTGATGACCTCTTCTTAGATCGTTAAAACATCTCTGAATGAGTTTACACTTGAAATTGAATAGCTCTTCACTCTTCGGGCTGTAAGTGCATTAGAAATGTCAGCCTTTGAAATAGACATCACAAGGCATTTAGTTATAGAAAGCAACACAATTTTATTACCTGACAAAAACAAGCTTAAAACATTTCAGTTTAGAGACACAGCTGATTTTAGCCTAAATAGAGCAGGAGAAATACACTGTCAGTTGTTTCCCGAAGCTAACCTATCACAATTGAGCTTGTGAGTTCCTGGGAGAAATTTTTTTCCCCTTCCTTTTAACAAAACATAAGAGCACGTGGGAAGAGCCAGACAAACAACAGACGTGATTTTTAAGAAGTAAAAGGTGATTGGAAGAAGTCAGGAAGGAATCAGACTAGCTAGACTTGTCATTTAATGGATTTTCTGCATCCAGGATCCCAAGATTTCTACCCATGCCATCATTCATTACTGCATGAACGAGGTCACAGAGGTTTTGCTGCAATTCTTTGCCCTGCATGCACTGCTCACCTGTCCAGCTGTCATTGCATCATCGTATCAGGAAAATGATTCCACGACCGTCAGATGTTTATGTCCAAAAAGGAGACAGATGAGTCCCTTTTTCTTTATTCGAATAAAGGGAGTGACCATGGGGCATTCCCCTGGGATCTCTCAAAGTTCCGGAGGACGCAGCCTCCCTTTTATCCCAATTTCCCGGCCACATTTCCCTTATCTGTTTCCCCATCGGCTGAGGTACTTGAGATGCACAGACTTCCCGGAAGGCATATCCCTTATCTCTTTCCCCATCGGCTGAGGTACTTGAGATGCACAGACTTCCTTGAGATGCACAGACTTCCCGGAATGCCTGATTCCTAAAAATTCCCCTTTAATGTATAACCCTCCCTTTTAATTCTTAACTCTTATGGAATTTATGTTTTCTTCCCCATTGTTTCTTTCATCTTTCAATATTCAGTTTTATTCCTCAGCAAACCTACAGTTTGTTTGTAAAAGCAAATGTCTTATACCCATTCTCCAATCAGTGGAATCCTACCCATTGTTTCTCCTATCTCTTGGTGCTAATCCTGTCTATCACTAGACCCACAGTTTGTTTGTAAAGACACAACCATCGTTCCTCTCAATCGCTTACATCATCCTGTCATAACCTACAACATGGACCTGCCACTGAGCCTGGTGTAGAGACAGAGTTCTCCTCTGACTTCAGTTAAAATTAATCACAAGCAAACTTTAAAGCCAAGACAATTCCTTTCTTACTCACAGCAGAGGCCCTTGTGCCCAGATGAAAGCTGCTGTGTCCTGTGCCACCAAAGCCCCGGTGAAGCCCACACTGGCAGCACCTGCCCAAAGCCAGGTCCAGCCCTCGTGCCACAGTCAGTGCTCTCTTGTGTTGCTCCTTCTGCTCCTTGCACCACGTGAGGTCCCGGGCACGGACACTCCATGGCAGTGACTCTGCTGCTCCCTCTGGTTTCAGTGCTCACCCTTCCTTCCCAGCTCCGGCCCTTCCCGCACACACGTTTGGGTCACGGCTGGAAAATGTGTACAATATTCAGCAAGTGTCTCACTGTTACTCAATTAATTGGCTTTTTCTGCTTTTTTCTGGATTTCTGTCTTCTTTGAGAGCACCTTATAAGACATTCCTACAGACCCACATAGACATTGTCTTCTTAAAGATTTTCACTATGCTTAACCTGACCCTAATCTCAGAATATAAAATTGAGATGCATAATTTCTAATTTTTCAGGAAGGAATATCCTTATATTGCTGGCCTATTTTTCCAAACATGTAAGTGCCTTCTCACACCAAATCTTCATTAAAAGCGGGAGAGTAGCTGAGAAAAGTCAGTGAAAACAAAGTTAATTGCTGCAGCTATTAAGCACTGTTAAACAGAGCCGGGTGTGAAAGAGGAGCCCCAAGTTCTGGGTTATCAGCATTAGAATCACGCTGAGAATCTTGAGTAGGAGGCAAACCACCAAGAGCAACATTCATCAGCCCAGGCTCTGACTACAACGTGGTGATAAAAAAGAACATCAATCATCAGCCTCGAGGTGGAAACAACAAAAATGCAGAGGGAAGCTGCACCTACTGTTAGGTACTTGAGAAAACTTTAACAAGTCTGAGGTATAAAATAATAATCTCTAAAATAATGTACACAGGTGTGTCTTGAATAATGGAGAGCTTTTAATGCAATAAATGGAGATAAACTGATAATATAATGACTAGCATTAGCATTAATTCAGCAATCAGAATTGTTGTCAAACACTGATGCCCTGTTTTTTTCAGAAGTTTGACAAATAATTTGCCACTTTTTGCAGGGAAATTAAACAAGACTTATACAATTTAGTCCAAGCGCTCCTTCTGTCTTCTCTGGTGTCTGATTAAAAGAAGAAAGACCACCATATACTGCAGGCCCCACTGACCAAGTCCCACATCCTAAAGAAAGCACTCCCCTAAAGCCCACAACACAACTGTTTGCCAAAATGAATAAATCTGACCTGTCTTTTGAGTATCTACCTACCTCAAGTGTATGTTCAAAACTTTTGTGTACGTTTCTTCCTTTCCCTCCCCTTACCACAGGACCTATCTGTGAGTCTGTGGCCAACAGATTTGGTAGATCTTAATTTGAGATTATTAATGAAAGGAAGAGGTGTAGGAGAGGGGGGAAATTCCCAGATTTCATTACCCAAAAGTATGCAAATACTGGATGAAGCAGAATCTGGATCCTGATGACTGCTAGGTTCAAAACCCAAAATCCCTGTTTTCCATTCACTGTCAGGGAGGGCTGAGGAGCAGAACAGCTCCTAGGGCTGTGAGCACTGTAGAGCCTGAGAGCTCTGCTTGTCCTGTTGCACCACTACTCTGAAGAACAAGTAATCTGGGGGAAAGTTTTAACTCTGTTGTGATAAAGAAATGTAAACCCCCAGGGCAGTGCAGGGGCAGTGATCAGTGGAGAAAGTGTGAGCAGCACAGTGTGACAGAGATGACAAGAAAATGTGAACCTTAATAGGAGTGGTACCATCAAAGTATTTTGAGTAAGGAAGGGCTGTTTCCATAGCAACTGGGGAAAAAAAAAGAATAAAAAAAAAAGAAAATGCAAGAGGAACAAATAGTCAAGAAAAATTCCAATACTGTCTTTCATATCAAGCCAACTTTCCCAATCTAGACCAGCAAAAAACTGGTTAGTACCAAGGAACGAAGAACACTAACACACTTTATAAAAGTTTTGGGGAATGCACATCTCATAAAATGGAACTAGGATATTTGCTAGACTTGATCAAGAAAAAAATATAGCTTAGTTATTAATGATACATCAATTTCCATAGTATAGCATTTCTGTTTGAAATCTTTCTCAGCAATCTGGGCAAGGGGATCAAGTGCTCCCTCTCAGTTGCAGATGACACTAGGTTGGGTAGAAGTGTTGATCTACCAGAGGGCAGGAAAGTTCTTCAGAGGGATTTGGACAGGCTTGTTAAATGGACCGAGGCCAGGAGTATAAGAATGAACAAGGCAAAGCGCTGGGTCCTGCACTTGGGTCGCAACAACCTCATGGAATGCTCCAAGCTTGGGAAAGAGCAGCTTGGAAAGCTATCTGGTAGAGAGGACCCAGAGACCTCTGGCAGCCTTACAAAGGTAGAACTTGCCCACTCCATTTTCCCACTCTGGCTCTAATTTGCAAAAATGTTCCCACTCTGGCACTACTTTGGCATTCAGGATCTCTCCAGGCAATTTATAAGGGGTCCACTTCCAGCAGTAGTGCTTGCTGTCACTCCCACTCTGCTCCATCCAGGAGCAGCAATCTGCTGTGCCTGGTGGCCCTGGAAATGCACCAGCCATGTGCCAGCATCTCTGGAGACCTGATCTCATGGTAAATACACTGGCATCACAGTCTCATCACGATTATCAGTGTCAGGAGAAGGTCTTTGCACAGCCAGATTTCCTCATCTGATCTCTTCCTCAGCTTCCTCTCCCCAGATCCTTCCCAGGAGGATTTTCCTGATGTTGGAAGGGCAGCTCCCTCGGCCATTCCCATGCAGGAACATATAGTATCTCTCCTAGAATCCATTTTTTCTAATTAACAGTGTAGGAAAATGCAGTCAAAATAGTGCTTGTGGGTGAGCCTTTGGGAGAGGACAAGGCGGACTGCAAGTGCTTCCCTGTGCTCCGAAGCCAGCCCTGCACATGTGGCAGGAGTCAGCCCTGCCATGAGCCAGGGCAGATCCAGTCATCTCCTCAAGCGTCAGGGGCAAAGGACAGGGCCCAGGTCCAAAGGCATCGTGTCTCCCACCCACAGGTGCCAGCCTTCTGGTAGCCCCTGAAGGGTCTTGGTGCTGGATGAGGCAATGCTTTCCCAGAACAAGTTTCCACAAGTTTCTCCCTGCTCAGACCTCATCAATCTGCACAAACAAAGCTTCTTTTTGAACATTTTAATGTCAGTCCTATTTAAAACTCATACCATTCATTATTTAGAGAACCATTTAATTAGGAGGCACTGAAGATTTTACCCAGATACCATTGTCTGACATCCAGTGTGGCTTTGATCTCATAACAAGCTCTGGTCTCTAATGGCCATTAGAGATGGGTATTCAGTGTGCCACAGTCACTGTCTCAGTACAGGGCCATTAGCAATGCTGGTCCATTGACTGGACACCCAGTTCTCTAATGAGAATCTGGATGATCTGCAGAATCTTCAGCACTGCCAGTATTTACCCCTTGCTGTCCTGCTTGATCCGTGAACCACTAGAGACTTGGAGTAGGACAGGATATTTCAGCAAGAGGACATTCATCTGCACTCACACTTGCGCTCTGTTGCCTGGATAGAAATGATAGAGGAGTGAGGGTAGAGAGTTTGGTCTAAAATTAGGACAAGTATTAACAAAGCATTTACTCTGGATAGACAGCAGCCCAGTGACTTTCTTGCTGGGGAAAACCTTCAAATCTCATTACAGAGTGCACTGTCAGGAGCTTCTGGCCAGACCTTGGGCCAGATCTGCTCGTGGGGGATTCGGCATCATGCACAGACAAACACAGCAGGCTGAGGGAGGGAAGGACTGTGGATTGGTCAGGTCCTTCTGTCTAGAAAGGGAACCAGGGCCTCTCTTCAGCCACCTGCCCTGCCCTGGCTGGCTGTCCAGCAGCATCAGCACTGCCAAAGTGCACCCTCCTCAGACTGACCTGACCCAGTTGCACACAGCAGGGACAGTGGCATAGAGCTCCCATGGCTGCTGGAACGGAGACCTATGTCTCTGGTGCTGCTGACACCTGCCTTTGTGCTTTGGCTCATTTTCCTTTCCTGTCCTTTGTAAACTGCACCCTGGGAAGAAGGAAGAAGCCTCTGCATGTGCCAGTTGGGTTTCTGATAGGAACTATATGACATGGAAATAAATTAGAAGGTTCACTTGATTTTTTCATATTTATGTCCATCAGAAGTGCAAAAGTGAAAATAGACATTTGTTACAGACTAATGGAAACAGGGATCGATCCTCTGTGAATCACCCATGTTCCTTAAATTTCACTTGTTCTTTCTGCTAGACAATTCTTTACAGCATTAAATATGCCTCTCTGACCTTTCTGACTGTAGACAAGAGAATGGATTGGACAAAAGGAAATAGTGATCAGTAAGAAATGTGTATAGTGCTGAGGTGGTGCCTCAAACTGCAATGACAGCTCAGAAAAGACAGTGACCTTGGAATGGCTTTGCAGAGCACAGAGTAAGGCAAAAGAGCTCTCCCTCCCTTTGCACTGGACATGCATTGAGAGCTGTGCCTGTCTCCAAGGATTTTGTTAAACTTCACCCTTACTCTTGCTGCTCTGAGGGGTGATGTGGGCATCATGAGGGCAGTCATGGTGTCCATGTAAGAGCTCTCCATCAGCTGCACCCCTCAGTGACCAGCTCACAGCTCCTGCCTTTCCCCAGGAATTCCTGGGTCCATAGATTCTCTCCATTCCCAGCTCTGCAGTTTTCTGGTGTGGTGATACTGATGATTCAGGCCCTGAGCAACTAGTTCTGTGCCCTTGGTTCCCAGGAGCTCTGAACCACCTCAGTTAGGACCCTAAATGAGGTCTTTCAAATGCTAGGCACTGTTTCTAAGAGATAACTGTTATTTGCTCCCATAATTACATTGAGTAGAGCTGCTGAATAATGTTTTGTGCACTGTTGTGCTCTATGAACCAGAAACGAGAGCAGAAAAAAATTACAACTGTGCAAATATTAACTATTGTCTGTCAGCACGGATTAAGAGCACCCAAACTTCATTGCCTGAAAGGCTGTAGTTGCCTAATAACACACTACTGGTTTTCATGTGAGGCCTCAATTTAATCCTTCTGCATTCCTGGGCTGTTTAGACTGCTTTGCTTCAAATGTCATGTTTAATCGGTGTGCCACCTTCTGTTGAAAGCATGCTTTTTAAGTAAAACTTTGATAGACATTTGTCTCACATAAAACTTGTCCTTCCATGCAAAGATAAAAGCAGAACACTGAAGAGAAGATTTGTCTAAAATCAAAGAAATGCTCCTTCTCTCACTGTCTGCTAAGTACCTTATCCTCAGAGTTCATTTCTCTTTCATTACACATCACCCTGTGCAGATGCCAGCAAATTAGAGAATCAGTCATTTACCTCTGGAGCCACTCACTAAAGCAAGATGCAAAGAAACAGAGCATGCTGGCTGCCCGAGGTGTGTGTGTGCCCTTGTTAACTCTCTGGTGATGTGCGCTTCCACATCAGCTGGCAACCGATGAATGCATTCATGAACTTACTTTGATTAGTAGTAATTCATTCTGAAGGCCAAACTTTGACTCTTTTTTAAGAGTCAATACTCTGAGTTACAGCACGGTGGGGCTGTGCCCCTTGGGGTGGCCATGCTGGGCAGTGGCCAGGGTCATGCCTCGGACTACCCTGAGCACCATCTAGCTGAGCTTGGGACGGGCCCCATGCCCTGCAGCAGCCTGGCAGTGCCCACACCCAGGGCCTGCTGACTTCACTGCCTGTTCCCAAATAAGAGTGGAGCTGTGGGGCTGTTTGGCCACAGGCTCACACTGGTGCCTGCAGACCATATGTGTGTCGCACTCACTTCAACTGCCTTTGTTCACAAACCCAGGGAGGGCTTTCCCAGGTCAGTGCTTCTTGCTGGTGACTGCCAAAAGGGAGAAAGAAACCCCTGGGGCTTGAGGTCCTTCTGGAAAGTGCTCCCTGTACAACTACTTCAGGTGGCTACTGGAGCACTACTTTCCTTTTTACCTTCTTTATTTATTTCCTTGACAGATTTTGCCATGTTTTCAGACATCAGGAGTTCCAGATGAGCCTCTTGTTCTGAGTTTTCATTGACTTAATCAAATTCATTTGAGAAAAAAAAAACAGTCTCTGAGCCCAGCTCAGCCCTGGGAAGCTGCTGTCCCAAGGCAGTGATGATTCCATCAGCTGCCACAGACAAGCTGCCCAGCCCAACCCAGCACCACTGCTATGGGGTGAGAGCTCTCCCTGCCTCTCCTGCACATGGCAAACAGACAACCAGAAGGAAGTGTGGACTTGGAATGGATCTCAGAAACCATGACTGTCTCCTAAGTAACAAAGTGCAGTGGCTCACCTTCCTCCAGAAAGTTTTATCAGGCAGGGAAAGGGAGCGGAAGGGAGGGCAGCGGAGCAGAGAGGATCCTGTTTATTGTGCATGAGTCTCAACAGCAAGTGGGACGAATGTGCTGAGACACTGAGGTCAGCAGAAGAGCAGCCAGAGGGAACCCAGCAACTGATAATTCCCTTTTATGCTCCTACCACCCTCACACTTGAGAGCTCATTTCCTGGCTGTGAACCCAAATCAGAGCAGACTGCCCCCAGCAGGGTGTCTCGCAGGACCAGGGGACAGGCAGGGCTGGGGCCTGGGAAGGCATTTTCAGTGTCTGAGGCAGAAAGATGCTGGAAAGAGCCAGAGGAAGAATCATGGGAGTTGCACAATGACAAGAGAATGGCTGCAGGAAAGAAAATGCTTCCCAGATCATAGCTTAGGGAGGCCACAGCCCACGAGCTTCATCTAGTTAAGCCAAGTGAAAATAATGTTATGAGATTTTTTTAAGTCTTTCCTCCCATACTTTGCAAGATAACAGATCAAGTACATTTCCAGGTTCTACTTACTCACTCATTTCCTTGGCACATGGTTGATCCATAGTATGTTCCTTACCATGTATGATGGATGGGGTGATGTGTCCGTGGCAGCAGGAGGGGAGTTCTGCTTATGTCTTGCTTTGATAAGAGCAAATCATAGCTGAAAACAAGTAACAGTTTACCTCTAATCTTTACAGCAATCTGGAAGCATTACCTAAACATTAGAGAAAGTGAAAGTCAAGATGCAGGACACGCAGGCCATTACCTATGTTCCTGTGTTCCCGTGCTCTCCACCAGCATTTGGCAGTCTCAGTAGACCAGGGTGGGTAGTTTCCACTTCCAGTTATGCTACTGAACCTGTTACCCTCCCTTTCCTGCATAGGGTCCTGCTGCTTTTCATCACCCAGCCTTTTCTGGGAATGCTTAGGAACTCCTAGGGGTGAAAATTCCCACGGGCTAAGCATGTGGATCTCCATGTCCATGGGAATGGATGACCATTGTACACCCATGTCTGTACAGATCGATCACTGCATGGCGCAGGCAGCTTTGTACACACTGTGGTCCTACTGTCTCTCTTTGCATGCACCTGTGTGCCTGTATACAAAGGTGTCTTTCACCACTGGAGGCTAGGTTACAGGGATCCATTCAATCCCATATGGAAACATTTCCCAGGTCTCACCTGTTCTGCAAACCAGTCAGTGTTTGGATGAGAATAAGGATAAGGAAAGAGTTTCAAATTTAAATAAGTAAACATAAGGACGTAAACATGCACTGCCCAGTTGTCCCTGTCCACAACGGCCGAGGAAGGGATTGTGGGAAGTTCACAATAGCATCATCACCCAGAGAAGCTCTGAATCTGCCTGGCACAGGGAGTGCACACACTCTGAGACTTTTAAAACACTGTGCTGTGAAAAAATTATTTTCCCTAATTAATATTTTCCTCAATTAATTCTTTCTCTCAGAGGAGATTTGAACTTTATTAAATTATTCAAAATAAAGAAAACACATCTCAATAGAGATATTTCATTAATTCAATGAAATATCAGTAAGCCACAAGCTTCCATTTGAATGATCATTGCCATTTCTACTGATCTTTGCAAAACTTCGTAAATTGATAAACTTTCCCAGAGTTTAAATTTTGCCTTAAGACAGAGACCATATGAAGAGAAATGCCACGTCTCATACTCCTGGAATGAATTACAAGCATAAAATAAGACATAAAAAAGAGGCAGAGAAGCAGCAGAGCTATTTTGCCTGAAGGAACATAATCCTGTTGTTTTTATTAGCTGTGTAGATACCGTAAAACTCAGACTCTGGTCTCTGTTCAAGTTAACCCTGGCCCATTTGACAGCTGGAGCTTCCTCAGTGTCCTTCTACCTGCTGTTCTGTTGGAACACCTATTTCCTCTCCATCAGAGGTCCCTCCAAAGAGCACCCACCTATCCGTGACCACCGCTAATGGGTTGTCACACACACAGCCACCGTGGCTGGGCAGTGCTCACAGTGCTGGCACACTGACCCATGAGAGTCTGACCCTCATGGCCACAGCAGCAAGAGAAATCCCTGGTACCCCCAGGCCTCTGGGCTGTCCCCATTCCCCCCTCCTCTCGACAGAGCCGAGGACTGGGCATCCCCACAGCTGCCTGCAGCACACACTGACAGCCCCACTCAGGCAGCCAGCCCCAGGCAGCCCCCCAGACCAGCACCCCTCTCCTGGCCACCTTGGTGTCCCCATGGCCTCTAGCCACAGGGAAATGTGTCACAGGAACGGCCCCCATGGCCCTGTGCCTCTGCCTGGCAGGGCTTGCTGAGCTCCCCTCCACACTCCTTCCCAGAGCTCCCATGAGGAAGCCAGCTACCCAACATTTGTAGACAGCAATTGGTATTCACATAAAGTACCTCTGAAATCATTCCACTCCATAATTATGCTCAAATTCATTAGCAAGAATTTTAGAACTATAATTAACTTCCAAGCCTTGCGTGAACTCCAGATAAAACCAGAACCTGTTATGAGAGATGGCTTCTGGAGCCACTGGCATTAAGCAGGCAAAACCATGCACTACAGAGGGAATGTACTGCTTAAGAGCTTCAAAACCATGGTTTTACTTTGATTTCTTTTCAACGTCCTAGTATAATATTAGTAATCCTAATATCTGATCTCTCCTTTTTGCCTTCTGTCATTGGATTAGGATGCCTAACAAGAAAAATCACAGAAAAATCAACATATCAAGTTACTTAAAATTGCTCTATTTGTACCCTAATGAGGTCTGAAAAGCACCCCAGAAGATTCAAAACCATAATTTCAAAATACAAAGTTAGACATAAAATGTCTTTGAAACACTAATTAGCCCCTAATTAGCCCCTGATGGGTTCCAATAGTTTGGAATTATACTAATTTGGTGGGAGCTACTCAATGCAGACTGGAATCTTGCAGGGACAGTCTCTATGTAATACCTGGGAGTTTTGGGCTTGGGACAAGAACCAACCAAAGAAATTGTAGAAGACATTGTATATGAGGTTATTAGATCATTCTAATCTTAAAATCCAGGCTTTCACTTCTGAAATCAACATTTTTCTACTTATTTGAAGAAGACACTATTCCACCCCAGCAAGCCATGACACTTTCAAGTGTATTTTAAACTAAATAATTTGAAATATTTGAGGAAGCTAATGATGCTGCATGTATGCAGTGGGTTGACCTTGCCTGGGCACCAAGTGCCCATCAAGCCACTCTATCAGTCCCCTTCCCAGCAGGACAGGGCAGAGAAAATAAGATGGAAAACAACAAGCAGGTTGAGATAAGGCAGTTTACTAAAGCAATAAAAGAAAAGTAAGAGTTTGTGCATGCGTAAGCAAAGGGGAAAAGTTAATCTTATTTCCCATCAGCAACCAACATTCAGACACTTCCCAGGAAGCAGGGTTTCAGCACGTGTAGAGGTTGCTCCAGAAGGCAAACATTGTGGAGTAACCAACGCCATTCCCATTCCTCCTTTCTCTCTTAGCTTTTATCTCTGAGCTGGCTAGCTGTGTCTCCTCCCAGGGTCTCGCCCACTCCCAGCCCCTTGGTGGGGGGCGTGTTAGAGAGAAAGTGCTGCTCAGCAGTAGCCAAAACGCTGCTGTGTTATCAACAACTTTCCAGCTACCAGTGGGAAGCACACGGTGAGGGCTGCTGAGGGAAAATGAGCTCTGTCCCAATACAGTGTGGCTGAGAAGCCAGACCGAGGACGAGCGGTCCCTGCAGAGCTGTGGCCTCTGGCCCGTCGTGGCACCGGAGTGGGATGCGGCAGTGGACCGGCTCTGGCAGCCCCAGTGGGTTGCAGAAGGGCACAGCCTCAGCAGAAGGGAGCAGCTCCAGCGCCCAGAACTCAGGGCTCAGCAGGGTCCCTGCAGCTGCAGTGGGAGCAAGGGGAGGAGCAGGGAAGGGAAGGGCCACTGGTCCCCAGGCATGGGGTGATGGGGGACATGCAGGGGCCCGTAGTGCCACCTTTGCCCTGACTCCCTGGCCAGGGCTGGACTTGCGTGCCGAGTCCCCTTACAAGCCTGGAGAAGGGTGACTCTGCCCACAGCAGTGGGGTGCCATATCCAGCTCTGCAGTTCAGCCCTGCTTAGCACCTGAAAGTCTCTAAATAGGAAGGAGATGAGAGTCCCATTGACCAGAGATGGTTTTACCTTCGCAGCAACAAACCACATGGGTGACAGCTGTTACACAGTGCTGGAACCTGCCTTTTGACAGAGAAGTCTCCAACAGCAGGTATAAGAACTATCAGTAGTTAATTTGTTTTGGTTCTTCTCTAGCAATGGCAAATGGGGAAAAAAAATTCAACATAATACCTCAGATAAGAAAAGCGTCTGGTTTTGTGCCAGTACCCATATTTTCCCTTGTGAACAAACTGGAATTTGTATGTTTTTCTTTACTTGAGTTATATTGTGTTTCAGATATGGATGATTTAACTGTTTCCTTCCTGTTTTCTTCTGACATATTTGGTTATATACATGAGAATAAAATTAAGATGATTCATGGAGTCTGGGAGAGTATAAATTGTATAGTGCCCTGCAGCGATAACCCATTACCTTCATCAACTGATATCCAAATGGAGAGCAGTAAATTTTAATCTGTTTTCAAGGAGCCATACATTGCACATCTTTTATGGCAGTTGAGAAATGTGTCTGATTCAGTGACACTGTTATTAAAGACAGTAGGAAATAGCACAAATTATTCTCTCAGCAGACCTTTGATGTTGAGAGGCAGCACAGCTCCTGTCAGATAGCACAATGGAGGAATGTTGCCCAGATGATTTTTTGGCAAGAGACAAAACCAAATGGAAATGGAGAGCTCATCATTACAGCTCTGAGATTGAGAAGAGGCATGGAGGAGCTGCAGCACTGCTGGACACCCTGCAGGACAAGCTGCCAGTGGCAACTTTGGCATGTCTTGTGCTCTGCAGGCAGAGATAGATACAGGAGCCCTACTGGGACAAACATCACTGTTTGGCTCCCAGTGCATGTGCTCATCTCCCTAGGATCCTTCCATGGTCCATCACCAGGAGCTGCTTCCCAGGCAGGCAAAGTGAAGAGCTGAGCAAGGTGTTTCCTGGTCCCCGAGGTCAGCATCAAAGTCATTAAGGCACACGTGGTGCCTGACTGCTCATGTAGGGAGCACTACCCTGGCTTCTTAATATAGTTCCTCTTCCAGCTGGACACCAGCAGCAGGTGGACCCTTGGCTACTGCTCACAACCTTGTTCCTCACTGTCTGCCCCTGTGCCCCCTACCCAGCATGGCCAATCCCACCTGCTCTGATCCTGACCCCCAGTCCCACCTGCTCTGACCCTGACCCCCAGGGAGATTTCTGAGGGCAGACAGTGTCCCTCACTCACCTCAGTCCATGTGTTCAGAACCAAGACTGTGCTATGCCCAGACTGTGACAAACAGGGGACAGGTGGAGAGCAGAGTCTCCACTGATCTCAGTAGCACTCCTAGATGTAAACTACATTTAAGGGCAGCGACAAACAAGCATGAAAACCAGAATTAAGACCTTTTCTCTTTTTTGTAGTCCTCTGGTTTTTTCTCGTTAATTTTAACTACAGTGGAAGTGAACTATTGAGAAGAGAGGGCAGAAGTACAAATGCAAAGTATTTTTTGGGCTATGGTGTTAGAAGAGCTTGTATAGAAAAAGCACATCTTTAACCTGAGCAAGCAGGTTCACAGCTCTTTGAAGTTTGTGGGGCAATTTCACCTGAACACTAATTTATACTGTATGTCCAAACTCACAAAGGGTGCATCCCTTTCTCCATCCAAGGCTTTGTCCTGTGGGTAGCCAGCACCCTGATTGGGTGTCCACAAAGCTGCTGATGAGCCAAAAGAGTCATGCACTCCACCCACACGAGCTGTGCTGAGCTGCCTGCTCTGCTGTGACTCCTCTGAGAGACCCCAGTGTCACTTCTCTAGGGGATCCTGCTGTCCCTCCTTGGTGAAATCCCTCTGTCCCTCCGCTGGGAGATGCTGCTGCCCCACATGCTGCAGCCCAGCCTGCATACAGAGCCAGCCAGGTGCTTGCACAGGAGTTCACACAGCTCCAGCTCATTCACAGGGCCCAAGACAGAGAGGAACGTAGTGATGGAGAGAGGAAGAGCATCCAGTTGTATCTGCTGTGTGATGTCAGGTGGAGTACAGGCTTCTACTGTCAGTATTTTCCTTCTAATGACCTCTAAAGCACCACCAGGGTAGCACACAAACACACGACTCAAGCAGCACTGAAGCCTGTACTCAGAGCAGCCCTTCTGGTCCCTGTGAGATGATGCTTTCCACAGAGTATTTCTCCAAGCACAGAGCTGCCACTTTGCCAAGACCACCAATACATATTCCTGTAATCTTTGTTTCATTTGGCTTTTGATTATAAATAAACAATGCTTTCTCAGTAAGAGTGAGTTTCAATCAAACTCACAAGAGAGTCTGTGCAATGCAGAGCCCGAGGCTAGAAGTCTCAGAGCACTAAGGGTGTGCACCCCAGCCCCTGGGCACTGCCCCATGTTACCTAGGACAGGATTCCTTCAAAGAACGAAGCTATGTTGGGAGTGAACACTGAATAAAAATGTGGTTTTGGGCACAATGAGTATGAGCATATTGAACTATTTCATTAAATGAACAACTGTCCTCTTGAGAACATATTGGTTCATCAGTTCTTTCTCTCCATGACTTGTCCACAGGAGCAGACCACAGTCTGCAGTGAGTCTCACACCATGAGCTTCAGCACCTTCTGGCTCTCCTGCTGCAGGAGCATCAGGCTTGATCTTGCTATTCTCCTGGTCCCTGAAATTGTCCCTTCCCCAACATTATCTCCATGACCTTCATGAAGGGGCTCAGTAAGTGCTCTGTGACTGGACCAAGTGAGAGACTCTCTTCCATCTTGTTTTTGTATGGCTCCCTTATCTAGTATTTTTTTCTGAAAGTCTCTACTTATATCCACACAGTATATTTGATATATAAGCTCATATAAATACCACTGGCATATAATAAGGCCCTGAAATTAATACAAACTATGTGTTTAGAGCTGCTGGATAATATTTAATCAAAATTCCAGTTTTAGTGGTGATAAGCAAGAAGTCTTAATTGATGGAGATATAAACTATGAAAAGCTGCCTCTCAGGAGGAGGAATTAAACTTAATTCACAGAAAAATCTAGCCTGGGAAAAGTGTTGGAATAAGGAAAGAAGGCAGAGGACAGAGAGAGAACAAGAGAGGAAAGGACTGAG
Source organism: Regulus satrapa (assembly GCA_013396955.1). NCBI lineage: Eukaryota > Metazoa > Chordata > Aves > Passeriformes > Regulidae > Regulus > Regulus satrapa. The sequence goes on from VWZN01011099.1 coordinate 188,864, forward strand.
AAAGGGAGAGAGCGCCAGAAGTGAAAATGTGCATGGATTTGCAAGGCCCTGCAGGAAAAAAAAAAAAAAAAAAAAAAAAAAGTCTCTGCTGCCTCTGCAGAGCAGTGTTGTACAGTGTTTGCTGCTAATGAATAATCAACCCATTCACTGATCTGTGCTCCTTTTCCAGTTCCCTCACTGCTCCCAGCCTGTCAGTGATCCCAGCCTGGGCTCTGCTGGAGCAGAGGGTGAGGAATCAGTGCCAACCGACAGTGGCAGCACCCGAGAGATCCAGGACAGCACACAGTCCAATCCCATGAGGTTTGTTTTGATGCACTATTATCATTTCATTGAGAAGATACACTACAGTTCAGTTCAGCCCTTCCCAGCCCATTCACTGTTGGCTTTCCCTGCCAGGTTGTGCCAGGAGAGCAAAGGAGCTGGGAATGCTCTGGTATAATTAAATTACCTCCACACCCACTGCAACACCAACTAGATGGCTGGGAGAAGATCTTGGGGATGGGAAAGTCTCAGGCATATACCTTGGGTGGAGAAATATAATCGGAAACACCCACCATGCTGGAAAGTATTGGGCTGTAGCATAATAAACTGTGATGTTTGACTGGGCAGGCAGACGCTGATTTTCCACCTCAGGGCAAGAAACAACATCACTCCAAAAGTGCATTTACACCCATTCTCATTATCTGTTCCCTACTCTCTGCTGAAGGCTTGTGTCTTCATGGCCACAGGTGAGCAGTGGCACTCATCTGGGAGAGGGAGAGGGAGAGGGAGAGGGAG
>VWZN01011099.1:189645-206199 GCA_013396955.1 Regulus satrapa
GGAGAGGAGAGGAGAGGAGAACAATGAGGGGTTTAGACTTGCACTTTCTAGCCCGGAGGAGCAGGACCCTGGGAGTGCCTGGGCACATGGAGTAACCACCACCATTCTTCACAGCCGTGGTAGCCAGCACCCAGCCATGCTCAGCCCTGCTGTGTTCAGCTCTACCCTGTGGCCCCAGCCTCCCTGTGGGGCCAGCAGTATCATTGCTGTGTGGTCTGGCTGGGAAAGAGGCACCTGCAGCTGTGCCTGGCAGTGCCTTCCTCCAACAGTGAATAACTAATCTCTGAGCTTTTCTGTGACGGACAACATTGCATTAAAATATAAATTTCTGTAAAAGTGCCTAATCGAAATGCTGGAGGCATTAGTGACTTTATATTCTGATAAACTCTGAGACTAACTTCCCTTTGGTATGAGGGAGGAACGCGCTGTGCATAGCAACAGAGAAGCAGATGGAAGATGCTGGTGGAAACAGTGATTCAGTAGCAGCCAGGCTACTGCCATCGCAGTTGACAAGGGGTTTGACCTAAGGCATAGCAAAACAACTCTCACCATCCTCTCATTCTGGTGTGGCCAGGCCAGACAATGGCCAAGACATGCCCTGAGGGCAGGCATAGTCTCCTTCCCACAGCCTCCACTGGTGGCCACTCTCTACAAAATACTCACGTGAAAGGAAAAGCTGCTTGCAGGATTATTTTCCCAAAAAAAATTGACCTTTGAAATAAATATATAAAACTTCAGATTAATATTTTTTAATAGTTGTAACAATAAAAGTTCTGCTTGTATCAGAAATCGCTTCTGCTGAACTCAACCTGGCACTTTGTGGTGCAAAGACGAACCCAGCTCCCTTCACTTCTGCCCTGGATGCTCTTGGAGTGGGACTTACTTGTCCCAGGTAATGAGCCTGCTTAGCTTGGCATCATGGCAGGACAGTCCCTGCTCTGCACTCTGGGAAGGTCTCTGGTGAGCAGAGAGCTGTGGCACACTTGTTGCACTAGGAATACCTTACCTGGCCAAGCACAGGCTCTTCTGGCTGACTTACTAATGCCCTTTTCCGTTTCAGCACCTTCCAGAGGACCATGTAACTTGCAGGATGCTTATGGGGTGTCACAAAGTCCTGCTCAAGTGTAGAATGTTTCACAGCAGGTCGTACCTTTATTTGGTAGACTCAGGACCTTACATACTTAAGCTCTTTGCTACTCCCCAGAGCAAAGGGAGAGCCTGGGCTCAGGACTCCCATGGCCCCTTCCACATCAACCTGCATGCGTTTTCTTATGATTCAAGGCACTGATTTCATTCATCAATGATTTTCATTAATAATTACTTTTAATATCTCTCAAGTCTTTGTTCAGCTTCACCAATGCTTCAGATTTTTTTTGCATATACCAAAACATCTATTATTATTCACTCTTGTAGGAACCAGAGCATCTGTGACTTGTAGAGGTAGGAGAAGTGTCATCAGCTCAGATGAAATCTCTCACTAAATAATTAAAAATAATCACTGATGAGCATTTAATCATTTACATCAGCTGATGCCAAAGCCTCCTCAGTATAAAACAGAGCAAGTTGCTCTGGCCTCTCAGACACAACAGGGACAAGCCTTGGCAGCCAGTGGTCACAGAACAGCTTGGGACCTGGCACCCCCTTACCAGCTCTCAAGGGACTCTCTGACCCCTGAAGGAGCTGAGAAAACTAGCAGATCTCAGGATGTACATCCTTCCAGTGCAGTACTGGTCCAACAGTGTTAGGGAAGGTGCAAGGTTGAGCCATGCTGGGATCTATGAAGCAGCTGTTTTGTCCTGGGTGAGATGAGATGGAGCACGGCACATATCCCATCTGTGTGCCAGAACCCACAGAGCAGGTGCTGGAGTGCTTGGACTTGGTCCAGACCACTGTCCCTGTCAGCCAGCAGCTGCTTTCCCCGTTGCTCTGGATGTGAACCAAAGTACCTTTCCCCAGTTTGCAACACAGCAGCCAGGTCCCCTCCTGATTCCTCCCAGAAAAAATGAAACTGTTTACAATTGCCACCATGCTCTACCACTATGTCCATAAGTTCCCGCAGATGAGGTTACTCATCAAATTTAATCAGAAATTTCTCCTACATAAAGTCCAAACAAAATGTAAGCCTGAAAGTCACTTCTTGCTACTGCTGAGGAGAGATAATGGGAGAAAAGCCTCCCCAGCATCCCCCACTTGTGGTAGCAGGTATATCCTCCAAAAGCTTTCTGGGCTGCTGGTGCCCTTCTGAGCTGCACCTGTTTGGCATCTCTTTTTTACTGAAAATGAGAAGCCTGGTATGAAACCAGACCAGTGGCTAACAGAGACTTACTAAATATTGGAGGAATAGGAAAAGCATCTATTTGTTCTTTTAAATCTTTATTACAAGAGTTGACCAACTGTAGCCATTAACAGGACAAGCCAAATTGAGAAGATTATACACTAATAATATTATAGCATATTTTTGCTTTGTCTATGGGAAAAAATTTCTAAATTATTAACTGAAAGTATTATAAGAGATGCTTACTTTCTACTGGTTCCTCTGCTTTTGAACCAAGGTAGCAAACAATGAATTCTGCTATTAAGGAGAATGCCCGGGGGGGAAAAAAAAAAAAAAAAAAAAAATCCCTCTTTCAGCTGTCTTTAAAATTGATTTTTGAAGCATGTGTCAAACCCTGAATACAGAACATGTATGCTCTGGTGCATTTTGCCTTGGAGTGGAGCATGATAGCAATCAAAGCTGTTTATTCTTGTTTACTAGCATTTAGCAGCTGAATCTTTCTCTGCAATAAGTATCTACAGGCCACTGAAGGCAGATGTCAGCAATGGCTTCAGGCCCCTTTGTGACAGAACAAATAGAAAGTGGATGTGAGCGCAGTTGCGAGTGCCATTTGCATTTCCCCCTTGCACAGTGGGGGGTCGTGGGCAGCCCGTGGGCTGCTATGAGAGCCCCCAGGGCAATAAGCCTCTCAGACTCTGACACTCCCTCACAATGCTCAGCCTTGCAGGAGAACCCCACATGAACTTTGCAGCTACTGAAACGCGCAAAGGGTGGCAGGGCTACAGAAGAATGAGAACGTTAAGTGTATTACACAGGCTGTTACATCCCTGCCATACGCACGACATCACAGCCAGTCACTGCCACAGTCACTGCCTCCAATCCGCCACTCCTTGCCTATTCTTTTCTGAGTGCTGAACTCCTGCTCCTAGTGTGACCTTTTTTAAACCAATACTCAATTCACATTTCTAATTTGCCCTTTATTTTCTTTGAGGTGAAGAGGTAATCAACAAATTACCAACATATTGTGAGATTCAAGCAAATAATATTTGGAAACCAGAGCAATTACAAGCAATTAGGACCTTGTGTGCTCCCAAAGACATGTGCCAAGGCATCTGGCCCTCTGGTGGTGCACTGTGACCGCTGGCAGCCAGTGACCATTGCTGGTGGGACTGGGACAGTGGCAGAAGCAGTGCTGTGCTGCCAGGCCAGTGCTCTGCTCGGGCTGTGGGACACATACAGAAGGAGGTGTCTGCTTTGCATGATGCAGCAGCTATAACTGGTAGAAATGTTCTAGGGTAGAGTTTCGTTGATTTTACTTTTTCAGGGATATTTTCCTGATAGAAAAGCTTGCCTGTGCATTTTTGTCTCTGTAATTTACATTTAGCATATAAAATGAGAATATAATTTTGATATTAAATTGATAATAACCCCATCCTTTAGGTTGCAATGATTAAAACGTGGGAGTTAAAGAAATTCTAAAAGTAACAAAGTTAGATTTTCATGGTAATTTCTGTCTCCCAGCTAAGTAATGGATGATCACATTTTCCAGCTGAACATTCCAGACAGGAACAAAAGGACCAGGAAATGTAGTTGGCTGCCCCGTGGTAAGTGCTGGGCTGAGCAGTGACTACCTATCACCTGCCTGTTCTGTGAGCACCTCCTGCTCATCACTAGGTCTGTGTACCCTTAGGTCATGGTACTTAGCCCTTGTCTGAATCCATCTTAGTGATCTGCTGATGTCAGTTCTCAGCAATACCAGGGTTGTGCAGCTGTTGCCAGAGAAGCTCAAGACAAGACAAATAGAGTCTTTATTTTCTACCTAAACTGTTGTTATTATTCTCTTCTCTGTTGTTATTTGGAAATTCACTCAGCTGAAAGAAACTTACTCCCAGACCTTCTTACAGCTCATTTTGATTTTTCCTCACAGCAATGTATTCCAGACACTTGAGATATGTCTCTGGATGGATATTTATGAGACTCGCTTCTGTCCGCTACCAGGAGTTATATTAGACTGGGAAAGAGTTCAGTGTTAGGCAAATCTGATTTTTTGAGGATGTTTGTTCCCAGATTTTGTCTGACATTTTTGCTTGATGGGGCACTGTCCTTCATGGGTGCTCTTATGAAGAATATGTTGTCTTTAATCCAGTGAAAATAAGCAGATGCTGCAGTCTGCAGTCCTTGGGATTTCCCCAGCAAGAACTGTAGTATCCCAGCACAAAACCAAGCCCTGTGCATGGCCGATGGTGGCTTGGCAGGGTAGCCTGGGCCACAGCTGCAGCTATGGCAGCCTAGGAGGTGCTGTCCCCTCTGGGCACACAGCCCAGGCTCTGCAGCCACGTGCCCACATAGGTCGCCACAGTCCCCTCCTCAGGTGCTGTGTGGTTTGGGAAGGATGTGAGTGGGAAGAGAGGTCTTGTGCCTCGACATGGCAGGGGCAAAGGACTCTGTTGCAGGTTCAGGGGTTTCCCAGCAGCTCCAAGTCGAGGGGACCCTCATCTCCAGCACAATACAGACACATTGCTCCGTGCCAGATAGGTTGCAGCCAACACAGATGGTACTAATATAAATACTTCTTTTTAAAAGCTGAATGTAAATTTTAAAAGCAATTTACTTATCTGTTATTCCTGCTCCCAGCATTCAGCAAATGCATTTTTATTCATTTGCTCTTGGCATATAAGCCTCTGTGATTAATATTTGTATTTATCATAACTCAAACTGACTCTGACTTATGTCCCCAGGGGAAAAAAAAAAAGGTAAAAGTCTTTCTTAGTCATTTTAAAAGAATCCTGCAATCCTGTGATTCACTGATGGTATGTCATACATTTTTTATGAAATTCATATATTCTCAGAGGTTTTCTTCTCTCTTAGGATCTTTGCCACAGCTGTGTTCCAGGCAGAGCTGACAGTGCTGACAGCACTCACTTAACGGAATTTCTTTGTGGAAGTGCTTATTCCTTCATCATCCATCATCAAGTTTGTTACCTTAGCACCTGACCATCTCAAGTGAAGGGAAACTTTTGCACAGCTATATAAAATATACAATATGTAATTGTGTGGTAGGAGAGCATCTACAATAAAGCAACTTAGAAAATGAAGCAAGGTGCCTATGGTGACTGACACTCTAGTAATAATACATTTGCATTCAGGAAATAAATGAATCAGGAAATGTTGTCCTATTACTACTCTACTAAAAAGTTGTTTGTGTAGTGACCTCAAATTTACAGCAAATGCTCCAAAATATCCCTTTGAATCAATCCCAAAGCTTTGTCAGTAGAAATTCACTGATATTGCTTTGGCCTCTGCTCAGGAGCTGTTCAAATGTAAAAAGCCATTTCCCAGTAAAAGCCCAAAGCAAGGCATCTCCTCCTCTTTCAGATGATGTTTATCACCACTTAACACTAACCACTGAAAAATAAATGCCCTTCCAAGAAAAGAAAAAAAACATTTCAATTTTCTGCTGACAGTAGGGTAAGTGATATTTTCTTGCAAATTTTTGCTGACAGGTAAAAGGGCCAGACCCTTCCCAGCCATGGTCCTGCCCTCGTGAACTCTCCTCTTCAGCAACGAATTTTGTGTTCTCAGTTTCTTACCTAACACACCAGGCCCATGACCGAGACCCAGCAATGCTTTTGCACCTAATGAATTCAGCACTTGACAGGTAGAGATGATTACAGATGTACTTGTTACTCCTCCTGCTTTTAGAAGGAGAATTGCTTTTTGTCTCCCCATTGCAATAACCAAGCACAGCTGTGTATCTCAGGAGCTGCTGAGCTGGTGCTCGCAGCCTCTGGGAGCAGCAGCAGGAGCAGCCCTCCACCTCCCCCCACCTTCCTCCCAGCTTTGCTTCTGCATGGGAATACGGGAAGATGGTGTTTCTGAAATAAACCCAGTGGAGGGAGACCATTTCTCCTATCTCATATTTCTAAAACACAAACTCGGAATCAGAAGGAAATGTTTTACATGGCACTTCATCACTTCCTGGGCTTTTCTTGAATTCAGAGCTCCTGTGGAGAAGTATCATGTCACCTAGTTACGGGCCCTGCAGGCTACAAGTAGCACAAGGCAACAAAATTTGAATTAAGTCAAAATTAAGGGATAGAGTTAGGTAGGTTATTTCTACACCAAATTAAGTTGGGTGTGGAAAATTAGGAAATTATAGTAAGAAAGCTGAATGAGAAAGATCACTTTCAGATAGAAGAAAACTAAAATCCACAAGAATGTCTCCTGTATGAATTCTCCTCCTAGCAGAAGAAATGTGCAACTAGATTATTTTATTTAAATAAATAATATTTTGATTTCAATTTCTTCACTGCCATATATATGTCTATGTGATTTGAAAGCAAAACTTTCCTCAGACAGCCAGTCCTGCCGTCATTAGTTTTTGCTTTTTTTCTGCATTACTGTGACAAGGGTATGGCAGCTGAGTCAGCAGGCAGGAGTCTGTCTGCTCACAGGAATAAGGAGAAACAGCGTGATTTTTTGGCAAGAGGGTGCACAGGAGTCTCAGCTCTCAAATTCACCAGTTCTTTAATCATTCCCTCTCTGTGAGAAAATCTTTCTCGGAGCAATACGTTGAAAGAAAAATTTTTCACACTTCCTCATACATGCTAGAAGAGTGACAAGAGAATATTTACGAATTTCTCTTCCATCAGCACTTTCATGTTTATGACAGCTCAGTGTATTAACATAAGGCTTCCAATTACAGCTTTCGTATTTTCTTACACAAGGAAGAGTATTCTGAAAACATACTGCAGTTACAGACATACTATTCAAATGTGCCTACAATGTGTTAGAGAGGACAGGGGAAAGCAGTGAAGAAAAATTATTATAAGATAAAAGTGTTGGTAAATGCTGGAACCCATTCACTTCCATTTCAGAAGTGTCAAAAGAGGTGTTTTGTACTGAAATTAATAATCTGTAGGATCACAGGAATTCTGTCTAGAGGAGTAACAATGAACAAAACTGGCACCAGCTCGGGAATGGAGATGTTTGCACACAAGTATCAGACTTAGCTGTAAGTCTGGGCTGGATATCTAGGTAGATTTATTGGGTTTGTCTTTACTCTGAATATGCAGTAGCAGTCTTTTTTTCTATGCGTGCAGGGGAAGGAAAGAAAACCAGAAATGGGAAAGAAGTACACGCAAAAAATTCTGTACTTCAGCAAAATGAAATATCATTCTGAAATCTGGCCAAGGGTTTCCAGAGAGTGTGAAATGTGTAGTCTGCACCTGGATAAAGTAATTTTTTTGTATTATTACCCATAAAAGACAGTCTCACTTGATGAACCATCATCCATATGTTGTCTGCAGGGTTCTACCATGAGAGGAGGACGTGTGTAATGCAAGGGAGACATCTCTCTCTTCATTCTTGCATTTTGTTAAGAACATGGATTTTAAGGCCAAAGAGGACCATCACATATTTTATGTGATATACTGATTAACCTAAGCAAGACAAATTAATTTCTGAAATGTGCATGATTCCAGTAGCTTGTCCACTGATGTGCTGCTTTCTGATCTTGTTTTGTGGCCTTCTAAGGTGTAAATCTATTATTTCCCTCAGAGTCAGTGCCAGAGGTTAATAATATTCATCGATGTTAAGAGTCAGGGCCTTTTGCCACTCTTGAATGTTATTAGCAATTTCATTGTGCCTTTCGCTTTCATTTCAGAGTCTTTATTTTCTGTTCTCCTGCCCCCACAGCTAAGGTAAAAGACATTTAAAGACATTTATCTTTGAGTAAATGCCCATGTTTATGGCAGCTATGGGTTTAATTTATTGAGCCACAGTGTTTCCTGTGCTCACAAGCGCCTGGTCCCATGTGCAACAAGGAACATGCAGGGGTGAACATTGCAATTTGAACACACAGCTGCATGAACTGGGCAGCTTTTACCCCCAGCTCAGTCCAGCTCTTCCAGAGTTACCCACTTATCCCAGCCAGCTGGGTCATCTCAAGTGCAGCCTCCACTTGGGTCTGAGCTGGCCTCCCTGCCCTTTTCCCCATACTGGCTTGTGACAGCTGTATTCACTAACACCAGCAAGGTCTGCTTCCCTCTCACCCACAAAGCATCAAAATCACAAAATGGTGGAGGAGGGAAGAGACCTCTGGAGCTCATTGCTCCAGCCCCATTGCTGTGGGAGGGTCACCCAGAGCAGTTTGCTCAGGGCTGTGTTCAGTCAGCTGTTGAATTATCTCCAAAGACAGAGACCCCACAATCTCTCTCACGTGCCAGTGACTGACCATCCTGATGGTATAAAACCCAAATACCAAGCACAAAACAGGACTTGTGCCAGTTAATAGTTTTTATTCATGTGGTGGCAGCCACAGCTGAGTCTAGCTGGTAGTGCCACAGGAAAGCACTCACTTGAGGCAGGGACAAAAGTGCTATAGGCAACACATGGTCAGGAACATGGGGAAAGTCCAATGTTTTACACCATCAGACTATTTGAACCTGTAGGAGCCATCCCCCAATCTTTTCCTGCTAGGTTTCACAGCAGCTACACTCTCCTACTGATATTTGAAATGCACACAGATAAAACTGATCCAATGATTTGAAAATGCCACTTCTACACCTGTCCTTTAAATGTTCCAAAGATCAGTGTTCTGAGAATCAGTAATGTTAAAGAAATTCTTGTTTCAGACTTGGAAATTGCTATCTTGCCTGCCAAAAACTGTTTGGTAAGATGAATTATTTGAACTCAGTCTATTGGAAAAGAGGCACTTTTGCCAATAGAGACAAGCCATATTGCTTCACAAAAAACCAGTTCCACCTTGTTAGAATTCTGTGAAGAAAAATCCCTGTTCCTACAGTGTCAACTTTCATACAAAGAGTTCCTTTTTTTCACTGGAGTTTTTTTCTAAACTGTGTAAACCAGAACCTTGTTCAGTGTGCCTGTCCTGGAGTGCTGCTATGTAATTCGTAGAAAATGATGTTCTTATTAAATTAAAAAAAAAAAAACCAAAAAACAAACCAACCCAAACAAAAGAAAAACAAAAAAACAAACAAACAAAAAACAAAACAAAACAAAACAAAAAAAACCTTATTGCACTTCTGCTATGCAAAACCTGTGGCTAATACAGGGCCCTAAAGCAGCTACCAGGAAGATCATCACCCTTTGTTCACTTTGCTGTTTTTTGTTTAGATAGCACATAGATGAGTGTCTGCAGAGGCTCTCCTATTCCCTGGTGCCTTTTGTTGGCCAGCAGTGCACTTGCCATGCACACAAGTGACATTCTGTCTATTTCTGTATCTCTGGCTGGAGGAGAGGTTCAACTGATCTTCAGGCTGACTTCCTCCATGCAAGCCCTTCATGCTCACAGGTACTTCAGTTTTCCCCAGGAAAGTTCTTTTAGTCTCTCCTTACAGGCATTGTCTCAGTGTTACACCTCAGCTCTGGCAAACAGCCACACTGTCAGCCTGAAGTGCAAATTCTTGTCACTACAAACAGGGAAGATTCAAGAGGAACCAAACTCAAGTTGTGCCAGAAGAGATTCTGGTTGGATATTGGAGAAAATTTCTTAACGGAAGAAAAGTTGCCCAATCCTGACACAGGCTGCCCAGGGCAGTGGTGGTGTCTCAATCTCTGGAGGGATTTTAAAACTGTGTGGGTGTGGCTCTTGGGGATAAGGGTTACTAGTGACCTTGGCAGTGCTGTGGAATGGTTAGACTCAGTGATCTTAGAGGCTTTTGCAATCTCAACAATTCTGTGGTCCTGTGAGTCACCTGTCTCCTGTTTTACTTCGCTTTTGAAGCTTCATTAGCTGCTCCCTGTGGCCTCTCCTCCTCCAGCACACCATGCATTTTGGAGGGTAGTATCAATGAACTGGACAGAGCCAGGAGGAATGTGCAGGCTCTGGGTTTCTCACACACAGCCCCTGGATGAGTCCTGGCGTAAGGTGATTGTGGGAGATAGGTCTTCTTGGTTTGCTGCCTCTTCTGCACTTTGCTGTGAAGGCCACAAGTGACAGGGAGCTACTCTGGCTTCAGTGGCCTTTGCTGTTTCAGTCTGTGAAGGGATTCACTTCACTCAGCTCATCCTCAGCCATCTCCCATGAAAATAATGGAGAGCTTCACTAGTTTGGTTAAAATCACTGTCCAAACCACCACCAATTCTTGTGGATCTGCCCAGCAGCAGCAAATGAGGGACCATCTGCAGGGCGTGGTCAGCCTGTGCAAGGGTCGCTGCTGGGGCTCTCCTCGTGAACAGTTGTCCTGCTCTTGCTCTGGACACTTCAGCAGGTGAAGGTGCTGGGGTAGCCCCTTGCCTTCTCTGCATTCCACTGGAGCCTGCGAGTTTGGTCACTTGAGTGCTCAATTGTTCCAGCTCAGAAATGTCCAGGCGAGACAGACTCCCACTCACACCCAGTCCTCACTGGGACACTGCTGGTGGTTATTTTATCTGTTTTGTTGTGTTGCAGTTGTTGTTGTCTACATGTAACACCGAAGTATAATGAGTCAAATGATGTGGGGCTAAACAAGATAGAAATTATGACTAGCATGTTCCAAACATCTCTCCAGGACCATTCCAATATATTTCCTGTGCAGGAGTTTCAAAACATCAACTTTTCTGTGGGTGGATGAAGAAAATTTCACTCTGAGGAGAAAGCAGGAGTGGCTCTATTTTATTTCCTGTCTTTTAAAACCTGATTCAAATGCCTTCAAAGGAAAATGGAATGCTGAAAAAAAAATCTGGAAGAGAGATTAATTAATGATATATTAGTGAAACCATTAAAGCATGCAAAACACAGTCACTGATACTACACTCACTCTGACTAGGCATAATATGTGTTCTTTGCTTATTATCAAAACAGTATTTGTACTTTAACATTCAGTTGTTTTATGCAGTTAGTCACTCTGAGCAATAAATAAACTTACAGTTTCTTGTTAGACCTCATTTCTAAATCCAAATAAAATTACTTACCATGCAAGCCATGCCACAATCACAATATGCTGTGTACTTTACTGCTGATACTGTACATTTCTTTCTATGCACGCCTTCACTTCAGGCTTTTTAAGGATATTTATTCCTTCATCTGACTCATCGTGACTGAGATGACCCATTTTTCTACACACAAAGACGCTTTTTGAGAGGAAAGAGAAAAGGGGAAGCTTGGGAGGGGTCACAGCTGCAATGGACAGGCAGCTTTGCCAAGATCTGGTCATGGTCCTGATGGCCCTATCTGCCTCAAGGTCCACGCTGTCAGGAGAATAGGTGTGACACTGGGCTCAGCTTGCAATTCTCTCTGCTCCTGACATCAGCTTTGGCATGCTCAGGTCTTTACTTTGAAGTGACTCCACACAACTATAGTCCTGTGGACTATAAGCAAATGCCCACTGTCCATGCTCATAGGCAAGTTGTGAGTTTTGCACTATTCCTGTCTCACAGATTCATCACAGTGAACGCTTTCCTGCATGTCTTGCTGAGATAGCTCATATGTGTCCTGCTTTCATAGCAGGAGTTCACTGCTCCCAGTGGAAGGGAGATATCTCAAGGGAGAGCTTCACTTTCTTGTGTTTGCTTGTTTGTTGCTACTATATTCCTCTTTGAACATCTCAAGATTCTTAATGAGGTACTAATTTAAAGAGAAATGCCCTTTGCAACCCTAAAAATCAGAAATTTTATTCATATCAGCCTAAACTCAGTGAATGCCTCTATAATTTGTATGTTACTTGGGAATTACCTTTCTAAACACCTATTTAAGCAACATTGGAATCAACAGCAAAACTCTGGACTTCTATAAGAAAAGCAAAACAATGTAATTCTATGAGGAGTGTGACAATATCCCTGATCCTTGCATGGCTGAGTGATGATACAACTGAATATTGGACCACCTGTTACAAATATTGAAATCAATTAATCTGTTTGAAATTTTTTTTCTGCAAGAGAATTGGGTATCTAAGTTATGTTTTGTGTCATAAATATTCACTCTAGTTCACCAAAGCAAAATCAAATGATGGCAAAATAGCTACAATTAATTTTTATTTTACTTTTGAATGTGTGTTCTTTTCCTACCCCCCCTCCCCCCCNGCTTGGAGCTCTGAACTGGAGACAAAAAATACTAATTTATTTTCCAAGATCATGCAATTTAGACTTAAAAGTGTTTTTAAAGCTTCATATAACTCTTTCGTCATGCTAAAGTTCTACTTGGAGTGGTTGACTGGAGTGACAGAAGGATGTTCAATAAGTGAAAGCAAAATGCTCATTATGTGATACATATTAAAGACAGTTAAAAGCTCATTCGGAAAATGTATTTTAAATTATTGTAAAACATCAGTAAGAACAAAAAAAAACCAAAAAAAAAAAAAAATAAAACCAGAACACCATGGATATTTTCTAAGTGTTTTATACTTAAAGTTGTAAAGAAATGTGTAGACTTCAATATAAATTGTGACCCGATTTCCAAAGAATTTTTAAAAGCCTACATTAATCAAAACAATAAAAAATAAATATAACAAATATAACAAATAAAAATAATTTTATTTTCCTCATCCTCATAGTAAATAGTTTCTTAAATAGGTCAGTTAGGGACAAAAGGTGATTTTTAAAAAAATATTTTTAAATAGAAGTAAACAGAAACTTTGTGTCCCAGGCCAATGTTGATGAAGATATGCACTGCTCCGTGGGGAGGCCCACACTTACTTGCTTTTGGCCACTTCTCTTGGAAGCTGTGACACAAAATCAGGTGAAGCTTTTTCCAACCCCAGCATCAACGTTATTTTGAAATTAGAAAATGTGCAGCCCAAGGACAACTGAAAATAAGCTGCTGAGTTGAAACTCTGTAGTAAAAGTGCTCAACAACAAAATTAAGCCCCTAAAAATTCTTCAGATTTTTAATATTTTTTTTATTTTCTCCCCTAAGAAATCTCATTGGTTCTGGAACCTCACAGAACTCCTGAGTCATGCAGAATCTTGCTTATAGGTAGGTGTCTTTTTTCAAAAATGCAAGAATGAGACCTAAAAACATCCTTGCACTCAAGTTTTAAAGATGGAGAAGGTGGAAACTGTCAGAGAGGAACAAGTTGGTTACACCTAGAAAAACATGTGCTATTAGTATTTCTTTTCTCATAACGACTACGGATTTTCTGGATGTTATCACTTCTGTCCAGTCTGTCATGCTTTATTAAATATCTGGCACATTTTGTGGATGCTTGATTCCTACTCAGGGCAGCTCTAGGTCAGTATTCATTTCTTGCTTCCCTTGCTTTGCTCTAAATTAACAAAAGCTTTGTTGAGGCTCCATCATCGATGATGCTTCCTGCTGGGTAGGCACATGCCCAGACCAGTTTCCACTCTGGTGTCATGGAACAGAACATCTGGTCAAAATGAGAGAATGAAAACGTGAACTCCAAGAAAAATTATTGTTAAAAGTTTGTTGTAAATGCAAATCCTAACGCAGGGTGAGCTCCACTCAAAGTTCACACAAGTTATTTCTAAATGAGAGTTTCCTCAGCCACAGAGAACTTGGCCAAGGCAGCATAGCCAGGGCATGGTTTGGCTGCAGGAGGGTGAGCTGGAAGGGTGAGAGAGGGGAAGGCAGGGCCTGGAACTGGACAGACACCCTTGCCAGCCCCACGGTCCCCAAGGTCTGGGCTTGCATGGGGCACTGTGCCAGAGCAGCCCTCTCCTCCCTGCCACAGCCCAGCCCTGGAGCTGGGGTGCACTGGATGATGGCAGAGAGGGAGAGGGGCCCCTCCTGGGCCCCACAAACTCAGCCATGGGCTGGGTGCTGTAATGGCCAAGTGCTGCAAAGCATGCCCTGGTCTCTGGTCAGCCTTGGCAGGCAGAAATCCTTCTAACTCCCTAGAGAAGGAGGGGAAGTGGATCGTGTCAGCATCAGGAGAGGACCACCTCTCATGGAGACTGTCTGGAAGGCCACACTGGCATGTCTCTGGAATTATTTAGGACCTAAGTTAGATCACAGCCAATTACTGCCTGCATGGTGGAGACCTTGGTGCTGCAGAACAGCTGAGCCTTGGGATCAAAATGCAAGAATTCAGCAGATGATATATCACTGCTTCTGTCACACATGGACATTTACCTCCAGCTAAGACATGAATAATGCGCTAAAAGGTTTTTTACTGACAAGACAATTTCTTCCACTCCTCTTTCTGAAGTGTGCTATTGGACTTCAGGTACATGGGCAAGAAGGAAAATACTTGGGGGCAAAATACTTGGCAAGATTCAGGAATTAGTCCTGCTTGCATGGAGCGGAATGAGTCAGAAGCATCTCACAGATAAAGTGAGGTGATGCTAGACTAAGAAAACAACAATTGAGGCGAACATTTAAAGCCTTTTAACAACAGACTACTATGTAACAAAAGTGGGTTTCACCAATTTACCTCATTTAAGAAGCAACACAACTGGCTAAATCCTGGTCACTGGTCCCATTGTCCTTTAGACAAGCACATGGTTTTCTGCCAACAACTCCACGCTTGCCTTTGCAGTTCCTTTAGCTTAGAGAATTTGAAAAAGCATCCTTAGGAATTAGTGAAAAGCTGTTAAAAGGCAACACTCAGACTAGTGGACTAGACACACAAATGTCAGATCATGGTCATTGCGCATCATCACCGCGCAGCTGCTGCTGCGACAACTTCTACAAACACACACACACACACACACACACACACACACCCCACATTGGGACAGTACTCACAACACTGTGTTAACTATTTAAAGAAACCAAACCCTTCTAGTTAGTGCCTGCTCCTCATATGGATTTCCTGGGCCACCACCGCCATCATTCATGCTGATGGAAGAGAGGCTTTAACTTTCATCCAGCCCTTACGCCCTTTGAACAGGATCACAATGGCAGCAGAGCTGGGCTGTCAACATCAGACATTGCACCACATTTTAAAACTAGTTCTCTGCTCTTCTGACCTGCCATGATATTTTCCCTCTTTATAAATAAAAGGCTTGCTAAGAACAAAAATATCAGCTATGTAGTAAAGGTTGCTCAGAAGTTTATCTCCAAGGCTTGAAACTCTCTGAACTTCCAGCAGATTTGTCTCTGTTTTATTTCTTTGAACCAAGAATTCCCTAAACCCTTTGTCTTTAATGGAAGAGAGATTCTTACTAGCAAAGTTACAGAAAGAAAATTACCTGATTGAAAACTGACAGCCGAGTTTAAGAGCATCAATAAAGAGCTGAGAACTTATCCAGTAAAGTTAAGACAAAAGAAAACACACAGAAAAGCATTTGCATTGTTCGAGATGTTATTGCCATTGTTATATAAAAAAGCATCAATAAGGGCATTGATGTAAAATGAGGAAAGGAATAGAGTATATCTCAATGAAAGCACAGCAGAACATGTTTTTAGGGCAAATGAATAAACGGAGACCCAGACAGATTTGCAGAGTTTGTACTCAGCCAAAGACAGAGATGAGTTCCAGGGTTCTTTGGCTTTCAGAGATAAAAACTGCTGCTGTGACATCAAGATTGACACAAAAGAAAAAGAAGAAAAAAACAGAAGGTTTCGACTTGAAAATTTCTATATTCTTTTTTACTTTCTTCTTAGTAGTTCAAAAATGTTTTAAAAAGATATGTTTCAAACATTTTGTAACTCCACAACTTACCTTACCACTACCAGCTCTGCAGGTTCCTAAAGGAAAAGAAGCTTCCTAATTCTAACCAGATAATCATTAAAAAAAAAAAAAATCCTAATAAGGAACTCACTAGGAATGTTAGGAATGGAAAATACCTTTATATTGTTGTTTTAATTTTTCACTGGATCTACCACAATTGGATATTTTTTATTCTAGGACTTCAGGTCTAAAAAACATGGCCACTGTACATGTCTTTGTACATATACAAGGAATCATAAGGGAGTGAATTAAAGCAATCAGAAATTCCTCTCTTTCCATCCTGCAGATCCACAGATAAATCTTTCCAGAAGAGAGACGTGGCGACAGCTGAAATCTTACCAATAATTTTCCTGGTGCACAATTTCTTTGCAGCCATGAAGGCTGGACTCTCCTTCTGTTAGTCATTAATAAAAGAGTCCCCTGCATTAGTGCGTCAGGGAGAGGCCTCCCCTCATGCCTGGACTTTTCTGCAAGCACCAAAAGGAGCAGCTGAGCAAGCGCTGGTGACTAAGGGAAGAGGAGAGGGGGGATGTTCAGGAGGTGAGGCTGCTCCCTTGTGTCCTCTTGGCACTCTGTCCAAGGGCAGGTGATGCCAGCCCTGCCAGGGCTCCTAGCTCAGGGGTCATGAGCTCTCAGGTGGCCCCGAAGGACGGATCCCTTGTGGTCTCACCCCTGTGGGGAGCTCAGCTCAGCGCCCCCCCC